>JBBMRE010000122.1:0-340145 GCA_037974335.1 Prionace glauca
TCTCTCTCTCGGTCCCTGTGTCTCTCTCTTGGTCCCAGTGTCTCTCTCTTGGTCCCTGTGTCTCTCTCTCGGTCCCTGTCTCTCTCTCAGTCCCTGTGTCTCGCTCTCGGTCTCTGTGTCTCTCTCGGTCCCTGTCTCTCACTCGGTCCCTGTCTCTCTCTCAGTCCCTGTGACTCTCTCTTGGTCCCTGTGTCTCTCTCTCGGTCCCTGTGTCTCTCTCTCGGTCCCAGAGTCTCTCAGCCGGTACCTGTCTCTCTCTCGGTACCTGTGTCTCTCCCGGTCCCTGTCTCTGTCTCTCTCGGTCCCTGTGTCTCTCTCTCGGTCCCTGTGTCTCTCTCGGTCGCTGTGTCTCACTCGGTCCCTGTGTCTCTCTCTCGGTCCCTGTGTTTCTCTCTCGCAGTCCCTGTGTCTCTCTCGGTCACTGTCTCTCTCTCGGTCACTGTCTCTCTCTCGGTCCCTGTGTCTCTCTCGGTCCCTGTGTCTCAATCGGTCCCTGTGTCTCTCTCCGTCCTTGTGTCACTCTCTCGGTCCCTGTTTCTCTCTCTCACAGTCCCTGTGTCTCTCTCGGTCACTGTCTTCACTCGGTCCCTGAGTCTCACTCGGTCCCTGTGTCTCTCTCTCAGTCCCTGTGTCTCTCTCTCGGTCCCTGTCTCTCTCTCAGTCCCTGTGTCTCTCTCTCGGTCCCTGTGTCTCTCTCTCGGTCCCTGTGTCTTACTCGGACCCTGTGACTCTCTCAGTCACTGTCTCTCTCTCAGTCCCTGTGTCTCTCTCTCGGTCCCTGTCTCTCTATTGGTCCCTGTGTCTCTCTCGGTCCCTGTGTCTCTCTCGGTCCCTGTGTCTCTCTCTTGGTCCCTGTGTCTCTCTTGGTCCCTGTGTCTCTCTCGGTCCCTGTGTCTCTCTCTCGGTCCCTGTGTCTCTTTCAGTTCCGGTCTCTCTCTCGATCCCTGTATCTCGCTCTCGGTCCCTGTGTCTCTCTCTCGGTCCCTGTCTCTCTCTCAGTCCTTGTGTCTCTGTCTCTCGGTCCCTGTGTCTCTCTCGGTCGCTGTGTCTCACTCGGTCCCTGTGTCTCTCTCGGTCCCTGTGTCTCCCTCTCACCCCAGTGTCTCTCTCGGTCCCTGTGTCTCTCTCTCTCGGTCCCTGTGTCTCTCTCTCTCGGTCCCTGTGTCTCTCTCGGTCGCTGTGTCTCACTCGTCCCTGTGTCTCACTCGGTCCCTGTGACTGTCTCGCTCCTTGTGTCTCTCTCTCGGTCCCTGTGTCTCTCTCTCTCTCAGTCCCTGTGTCTCTCTCGGTCACTGTCTCTCTCTCGGTCCCTGTGTCTCTCTCGGTCACTGTGTCTCTCTCGGTCCCTGTGTCTCACTCGGTCCCTGTGTCTCTCTCCGTCCTTGTGTCTCTCTCTAGGTCCCTGTTTCACTCTCTCTCAGTCCCTGTGTCTCACTCGGTCCCTGTGTCTCTCTTTCGGTCCCTATGTCTCTCTCTCGGTCCCTGTGTCTCTCTCTCGGTCCCTATGTCTCTCTCGGTCCCTGTGTCTTACTCGGACACTGTGACTCTCTCAGTCACTGTCTCTCTCTCAGTCCCTGTGTCTCTCTCTCGGTCCCTGTCTCTCTCTTGGTCCCTGTGTCTCTCTTGGTCCCTGTGTCTCTCTCGGTCCCTGTGTCTCTCTCTCGGTCCCTGTGTCTCTTTCAGTTCCGGTCTCTCTCTCGATCCCTGTGTCTCGCTCTCGGTCCCTGTGTCTCTCTCTCTCGGTCCCTGTCTCTCTCTCAGTCCCTGTGTCTCTCTCTCGGTCCCTGTGTCTCTCTCTGGGTCCCTGTGTCTCTCTCGGTCCCTGTCTCTCTCTCGGTCCCTGTCTCTCTCTCTTGGTCTCTGCGTCTCGCTCGGTCCCTGTGTCTCACTTTGTCACAGTGTCTCTCTCAGTCCCTGTGCCTCTCTCTCGGTCTCTGTGTCTCGCTTTCGGTCCCTGTGTCTGTCTCTTGGTCCCTGTGTCTCTCTCGGCCCCTGTGTCTCTCTCTCGTTCCTGTGTCTCTCTCGGTCCCTGTCTCTCTCTCTTACTCTCTGTGTCTCTCTCCGTCCCTGTCTCTCTCTCAGTCCCTGTGACTCTTTCTCGGTCCCTGTGTCTCTCTCTCGGTCCCTGTGCCTCTGTCAGTCCCTGTCTCTCTCTCAGTCCCTGTGTCTCTCTCTCGGTCCCTGTCTCTCTCTCGTTCACGGTGTCTCTCTTGGTCCCTGTGTCTCTCTCGGTCCCTGAGTCTCTCTCTCGGTCCCGGTGTCTCTCTCGGTCCCGGTGTCTCTCTCGGTCCCTGTGCCTCTCTCTCGGTCTCTGTGTCTCGCTTTCGGTCCCTGTGTCTGTCTCTTGGTCCCTGTGTCTCTCTCGGTCCCTGTGTCTCTCACTCGGTCCCTGTGCCTCTCTCGGCCCCTGTGTCTCTCTCTCGATCCCTGTGTCTCTCTCTCGGTCCCTGTGTCTCTCTCGGTCCCTGTCTCTCTCTCTTACTCTCTGTGTCTCTCTCGGTCCCTGTCTCTCTCTCAGTCCCTGTGTCTCTTTCTCGGTCCCTGTGTCTCTCTCTCGGTCCCTGTGCCTCTGTCAGTCCCTGTCTCTCTCTCAGTCCCTGTGTCTCTCTCTCGGTCCCTGTCTCTCTCTCGTTCACGGTGTCTCTCTTGGTCCCTGTGTCTCTCTCGGTCCCTGAGTCTCTCTCTCGGTCCCAGTGTCTCTCTCGGTCCCGGTGTCTCTCTCGGTCCCTGTGTCTCTCTCTCGGTCGCTGTCTCTCTCTCCTGCTCTCTGCGTCTCTCTCGGTCCCTGTGTCTCACTTTGTCCCTGTGACTCTCTCAGTCACTATGTCTCTCTCGGTCCCTGTCTCTCTCTCAGTCCCTGTGTCTCTCTCAGTCCCTGTGTCTCTCTCAGTCCCTGTCTCTCTCTCACTCCCTGTGTCTCGCTCTCGCTCCCTGTGTCTCTCTCTCGGTCCCTGTCTCTCTCTCGGTCCCTGTCTCTCTCTCTTGCTCTCTGTGTCTCTCTCGGTCCCTGTGTCTCACTTTGTCCCTGTGACTCTCTCAGTCACTGTGTCTCTCTCGGTTCATGTCTCTCTCTCTGTCCCTGTGTCTCTCTCTCTCGGTCCCTGTGTCTGTCTCGCGGTCCCTCTATCTCTCTCGGTCCCTGTGTCTCTCACTCGGTCCTTGTGTCTCCCTCTCGGTCCCGGTGTCTCTCTCGGTCCCGGTGTCTCACTCGGAACCTGTGTTTCCCTCTCGATCCCTGTCTCTCTCTCTCGGTCCCTGTCTCTCTCGCGGTCCCTGTGTCTCTCTCGGCCCCTGTCTCTCTCTCGGTCCCTGTGTCTCTCTCGGTCCCTGTCTCTCTCTCGGTCCCTGTGTCTCTCTCTCTCGGTCTCTGTCTCTCTCTCGGTCCCGCTGCCTCTCTCTCTCAGTCTCTGTGTCTCTCTCGGTCCCTTTATATCTCTCTCGGTCCCTGTGTCTCTCGCGGTCCCTGTGTCTCTCTCGGTCCCTGTGTCTCTCTCGATCCCACTGTCTCTCTCTCGCTCCCTGTCTTTATCTGTCGGTCGATTGTGTCTCTCTCGGTCCCTGTGTCTCACTCGGTCCCTGTGTCTCTCTCGGTCCCTGTGTCTCCCTCGGTCCCTGTGTCTCTCTCGGTCCCTGTGTCTCTCTCGATCCCTCTGTCTCTCTCTTGCTCCCTTTCTTTATCTGTCGGTCGATTGTGTCTCTCTCGGTCCCTGTGTCTCACTCGGTCCCTGTGTCTCCCTCGGTCCCTGTGTCTCTCTCGGTCCCGGTGTCTCTCTCGGTCCCTGTGTCTCACTCGGTCCCTGTGTCTCTCTCTCTCTCGGTGCCTGTATCTCTCTCTCGGTCCCTGTCTCTCTCTCGGTCCCTGTGTCTCTCACTCGCTCCCTGTCACTCTCTCAGCCCCTGTGTCTCTCTCTCGGTCCCTGTGACTCTCTCGGTCCCTGTGTCTCTCTCGGTCCCTATGTCTCTCTCTGGGTCACTGTGTCTCACTCGGTCCCTGTCTCTCTGTCGGTCCCTGTGTCTCCCTCTCGGTCCCTGTGTCTCTCTCGGTCCGGGTCTCTCTCTCTCGGTCCCTGTATTTCTCACTCGGTCCCTGTTTCTGTCTCGGTCCCTGTGTCCCTCCCGGTCCCTGTATCTCTCTCGGTCCCTGTGTCTCTCTCTCGGTGCCTGTGTCTCTCTCTCGGTCCCTGTGCCTCTCTCGGTCCCTGTGTCTCTCAGTCCCTGTGTCTCTCTCTCGCTCCCTGTGTCTCACTCGGTCCCTGTGACTCTCTCAGTCACTGTGTTTCTGTCGGTCCCTGTGTCTATCTCTGGGTCCCTGTGTCTCACTCGGTCCCTGTCTCTCTCTCGGTCCCTGTGTCTGTCTCTTGGTCCCAGTGACTCTCTCTTGGTCCCTGTGTCTCTCTCTCGGTCCCTGTCTCTCTCTCAGTCCCTGTGTCTCGCTCTCGGTCTCTGTGTCTCTCTCGGTCCCTGTCTCTCACTCGGTCCCTGTCTCTCTCTCAGTCCCTGTGACTCTCTCTTGGTCCCAGTGTCTCTCAGCCGGTACCTGTCTCTCTCTCGGTACCTGTGTCTCTCCCGGTCCCTGTCTCTGTCTCTCTCGGTCCCTGTGTCTCTCTCTCGGTCCCTGTGTCTCTCTCGGTCGCTGTGTCTCACTCGGTCCCTGTGTCTCTCTCGGTCCCTGTGTCTCCCTCTCACCCCAGTGTCTCTCTCGGTCCCTGTGTCTCTCTCTCTCGGTCCCTGTGTCTCTCTCTCGCGGTCCCTGTGTCTCTCTCGGTCGCTGTGTCTCACTCGTCCCTGTGTCTCACTCGGTCCCTGTGACTGTCTCGCTCCTTGTGTCTCTCTCTCGGTCCCTGTGTTTCTCTCTCTCAGTCCCTGTCTCTCTCTCGGTCACTGTCACTCTCTCGGTCCCTGTGTCTCTCTCGGTCCCTGTGTCTCACTCGGTCCCTGTGTCTCTCTCCGTCCTTGTGTCTCTCTCTCGGTCCCTGTTTCTCTCTCTCTCAGTCCCTGTGTCTCTCTCGGTCACTGTCTCTCACTCGGTCCCTGAGTCTCACTCGGTCCCTGTGTCTCTCTCTCAGTCCCTGTGTCTCTCTCTCGGTCCCTTTCTCTCTCTCAGTCCCTGTGTCTCTCTCTCGGTCCCTGTGTCTCTCTCTCGGTCCCTGTGTCTCTCTCGGTCATTGTGTCTTACTCGGACCCTGTGACTCTCTCAGTCACTGTCTCTCTCTCAGTCCCTGTGTCTCTCTCTCGGTCCCTGTCTCTCTCTTGGTCCCTGTGTCTCTCTCGGTCCCTGTGTCTCTCTCGGTCCCTGTGTCTCTCTCTCGGTCCCTGTGTCTCTTTCAGTTCCGGTCTCTCTCTCGATCCCTGTATCTCGCTCTCAGTCCCTGTGTCTCTCTCTCGGTCCCTGTGTCTCTCTCTGGGTCCCTGTGTCTCTCTCGGTCCCTGTGTCTCTCTCGGTCCCTGTGTCTCTCTCTCGGTCCCTGTGTCTCTCTCTGGGTCCCTGTGTCTCTCTCGGTCCCTGTGTCTCTCTCGGTCCCTGTGTCTCTCTCGGTCCCTGTCTCTCTCTCTTGCTCTCTGCGTCTCGCTCGGTCCCTGTGTCTCACTTTGTCCCTGTGACTCTCTCAGTCACAGTGTCTCTCTCAGTCCCTGTGCCTCTCTCTCGGTCTCTGTGTCTCGCTTTCGGTCCCTGTGTCTGTCTCTTGGTCCCTGTGTCTCCCTCGGTCCCTGTGTCTCTCACTCGGTCCCTGTGCCTCTCTCGGCCCCTGTGACTCTCTCTCAGTCCCTGTGTCTCTCTCGATCCCTGTCTCTCTCTCTCGGTCCCTGTGTCTCTCTCGGTCCCTGTCTCTCTCTCTTACTCTCTGTGTCTTTCTCGGTCCCTGTCTCTCTCTCGGTCCCTGTGTCTCTCTCTCTCGGTCCCTGTCTCTCTCTCGTTCACTGTGTCTCTCTCGGTCCCTGAGTCTCTCTCTCTCGGTCCCAGTGTCTCTCTCGGTCCCGGTGTCTCTCTCGGTCCCTGTGTCTCTCTCTCGGTCGCTGTCTCTCTCTCTTGCTCTCTGCGTCTCTCTCGGTCCCTGTGTCTCACTTTGTCCCTGTGACTCTCTCAGTCCCTGTGTCTCTCTCAGTCCCTGTGTCTCTCTCAGTCCCTGTCTCTCTCTCAGTCCCAGTGTCTCTCTCTTGGTCCCTGTGTCTCGCTCTCGGTCTCTGTGTCTCTCTCGGTCCCTGTGTCTCTCACTCGGTCCCTGTCTCTCTCTCAGTCCCTGTGACTCTCTCTTGGTCCCTGTGTCTCTCTCTCGGTCCCTGTGTCTCTCTCGGTACCTGTGTCTCTCCCGGTCCCTGTCTCTGTCTCTCTCGGTCCCTGTGTCTCTCTCTCGGTCCCTGTGTCTCTCTCGGGCGCTGTGTCTCACTCGGTCCCTGTGTCTCTCTCGGTCCCTGTGTCTCCCTCTCACCCCAGTGTCTCTCTCGGTCCCTGTGTATCTCTCTCTCTCGGTCCCTGTGTCTCTCTCTCTCGGTCCCTGTGTCTCTCTCGGTCGCTGTGTCTCACTCAGTCCCTGTGTCTCTCTCGGTCCCTGTGTCTCTCTCTCGGTCCCTGTGTCTCTCTCTCTCAGTCCCTGTGACTCTCTCGGTCACTGTCTCTCTCTCGGTCCCTGTGTCTCTCTCGGTCACTGTGTCTCTCTCGGTCCCTGTGTCTCACTCGGTCCCTGTGTCTCTCTCACTTTCAGTGTCTCTGTCGGTCCCTGTGTCTCTCTCTCTCAGTCCCTGTGTCTCACTAGGTCCCTGTGTCTCTCACTCGGTCCCTGTGTCTCTCTCTCACTTTCAGTGTCTCTGTCGGTCCCTGTGTCTCTCTCTCGCTCCCGGTGTCTCTCTCGGTCCCTGTGTCTCTCCCTCTCGATCCCTGTGTCTCTCTCTCGGTCCCGGTGTCTCTCTCGGTCCCTGTGTCACTCTCTCGGTCCCGGTGTCTCTCTCGGTCCCTGTGTCTCTCTCTCTCGGTCCCTGTGTCTCTCTCTCGGTCCCTGTGTCTCTCTCTCTCGGTCCCTGTGTCTCTCTCTCTCGGTCCCTGTGTCTCTCTCTTGGTCCCTGTGACTCTCTCTCGGTCCCTGTCTCTCTCTCGGTCCCTGTGTCTCTCACTCGGTCCCTGTGTCTCTCTCTCGGTCCCTGTGTCTCTCACTCGGTCCCTGTGTCTCTCAGCCGGTACCTGTCTCTGACTCGGTCCCTGTGTCTCTCTCGGTCCCTTTGTCTCTCCCGGTCCCTGTGTCTGTCTCTCTCGGTCCCTGTGTCTCTCCTGGTCCCTGTCTCTGTCTCTCTCGGTCCCTGTGTCTCTCTCTTGGTCCCTGTGTCTCTCTCGGTCCCTGTGTCTCTCTCGGTCGCTGTGTCTCACTCGGTCCATGTGTCTCTCTCGATCCCTGTGTCTCCCTCTCACCCCTGTGTCTCTCTCGGTCCCTGTGTCTCTCTCGGTCACTGTGTCTCTCTCTCGGTCCCTGTGCCTCTCTCGGTCCCTGTGTCTCTCTCTCGGTCCCTGTGTCTCTCTCGGTCGCTGTGTCTCACTCGGTCCCCGTGTCTCTCTCGGTCCCTGTGTCTCCCTCTCACCCCTGTGTCTCACTCGGTCCCTGTGACTGCCTCGCTCCTTGTGTCTCTCTCTCTCGGTCCCTGTGTCTCTCTCTCTCAGTACCTGTGTCTCTCTCGGTCACTGTCTCTCTCTCGGTCCCTGTGTCTCTCTCGGTCACTGTGTCTCTCTCGGTCACTGTCTCTCTCTCGGTCCCTGTGTCTCTCTCGGTCACTGTGCCTCACTCGGTCCCTGTGTCTCTCTCCGTCCTTGTGTCTCTCTCTCGGTCCCTGATTCTCTCTCTCTCAGCCCCTGTGTCTCTCTCGGTCACTGTCTCTCTCTCGGTCCCTGTGTCTCTCACGGTCCCTGTGTCTCTCTCTCGGTCCCTGTGTCTCTCTCGGTCCCTGTGTCTCTCTCTCACTTTCAGTGTCTCTCTCGGTCCCTGTGTCTCTCACGGTCCCTGTGTCTCTCTCTCGCTCCCTGTGTCTCTCTTGGTCACTGTGTCTCTCACTCGGTCCCTGTGTCTCTCTCTCGGTCCCTGTGTCTCTTCCAGTTCCGGTCTCTCTCTCGATCCCTGTATCTCGCTCTCGGTCCCTGTGTCTCTCTCTCGGTCCCTGTCTCTCTCTCAGTCCTTGTGTCTCTGTCTCACGGTCCCTGTGTCTCTCTCGGTCGCTGTGTCTCACTCGGTCCCTGTGTCTCTCTCGGTCCCTGTGTCTCCCTCTCACCCCAGTGTCTCTCTCGGTCCCTGTGTCTCTCTCTCTCGGTCCCTGTGTCTCTCTCGGTCGCTGTGTCTCACTCGTCCCTGTGTCTCACTCGGTCCCTGTGACTGTCTCGCTCCTTGTGTCTCTCTCTCGGTCCCTGTGTCTCTCTCTCTCAGTCCCTGTGTCTCTCTCGGTCACTGTCTCTCTCTCGGTCCCTGTGTCTCTCTCGGTCACCGTGTCTCTCTCGGTCCCTGTGTCTCACTCGGTCCCTGTGTCTCTCTCCATCCTTGTGTCTCTCTCTCGGTCCCTGTTTCACTCTCTCTCAGTCCCTGTGTCTCACTCGGTCCCTGTGTCTCTCTTTCGGTCCCTATGTCTCTCTCTCGGTCCCTTTGTCTCTCTCTCGGTCCCTATGTCTCTCTCGGTCCCTGTGTCTTACTCGGACCCTGTGACTCTCTCAGTCACTGTCTCTCTCTCAGTCCCTGTGTCTCTCTCTCGGTCCCTGTCTCTCTCTTGGTCCCTGTGTCTCTCTTGGTCCCTGTGTCTCTCTCGGTCCCTGTGTCTCTCTCTCGGTCCCTGTGTCTCTTTCAGTTCCGGTCTCTGTCTCGATCCCTGTGTCTCGCTCTCGGTCCCTGTGTCTCTCTCTCTCGGTCCCTGTCTCTCTCTCAGTCCCTGTGTCTCTCTCTCGGTCCCTGTGTCTCTCTCTGGGTCCCTGTGTCTCTCTCGGTCCCGGTCTCTCTCTCGGTCCCTGTCTCTCTCTCTTGGTCTCTGCGTCTCGCTCGGTCCCTGTGTCTCACTTTGTCCCTGTGACTCTCTCAGTCACAGTGTCTCTCTCAGTCCCTGTGCCTCTCTCTCGGTCTCTGTGTCTCGCTTTCGGTCCCTGTGTCTGTCTCTTGGTCCCTGTGTCTCTCTCGGTCCCTGTGTCTCACTCGGTCCCTGTGTCTCTCTCGATCCCTGTGTCTCTCTCTCGGTCCCTGTGTCTCTCTCGGTCCCTGTGCCTCTCTCTCGGTCTCTGTGTCTCGCTTTCGGTCCCTGTGTCTGTCTCTTGGTCCCTGTGTCTCTCTCGGTCCCTGTGTCTCTCTCTCGGTCCCTGTGCCTCTCTCGGCCCCTGTGTCTCTCTCTCGGTCCCTGTGTCTCTCTCGATCCCTGTGTCTCTCTCTCGGTCCCTGTGTCTCTCTCGGTCCCTGTCTCTCTCTCTTACTCTCTGTGTCTCTCTCGGTCCCTGTCTCTCTCTCAGTCCCTGTGTCTCTTTCTCGGTCCCTGTGTCTCTCTCTCGGTCCCTGTGCCTCTGTCAGTCCCTGTCTCTCTCTCAGTCCCTGTGTCTCTCTCTCGGTCCCTGTCTCTCTCTCGTTCACGGTGTTTCTCTTGGTCCCTGTGTCTCTCTCGGTCCCTGAGTCTCTCTCTCGGTCCCAGTGTCTCTCTCGGTCCCGGTGTCTCTCTCGGTCCCTGTGTCTCTCTCTCGGTCGCTGTCTCTCTCTCTTGCTCTCTGCGTCTCTCTCGGTCCCTGTGTCTCACTTTGTCCCTGTGACTCTCTCAGTCACTATGTCTCTCTCGGTCCCTGTCTCTCTCTCAGTCCCTGTGTCTCTCTCAGTCCCTGTGTCTCTCTCAGTCCCTGTCTCTCTCTCACTCCCTGTGTCTCGCTCTCGCTCCCTGTGTCTCTCTCTCGGTCCCTGTCTCTCTCTCGGTCCCTGTCTCTCTCTCTTGCTCTCTGTGTCTCTCTCGGTCCCTGTGTCTCACTTTGTCCCTGTGACTCTCTCAGTCACTGTGTCTCTCTCGGTTCATGTCTCTCTCTCTGTCCCTGTGTCTCTCTCTCTCGGTCCCTGTGTCTCCCTCTCGGTCCCGGTGTCTCTCTCGGTCCCGGTGTCTCACTCGGAACCTGTGTTTCCCTCTCGATCCCTGTCTCTCTCTCTCGGTCCCTGTCTCTCTCGCGGTCCCTGTGTCTCTCTCGGCCCCTGTCTCTCTCTCGGTCCCTGTGTCTCTCTCGGTCCCTGTCTCTCTCTCGGTCCCTGTGTCTCTCTCTCTCGGTCTCTGTCTCTCTCTCGGTCCCGCTGCCTCTCTCTCTCAGTCCCTGTGTCTCTCTCGGTCCCTTTATATCTCTCTCGGTCCCTGTGTCTCTCGCGGTCCCTGTGTCTCTCTCGGTCCCTGTGTCTCTCTCGATCCCACTGTCTCTCTCTCGCTCCCTGTCTTTATCTGTCGGTCGATTGTGTCTCTCTCGGTCCCTGTGTCTCACTCGGTCCCTGTGTCTCTCTCGGTCCCTGTGTCTCCCTCGGTCCCTGTGTCTCTCTCGGTCCCTGTGTCTCTCTCGATCCCTCTGTCTCTCTCTCGCTCCCTTTCTTTATCTGTCGGTCGATTGTGTCTCTCTCGGTCCCTGTGTCTCACTCGGTCCCTGAGTCTCTCTCGGTCCCTGTGTCTCTCTCGGTCCCTGTGTCTCACTCGGTCCCTGTGTCTCTCTCTCTCTCGGTGCCTGTATCTCTCTCTCGGTCCCTGTCTCTCTCTCGGTCCCTGTGTCTCTCACTCGCTCCCTGTCACTCTCTCAGCCCCTGTGTCTCTCTCTCGGTCCCTGTGACTCTCTCGGTCCCTGTGTCTCTCTCGGTCCCTATGTCTCTCTCTGGGTCACTGTGTCTCACTCGGTCCCTGTCTCTCTGTCGGTCCCTGTGTCTCCCTCTCGGTCCCTGTGTCTCTCTCGGTCCGGGTCTCTCTCTCTCGGTCCCTGTATTTCTCACTCGGTCCCTGTTTCTGTCTCGGTCCCTGTGTCCCTCCCGGTCCCTGTATCTCTCTCGGTCCCTGTGTCTCTCTCTCGGTGCCTGTGTCTCTCTCTCGGTCCCTGTGTCTCTCTCGGTCCCTGCGTCTCTCAGTCCCTGTGTCTCTCTCTCGCTCCCTGTGTCTCACTCGGTCCCTGTGACTCTCTCAGTCACTGTGTTTCTGTCGGTCCCTGTGTCTATCTCTGGGTCCCTGTGTCTCACTCGGTCCCTGTCTCTCTCTCGGTCCCTGTGTCTGTCTCTTGGTCCCAGTGACTCTCTCTTGGTCCCTGTGTCTCTCTCTCGGTCCCTGTCTCTCTCTCAGTCCCTGTGTCTCGCTCTCGGTCTCTGTGTCTCTCTCGGTCCCTGTCTCTCACTCGGTCCCTGTCTCTCTCTCAGTCCCTGTGACTCTCTCTTGGTCCCTGTGTCTCTCTCTCGGTCCCTTTGTCTCTCTCTCGGTCCCAGTGTCTCTCAGCCGGTACTGGTCTCTCTCTCGGTACCTGTGTCTCTCCCGGTCCCTGTCTCTGTCTCTCTTGGTCCCTGTGTCTCTCTCTCGGTCCCTGTGTCTCTCTCGGTCGCTGTGTCTCACTCGGTCCCTGTGTCTCTCTCGGTCCCTGTGTCTCCCTCTCACCCCAGTGTCTCTCTCGGTCCCTGTGTCTCTCTCTCTCGGTCCCTGTGTCTCTCTCTCGCGGTCCCTGTGTCTCTCTCGGTCGCTGTGTCTCACTCGTCCCTGTGTCTCACTCGGTCCCTGTGACTGTCTCGCTCCTTGTGTCTCTCTCTCGGTCCCTGCGTTTCTCTCTCTCAGTCCCTGTCTCTCTCTCGGTCACTGTCACTCTCTCGGTCCCTGTGTCTCTCTCGGTCCCTGTGTCTCACTCGGTCCCTGTGTCTCTCTCCGTCCTTGTGTCTCTCTCTCGGTCCCTGTCTCTCTCTCAGTCCCTGTGTCTCTCTCTCGGTCCCTGTGTCTCTCTCTCGGTCCCTGTGTCTCTCTCGGTCCCTGTGTCTTACTCGGACCCTGTGACTCTCTCAGTCACTGTCTCTCTCTCAGTCCCTGTGTCTCTCTCTCGGTCCCTGTCTCTCTCTTGGTCCCTGTGTCTCTCTCGGTCCCTGTGTCTCTCTCGGTCCCTGTGTCTCTCTCTCGGTCCCTGTGTCTCTTTCAGTTCCGGTCTCTCTCTCGATCCCTGTATCTCGCTCTCAGTCCCTGTGTCTCTCTCTCGGTCCCTGTGTCTCTCTCTGGGTCCCTGTGTCTCTCTCAGTCCCTGTGTCTCTCTCGGTCCCTGTGTCTCTCTCTCGGTCCCTGTGTCTCTCTCTGGGTCCCTGTGTCTCTCTCGGTCCCTGTGTCTCTCTCGGTCCCTGTGTCTCTCTCGGTCCCTGTCTCTCTCTCTTGCTCTCTGCTTCTCGCTCGGTCCCTGTGTCTCACTTTGTCCCTGTGACTCTCTCAGTCACAGTGTCTCTCTCAGTCCCTGTGCCTCTCTCTCGGTCTCTGTGTCTCGCTTTCGGTTCCTGTGTCTGTCTCTTGGTCCCTGTGTCTCCCTCGGTCCCTGTGTCTCTCACTCGGTCCCTGTGCCTCTCTCGGCCCCTGTGACTCTCTCTCAGTCCCTGTGTCTCTCTCGATCCCTGTCTCTCTCTCTCGGTCCCTGTGTCTCTCTCGGTCCCTGTCTCTCTCTCTTACTCTCTGTGTCTCTCTCGGTCCCTGTCTCTCTCTCAGTCCCTGTGTCTCTTTCTCGGTCCCTTTGTCTCTCTCTCGGTCCCTGTGTCTCTCTCTCTCGGTCCCTGTCTCTCTCTCGTTCACTGTGTCTCTCTCGGTCCCTGAGTCTCACTCTCTCGGTCCCAGTGTCTCTCTCGGTCCCGGTGTCTCTCTCGGTCCCTGTGTCTCTCTCTCGGTCGCTGTCTCTCTCTCTTGCTCTCTGCGTCTCTCTCGGTCCCTGTGTCTCACTTTGTCCCTGTGACTCTCTCAGTCCCTGTGTCTCTCTCAGTCCCTGTGTCTCTCTCAGTCCCTGTCTCTCTCTCAGTCCCAGTGTCTCTCTCTTGGTCCCTGTGTCTCGCTCTCGGTCTCTGTGTCTCTCTCGGTCCCTGTGTCTCTCACTCGGTCCCTGTCTCTCTCTCAGTCCCTGTGACTCTCTCTTGGTCCCTGTGTCTCTCTCTCGGTCCCTGTGTCTCTCTCGGTACCTGTGTCTCTCCCGGTCCCTGTCTCTGTCTCTCTCGGTCCCTGTGTCTCTCTCTCGGTCCCTGTGTCTCTCTCGGTCGCTGTGTCTCACTCGGTCCCTGTGTCTCTCTCGGTCCCTGTGTCTCCCTCTCACCCCAGTGTCTCTCTCGGTCCCTGTGTATCTCTCTCTCTCGGTCCCTGTGTCTCTCTCTCTCGGTCCCTGTGTCTCTCTCGGTCGCTGTGTCTCACTCAGTCCCTGTGTCTCTCTCGGTCCCTGTGTCTCTCTCTCGGTCCCTGTGTCTCTCTCTCTCAGTCCCTGTGACTCTCTCGGTCACTGTCTCTCTCTCGGTCCCTGTGTCTCTCTCGGTCACTGTGTCTCTCTCGGTCCCTGTGTCTCACTCGGTCCCTGTGTCTCTCTCACTTTCAGTGTCTCTGTCGGTCCCTGTGTCTCTCTCTCTCAGTCCCTGTGTCTCACTAGGTCCCTGTGTCTCTCACTCGGTCCCTGTGTCTCTCTCTCACTTTCAGTGTCTCTGTCGGTCCCTGTGTCTCTCTCTCGCTCCCGGTGTCTCTCTCGGTCCCTGTGTCTCTCCCTCTCGGTCCCTGTGTCTCTCTCTCGGTCCCGGTGTCTCTCTCGGTCCCTGTGTCACTCTCTCGGTCCCGGTGTCTCTCTCGGTCCCTGTGTCTCTCTCTCTCGGTCCCTGTGTCTCTCTCTCGGTCCCTGTGTCTCTCTCTCTCGGTCCCTGTGTCTCTCTCTCTCGGTCCCTGTGTCTCTCTCTCGGTCCCTGTGACTCTCTCTCGGTCCCTGTCTCTCTCTCGGTCCCTGTGTCTCTCACTCGGTCCCTGTGTCTCTCTCTCGGTCCCTGTGTCTCTCACTCGGTCCCTGTGTCTCTCAGCCGGTACCTGTCTCTGACTCGGTCCCTGTGTCTCTCTCGGACCCTTTGTCTCTCCCGGTCCCTGTGTCTGTCTCTCTCGGTCCCTGTGTCTCTCCTGGTCCCTGTCTCTGTCTCTCTCGGTCCCTGTGTCTCTCTCTTGGTCCCTGTGTCTCTCTCGGTCCCTGTGTCTCTCTCGGTCGCTGTGTCTCACTCGGTCCATGTGTCTCTCTCGATCCCTGTGTCTCCCTCTCACCCCTGTGTCTCTCTCGGTCCCTGTGTCTCTCTCGGTCACTGTGTCTCTCTCTCGGTCCCTGTGCCTCTCTCGGTCCCTGTGTCTCTCTCTCGGTCCCTGTGTCTCTCTCGGTCGCTGTGTCTCACTCGGTCCCCGTGTCTCTCTCGGTCCCTGTGTCTCCCTCTCACCCCTGTGTCTCACTCGGTCCCAGTGACTGCCTCGCTCCTTGTGTCTCTCTCTCTCGGTCCCTGTGTCTCTCTCTCTCAGTACCTGTGTCTCTCTCGGTCACTGTCTCTCTCTCGGTCCCTGTGTCTCTCTCGGTCGCTGTGTCTCTCTCGGTCACTGTCTCTCTCTCGGTCCCTGTGTCTCTCTCGGTCACTGTGCCTCACTCGGTCCCTGTGTCTCTCTCCATCCTTGTGTCTCTCTCTCGGTCCTTGATTCTCTCTCTCTCAGCCCCTGTGTCTCTCTCGGTCACTGTCTCTCTCTCGGTCCCTGTGTCTCTCACGGTCCCTGTGTCTCTCTCTCGGTCCCTGTGTCTCTCTCGGTCCCTGTGTCTCTCTCTCACTTTCAGTGTCTCTCTCGGTCCCTGTGTCTCTCACGGTCCCTGTGTCTCTCTCTCGCTCCCTGTGTCTCTCTTGGTCACTGTGTCTCTCACTCGGTCCCTGTGTCTCTCTCTCGGTCCCTGTGTCTCTTTCAGTTCCGGTCTCTCTCTCGATCCCTGTATCTCGCTCTCGGTCCCTGTGTCTCTCTCTCGGTCCCTGTCTCTCTCTCAGTCCTTGTGTCTCTGTCTCTCGGTCCCTGTGTCTCTCTCGGTCGCTGTGTCTCACTCGGTCCCTGTGTCTCTCTCGGTCCCTGTGTCTCCCTCACACCCCAGTGTCTCTCTCGGTCCCTGTGTCTCTCTCTCTCGGTCCCTGTGTCTCTCTCTCTCGGTCCCTGTGTCTCTCTCGGTCGCTGTGTCTCACTCGTCCCTGTGTCTCACTCGGTCCCTGTGACTGTCTCGCTCCTTGTGTCTCTCTCTCAGTCCCTGTGTCTCTCTCGGTCACTGTCTCTCTCTCGGTCCCTGTGTCTCTCTCGGTCACTGTGTCTCTCTCGGTCCCTGTGTCTCACTCGGTCCCTGTGTCTCTCTCCGTCCTTGTGTCTCTCTCTCGGTCCCTGTTTCACTCTCTCTCAGTCCCTGTGTCTCACTCGGTCCCTGTGTCTCTCTTTCGGTCCCTATGTCTCTCTCTCGGTCCCTGTGTCTCTCTCTCGGTCCCTATGTCTCTCTCGGTCCCTGTGTCTTACTCGGACCCTGTGACTCTCTCAGTCACTGTCTCTCTCTCAGTCCCTGTGTCTCTCTCTCGGTCCCTGTCTCTCTCTTGGTCCCTGTGTCTCTCTTGGTCCCTGTGTCTCTCTCGGTCCCTGTGTCTCTCTCTCGGTCCCTGTGTCTCTTTCAGTTCCGGTCTCTCTCTCGATCCCTGTGTCTCGCTCTCGGTCCCTGTGTCTCTCTCTCTCGGTCCCTGTCTCTCTCTCAGTCCCTGTGTCTCTCTCTCGGTCCCTGTGTCTCTCTCTGGGTCCCTGTGTCTCTCTCGGTCCCGGTCTCTCTCTCGGTCCCTGTCTCTCTCTCTTGGTCTCTGCGTCTCGCTCGGTCCCCTGTGTCACACTTTGTCCCTGTGACTCTCTCAGTCACAGTGTCTCTCTCAGTCCCTGTGCCTCTCTCTCGGTCTCTGTGTCTCGCTTTCGGTCCCTGTGTCTGTCTCTTGGTCCCTGTGTCTCTCTCTCGGTCCCTGTGTCTCTCTCGATCCCTGTGTCTCTCTCTCGTTCCTGTGTCTCTCTCGGTCCCTGTCTCTCTCTCTTACTCTCTGTGTCTCTCTCCGTCCCTGTCTCTCTCTCAGTCCCTGTGACTCTTTCTCGGTCCCTGTGTCTCTCTCTCGGTCCCTGTGCCTCTGTCAGTCCCTGTCTTTCTCTCAGTCACTGTGTCTCTCTCTCGGTCCCTGTCTCTCTCTCGTTCACGGTGTCTCTCTTGGTCCCTGTGTCTCTCTCGGTCCCTGAGTCTCTCTCTCGGTCCCAGTGTCTCTCTCGGTCCCGGTGACTCTCTCGGTCCCGGTGTCTCTCTCGGTCCCTGTGCCTCTCTCTCGGTCTCTGTGTCTCGCTTTCGGTCCCTGTGTCTGTCTCTTGGTCCCTGTGTCTCTCTCGGTCCCTGTGTCTCTCACTCGGTCCCTGTGCCTCTCTCGGCCCCTGTGTCTCTCTCTCGGTCCCTGTGTCTCTCTCGATCCCTGTGTCTCTCTCTCGGTCCCTGTGTCTCTCTCGGTCCCTGTCTCTCTCTCAGTCCCTGTGTCTCTTTCTCGGTCCCTGTGTCTCTCTCTCGGTCCCTGTGCCTCTGTCAGTCCCTGTCTCTCTCTCAGTCCCTGTGTCTCTCTCTCGGTCCCTGTCTCTCTCTCGTTCACGGTGTCTCTCTTGGTCCCTGGGTCTCTCTCGGTCCCTGAGTCTCTCTCTCGGTCCCAGTGTCTCTCTCGGTCGCTGTGTCTCTCTCGGTCCCTGTGTCTCTCTCTCGGTCGCTGTCTCTCTCTCTTGCTCTCTGCGTCTCTCTCGGTCCCTGTGTCTCACTTTGTCCCTGTGTCTCTCTCAGTCCCTGTGTCTCTCTCAGTCCCTGTCTCTCTCTCACTCCCTGTGTCTCGCTCTCGCTCCCTGTGTCTCTCTCTCGGTCCCTGTCTCTCTCTCGGTCCCTGTCTCTCTCTCTTGCTCTCTGTGTCTCTCTCGGTCCCTGTGTCTCACTTTGTCCCTGTGACTCTCTCAGTCACTGTGTCTCTCTCGGTTCATGTCTCTCTCTCTGTCCCTGTGTCTCTCTCTCTCGGTCCCTGTGTCTGTCTCGCGGTCCCTCTGTCTCTCTCGGTCCCTGTGTCTCTCACTCGGTCCTTGTGTCTCCCTCTCGGTCCCGGTGTCTCTCTCGGTCCCGGTGTCTCACTCGGAACCTGTGTTTCCCTCTCGATCCCTGTCTCTCTCTCTCGGTCCCTGTCTCTCTCGCGGTCCCTGTGTCTCTCTCGGCCCCTGTCTCTCTCTCGGTCCCTGTGTCTCTCTCGGTCCCTGTCTCTCTCTCGGTCCCTGTGTCTCTCTCTCTCGGTCTCGGTCTCTCTCTCGGTCCCTGTGTCTCTCTCTCGGTCCCTGTGTCTCTCGCGGTCCCTGTGTCTCTCTCGGTCCCTGTGTCTCTCTCGATCCCACTGTCTCTCTCTCGCTCCCTGTCTTTATCTGTCGGTCGATTGTGTCTCTCTCGGTCCCTGTGTCTCACTCGGTCCCTGTGTCTCTCTCGGTCCCTGTGTCTCCCTCGGTCCCTGTGTCTCTCTCGGTCCCTGTGTCTCTCTCGATCCCTCTGTCTCTCTCTCGCTCCCTTTCTTTATCTGTCGGTCGATTGTGTCTCTCTCGGTCCCTGTGTCTCACTCGGTCCCTGAGTCTCTCTCGGTCCCTGTGTCTCACTCGGTCCCTGTGTCTCTCTCTCTCTCGGTGACTGTATCTCTCTCTCGGTCCCTGTGTCTCTCACTCGCTCCCTGTCACTCTCTCAGCCCCTGTGTCTCTCTCTCGGTCCCTGTGACTCTCTCGGTCCCTGTGTCTCTCTCGGTCCCTATGTCTCTCTCTGGGTCACTGTGTCTCACTCGGTCCCTGTCTCTCTGTCGGTCCCTGTGTCTCCCTCTCGGTCCCTGTGTCTCTCTCGGTCCGGGTCTCTCTCTCTCGGTCCCTGTATTTCTCACTCGGTCCCTGTTTCTGTCTCGGTCCCTGTGTCTCTCTCTCGGTCCCTGTGTCTCTCTCGGTCCCTGTGTCTCTCTCTCGGTCCCTGTGTCTATCTCTCGGTCCCTGTACCTCTCTCGGTCCCTGTGTCTCTCTCTCGGTGCCTGTGTCTCTCTCTCGGTCCCTGTGTCTCTCTCGGTCCCTGTGTCTCTCAGTCCCTGTGTCTCTCTCTCGCTCCCTGTGTCTCTCTCGGTCCCTGTGTCTCTCTCTCGGTCCCTGTGTCTATCTCTGGGTCCCTGTGTCTCACTCGGTCCCTGTCTCTCTCTCGGTCCCTGTGTCTGTCTCTTGGTCCCAGTGACTCTCTCTTGGTCCCTGTGTCTCTCTCTCGGTCCCTGTCTCTCTCTCAGTCCCTGTGTCTCGCTCTCGGTCTCTGTGTCTCTCTCGGTCCCTGTCTCTCACTCGGTCCCTGTCTCTCTCTCAGTCCCTGTGACTCTCTCTTGGTCCCTGTGTCTCTCTCTCGGTCCCTTTGTCTCTCTCTCGGTCCCAGTGTCTCTCAGCCGGTACCTGTCTCTCTCTCGGTACCTGTGTCTCTCCCGGTCCCTGTCTCTGTCTCTCTCGGTCCCTGTGTCTCTCTCTCGGTCCCTGTGTCTCTCTCGGTCGCTGTGTCTCACTCGGTCCCTGTGTCTCTCTCGGTCCCTGTGTCTCCCTCTCACCCCAGTGTCTCTCTCGGTCCCTGTGTCTCTCTCTCTCGGTCCCTGTGTCTCTCTCTCGCGGTCCCTGTGTCTCTCTCGGTCGCTGTGTCTCACTCGTCCCTGTGTCTCACTCGGTCCCTGTGACTGTCTCGCTCCTTGTGTCTCTCTCTCGGTCCCTGTGTTTCTCTCTCTCAGTCCCTGTCTCTCTCTCGGTCACTGTCACTCTCTCGGTCCCTGTGTCTCTCTCGGTCCCTGTGTCTCACTCGGTCCCTGTGTCTCTCTCCGTCCTTGTGTCTCTCTCTCGGTCCCTGTTTCTCTCTCTCTCAGTCCCTGTGTCTCTCTCGGTCACTGTCTCTCACTCGATCCCTGAGTCTCACTCGGTCCCTGTGTCTCTCTCTCAGTCCCTGTGTCTCTCTCTCGGTCCCTGTCTCTCTCTCAGTCCCTGTGTCTCTCTCTCGGTCCCTGTGTCTCTCTCTCGGTCAGTCCCTGTGTCTCTCTCTCGGTCCCTGTGTCTCTCTCGGTCCCTGTGTCTTACTCGGACCCTGTGACTCTCTCAGTCACTGTCTCTCTCTCAGTCCCTGTGTCTCTCTCTCGGTCCCTGTCTCTCTCTTGGTCCCTGTGTCTCTCTCGGTCCCTGTGTCTCTCTCGGTCCCTGTGTCTCTCTCTCGGTCCCTGTGTCTCTTTCAGTTCCGGTCTCTCTCTCGATCCCTGTATCTCGCTCTCAGTCCCTGTGTCTCTCTCTCGGTCCCTGTGTCTCTCTCTGGGTCCCTGTGTCTCTCTCGGTCCCTGTGTCTCTCTCGGTCCCTGTGTCTCTCTCTCGGTCCCTGTGTCTCTCTCTGGGTCCCTGTGTCTCTCTCGGTCCCTGTGTCTCTCTCGGTCCCTGTGTCTCTCTCGGTCCCTGTCTCTCTCTCTTGCTCTCTGCGTCTCGCTCGGTCCCTGTGTCTCACTTTGTCCCTGTGACTCTCTCAGTCACAGTGTCTCTCTCAGTCCCTGTGCCTCTCTCTCGGTCTCTGTGTCTCGCTTTCGGTCCCTGTGTCTGTCTCTTGGTCCCTGTGTCTCCCTCGGTCCCTGTGTCTCTCACTCGGTCCCTGTGCCTCTCTCGGCCCCTGTGACTCTCTCTCAGTCCCTGTGTCTCTCTCGATCCCTGTCTCTCTCTCTCGGTCCCTGTGTCTCTCTCGGTCCCTGTC
Source organism: Prionace glauca (assembly GCA_037974335.1). Taxonomy (NCBI): domain Eukaryota; kingdom Metazoa; phylum Chordata; class Chondrichthyes; order Carcharhiniformes; family Carcharhinidae; genus Prionace; species Prionace glauca. The sequence continues at coordinate 19,781 of JBBMRE010000122.1, forward strand.
TCTCTCTCTTACTCTCTGTGTCTCTCTCGGTCCCTGTCTCTCTCTCAGTCCCTGTGTCTCTTTCTCGGTCCCTTTGTCTCTCTCTCGGTCCCTGTGTCTCTCTCTCTCGGTCCCTGTCTCTCTCTCGTTCACTGTGTCTCTCTCGGTCCCTGAGTCTCTCTCTCTCGGTCCCAGTGTCTCTCTCGGTCCCGGTGTCTCTCTCGGTCCCTGTTTCTCTCTCTCGGTCGCTGTCTCTCTCTCTTGCTCTCTGCGTCTCTCTCGGTCCCTGTGTCTCACTTTGTCCCTGTGACTCTCTCAGTCCCTGTGTCTCTCTCAGTCCCTGTGTCTCTCTCAGTCCCTGTCTCTCTCTCAGTCCCAGTGTCTCTCTCTTGGTCCCTGTGTCTCGCTCTCGGTCTCTGTGTCTCTCTCGGTCCCTGTGTCTCTCACTCGGTCCCTGTCTCTCTCTCAGTCCCTGTGACTCTCTCTTGGTCCCTGTGTCTCTCTCTCGGTCCCTGTGTCTCTCTCGGTACCTGTGTCTCTCCCGGTCCCTGTCTCTGTCTCTCTCGGTCCCTGTGTCTCTCTCGGTCCCTGTGTCTCTCTCTCTCGGTCCCTGTGTCTCTCTCGGTCGCTGTGTCTCACTCAGTCCCTGTGTCTCTCTCGGTCCCTGTGTCTCTCTCTCGGTCCCTGTGTCTCTCTCTCTCAGTCCCTGTGACTCTCTCGGTCACTGTCTCTCTCTCGGTCCCTGTGTCTCTCTCGGTCACTGTGTCTCTCTCGGTCCCTGTGTCTCACTCGGTCCCTGTGTCTCTCTCACTTTCAGTGTCTCTGTCGGTCCCTGTGTCTCTCTCTCTCAGTCCCTGTGTCTCACTAGGTCCCTGTGTCTCTCACTCGGTCCCTGTGTCTCTCTCTCACTTTCAGTGTCTCTGTCGGTCCCTGTGTCTCTCTCTCGCTCCCGGTGTCTCTCTCGGTCCCTGTGTCTCTCCTCTCGGTCCCTGTGTCTCTCTCTCGGTCCCGGTGTCTCTCTCGGTCCCTGTGTCACTCTCTCGGTCCCGGTGTCTCTCTCGGTCCCTGTGTCTCTCTCTCTCGGTCCCTGTGTCTCTCTCTCGGTCCCTGTGTCTCTCTCTCTCGGTCCCTGTGTCTCTCTCTCTCGGTCCCTGTGTCTCTCTCTCGGTCCCTGTGACTCTCTCTCGGTCCCTGTCTCTCTCTCGGTCCCTGTGTCTCTCACTCGGTCCCTGTGTCTCTCTCTCGGTCCCTGTGTCTCTCACTCGGTCCCTGTGTCTCTCAGCCGGTACCTGTCTCTGACTCGGTCCCTGTGTCTCTCTCGGTCCTTTGTCTCTCCCGGTCCCTGTGTCTGTCTCTCTCGGTCCCTGTGTCTCTCCTGGTCCATGTCTCTGTCTCTCTCGGTCCCTGTGTCTCTCTCTTGGTCCCTGTGTCTCTCTCGGTCCCTGTGTCTCTCTCGGTCGCTGTGTCTCACTCGGTCCATGTGTCTCTCTCGATCCCTGTGTCTCCCTCTCACCCCTGTGTCTCTCTCGGTCCCTGTGTCTCTCTCGGTCACTGTGTCTCTCTCTCGGTCCCTGTGCCTCTCTCGGTCCCTGTGTCTCTCTCTCGGTCCCTGTGTCTCTCTCGGTCGCTGTGTCTCACTCGGTCCCGTGTCTCTCTCGGTCCCTGTGTCTCCCTCTCACCCCTGTGTCTCACTCGGTCCCTGTGACTGCCTCGCTCCTTGTGTCTCTCTCTCTCGGTCCCTGTGTCTCTCTCTCTCAGTACCTGTGTCTCTCTCGGTCACTGTCTCTCTCTCGGTCCCTGTGTCTCTATCGGTCACTGTGTCTCTCTCGGTCACTGTCTCTCTCTCGGTCCCTGTGTCTCTCTCGGTCACTGTGCCTCACTCGGTCCCTGTGTCTCTCTCCGTCCTTGTGTCTCTCTATCGGTCCCTGATTCTCTCTCTCTCAGCCCCTGTGTCTCTCTCGGTCACTGTCTCTCTCTCGGTCCCTGTGTCTCTCACGGTCCCTGTGTCTCTCTCTCGGTCCCTGTGTCTCTCTCGGTCCCTGTGTCTCACTCTCACTTTCAGTGTCTCTCTCGGTCCCTGTGTCTCTCACGGTCCCTGTGTCTCTCTCTCGCTCCCTGTGTCTCTCTTGGTCACTGTGTCTCTCACTCGGTCCCTGTGTCTCTCACTCGGTCCCTGTGTCTCACTCGGTCCCTGTCTCTCTCTCTCACTTTCAGTGTCTCTGTCGGTCCCTGTGTCTCTCTCTAGGTCCTTGTGTCTCTCTCGGTCCCTGTGTCTCTCTCTCGGTCCCTGTGTCTCTCTCTCGGTCCCGGTGTCTCTCTCGGTCCCTGTGTCTCTCTAACAGTCCCTGTGTCTCTATCGGGCCCTGTCTCTCTCTCGGTCCCTGTGTCTCTCTCGGTCCCTGTGTCACTCTCTCTCGGTCCCTGTCTCTCTCTCGGTCCCTGTCTCTCTCTCGGTCCCTGTGTCTCTCTCTCGGTCGCTGTGTCTCTCTCTCGGTCCCTGTGTCTCTCTCTTGGTCACTGTGTTTCTCTCAGTCCCTGTGTCTCTCTCTCGGTCCCTGTGTCTCACTCGGTCCCTGTGTATCTCTCTCGGTCCCTGTGTCTCCCTCTCGGTCCCTTTGTCTCTCTCTCTCGGTCCCTGTGTCTCTCTCTGTCCCTGTGTATCTCTCTCAGTCCCTGTGTCTCTCTCTCGGTCCCTGTCTCTCTCTCGGTCCCTGTGTCTCTCACTCGGTCCCTGTGTCTCTCACTCGGTCCCTGTGTCTCTCTCTCGGTCCCTGTGTCTCTCTCTCGGTCCCGGTGTCTCTCTCGGTCCCCGTGTCTCTCTAACGGTCCCTGTGTCTCTCTCGGTCCCTGTCTCTCTCTCGGTCCCTGTGTCTCTCTCGGTCCCTGTGTCACTCTCTCTCGGTCCGGGTCTCTCTCTCTGTCCCTGTGTCTCTCTCGGTCCCTGTGTCTGCCTCGCTCCTTGTGTCTCTCTCTCTCGTTCCCTGTGTCTCTCCCTCTCACCCCTGTGTCTCACTCGGTCCCTGTGACTGCCTCGCTCCTTGTGTCTCTCTCTCTCGGTCCCTGTGTCTCTCTCTCTCTCAGTCCCTGTGTCTCTCTCGGTCACTGTCTCTCTCTCGGTCCCTGTGTCTCTCTCGGTCACTGTGTCTCTCTCGGTCACTGTCTCTCTCTCGGTCCCTGTGTCTCTCTCGGTCACTGTGTCTCACTCGGTCCCTGTGTCTCTCTCTCGGTCCCTGTGTCTCTCTCGGTCACTGTGCCTCACTCGGTCCCTGTGTCTCTCTCCGTCCTTGTGTCTCTCTCTCGGTCCCTGATTCTCTCTCTCTCAGCCCTGTGTCTCTCTCGGTCACTGTCTCTCTAACGGTCCTGTGTCTCTCTCGGGCCCTGTCTCTCTCTCGGTCCCTGTGTCTCTCTCGGTCCCTGTGTCACTCTCTCTCGGTCCCTGTCTCTCTCTCGGTCCCTGTGTCTCTCTCGGTCCCTGTGTCTCTCTCGGTCGCTGTGTCTCACTCGGTCCCTGTGTCTCTCTCGGTCCCTGTGTCTCCCTCTCACCCCAGTGTCTCTCTCGGTCCCTATGTCTCTCTCTCTCGGTCCCTGTGTCTCTCTCTCTCGGTCCCTGTGTCTCTCTCGGTCGCTGTGTCTCACTCGTCCCTGTGTCTGCCTCGCTCCTTGTGTCTCTCTCTCTCGGTCCCTGTGTCTCTCCCTCTCACCCTGTGTCTCACTCGGTCCCTGTGACTGCCTCGCTCCTTGTGTCTCTCTCTCTCGGTCCCTGTGTCTCTCTCTCTCAGTCCCTGTGTCTCTCTCGGTCACTGTGTCTCTCTCGGTCACTGTCTCTCTCTCGGTCCCTGTGTCTCTCTCGGTCACTGTGCCTCACTCGGTCCCTGTGTCTCTCTCCGTTCTTGTGTCTCTCTCTCGGTCCCTGATTCTCTCTCTCTCAGCCCATGTGTCTCTCTCGGTCACTGTCTCTCTCTCGGTCCCTGTGTCTCTCACGGTCCCTGTGTCTCTCTCTCGGTCCCTGTGTCTCTCTCGGTCCCTGTGTCTCTCTCTCACTTTCAGTGTCTCTCTCGGTCCCTGTATCTCTCACGGTCCCTGTGTCTCTCTCTCGCTCCCTGTGTCTCTCTCGGGCACTGTGTCTCTCACTCGGTCCCTGTGTCTCTCACTCGGTCCCTGTGTCTCACTCGGTCCCTGTCTCTCTCTCTGACTTTCAGTGTCTCTGTCGGTCCCTGTGTCTCTCTCTAGGTCCTTGTGTCTCTCTCGGTCCCTGTGTCACTCTCTCGGTCCCTGTGTCTCTCTCTCGGTCCTGGTGTCTCTCTCGGTCCCTGTGTCTCTCTAACAGTCCCTGTGTCTCTATCGGGCCCTGTCTCTCTCTCGGTCCCTGTGTCTCTCTCGGTCCCTGTGTCACTCTCTCTCGGTCCCTGTCTCTCTCTCGGTCCCTGTCTCTCTCTCGGTCCCTGTCTCTCTCTCGGTCCCTGTGTCTCTCTCTCGGTCGCTGTGTCTCTCTCTCGGTCCCTGTGTCTCTCTCTTGGTCACTGTGTTTCTCTCAGTCCCTGTGTCTCTCTCTCGGTCCCTGTGTCTCACTCGGTCCCTGTGTATCTCTCTCGGTCCCTATGTCTCTGTCTCGGTCCCTTTGTCTCTCTCTCTCGGTCCCTGTGTCTCTCTCTGTCCCTGTGTATCTCTCTCAGTCCCTGTGTCTCTCTCTCGGTCCCTCTGTCTCTCTCGGTCCCTGTGTCTTTCACTCGGTCCCTGTGTCTCTCTCTCAGTCCCTGTGTCTCTCTCTCGGTCCCTGTGTCTCTCTCGGTCACTGTGTCTCTCTCGGTCCCTGTGTCTCACTCGGTCCCTGTGTCTCTCTCACTTTCAGTGTCTCTGTCGGTCCCTGTGTCTCTCTCTCAGTCCCTGTGTCTCACTAGGTCCCTGTGTCTCTCACTCGGTCCCTGTGTCTCTCTCTCGGTCCCAGTGTCTCTCTCGGTCCCTGTGTCTCTCTCTCTCGGTCCCTGTGTCTCTCTCTCGGTCCCGCTGTCTCTCTCGGTCCCTGTGTCACTCTCTCGGTCCCGGTGTCTCTCTCGGTCCCTGTGTCTCTCTCTCTCGGTCCCTGTGTCTCTCTCTCGGTCCCTGTGTCTCTCTCTCCCGGTCCCTGTGTCTCTCTCTCTCGGTCCCTGTGTCTCTCTCTCGGTCCCTGTGACTCTCTCTCGGTCCCTGTCTCTCTCTCGGTCCCTGTGTCTCTCACTCGGTCCCTGTGTCTCTCTCTCGGTCCCTGTGTCTCTCACTCGGTCCCTGTGTCTCTCAGCCGGTATCTGTCTCTGACTCGGTCCCTGTGTCTCTCTCGGTCCATGTGTCTCTCCCGGTCCCTGTGTCTGTCTCTCTAGGTCCCTGTGTCTCTCCCGGTCCCTGTCTCTGTCTCTCTCGGTCCCTGTGTCTCTCTCTTGGTCCCTGTGTCTCTCTCGGTCCCTGTGTCTCTCTCGGTCGCTGTGTCTCACTCGGTCCATGTGTCTCTCTCGATCCCTGTGTCTCCCTCTCACCCCTGTATCTCTCTCGGTCCCTGTGTCTCTCTCGGTCCCTGTGTCTCTCTCTCGGTCCCTGTGCCTCTCTCGGTCCCTGTGTCTCTCTCTCGGTCCCTGTGTCTCTCTCGGTCGCTGTGTCTCACTCGTCCCTGTGTCTCTCTCGGTCCCTGTGTCTCCCTCTCACCCCTGTGTCTCACTCGGTCCCTGTGACTGCCTCGCTCCTTGTGTCTCTCTCTCTCTCGGTCCCTGTGTCACTCTCTCTCAGTCCCTGTGTCTCTCTCGATCACTGTCTCTCTCTCGGTCACTGTCTCTCTCTCGGTCCCTGTGTCTCTCTCGGTCACTGTGCCTCACTCGGTCCCTGTGTCTCTCTCCGTCCTTGTGTCTCTCTCTCGGTCCCTGATTCTCTCTCTCTCAGCCCTGTGTCTCTCTCGGTCACTGTCTCTCTCTCGGTCCCTGTGTCTCTCACGGTCCCTGTGTCTCTCTCTCGGTCCCTGTGTCTCTCTCGGTCCCTGTGTCTCTCTCTCACTTTCAGTGTCTCTCTCGGTCCCTGTGTCTCTCACGGTCCCTGTGTCTCTCTCTCGCTCCCTGTGTCTCTCTCGGTCACTGTGTCTCTCACTCGGTCCCTGTGTCTCTCACTCGGTCCCTGTGTCTCACTCGGTCCCTGTCTCTCTCTCTCACTTTCAGTGTCTCTGTCGGTCCCTGTGTCTCTCTCTAGGTCCTTGTGTCTCTCTCGGTCCCTGTGTCACTCTCTCGGTCCCTGTGTCTCTCTCTCGGTCCCGGTGTCTCTCTCGGTCCCTGTGTCTCTCTCGTCCCTGTGTCTCACTCGGTCCCTGTGTCTCTCTCCGTCCTTGTGTCTCTCTCTCGGTCCCTGTTTCTCTCTCTCTCAGTCCCTGTGTCTCTCTCGGTCACTGTCTCTCACTCGGTCCTGAGTCTCACTCGGTCCCCGTGTCTCTCTCTCAGTCCCTGTGTCTCTCTCTTGGTCACTTTGTTTCTCTCAGTCCCTGTGTCTCTCTCTCGGTCCCTGTGTCTCTCTCTCGGTCCCTTTGTCTCTCTCTCTCGGTCCCTGTGTCTCTCTCTGTCCCTGTGTATCTCTCTCAGTCCCTGTGTCTCTCTCTCGGTCTCTGTCTCTCTCTCGGTCCCTGTGTCTCTCACTCGGTCCCTGTGTCTCTCACTCGGTCCCTGTGTCTCTCTCTCGGTCCCTGTGTCACTCACTCGGTCCCTGTGTCACTCTCAAGGTCCCTGTGTCTCTCACTCGGTCCCTGTGTCTCTCTCTCGGTCCCTGTGTCTCTCTCTCGGTCCCTGTGTCACTCTCAACGTCCCTGTGTCTCTCTCTTGGTCCCGGTGTCTCTCGCGGTCCCTGTGTCTCTCTATCGGTCCCTGTGTCTCTCTCGGGCCCTGTCTCTCTCTCGGTCCCTGTGTCTCTCTCGGTCCCTGTGTCACTCTCTCTCGGTCCCTGTCTCTCTCTCGGTCCCCTGTGTCTCTCTCGGTCCCTGTGTCTCTCTCGGTCGCTGTGTCTCACTCGGTCCCTGTGTCTCTCTCGGTCCCTGAGTCTCCCTCTCACCCCAGTGTGTCTCTCGGTCCCTGTGTCTCTCTCTCTCGGTCCCTGTGTCTCTCTCGGTCGCTGTGTCTCACTCGTCCCTGTGTCTGCCTCGCTCCTTGTGTCTCTCTCTCTCGGTCCCTGTGTCTCTCCCTCTCACCCCTGTGTCTCACTCGGTCCCGTGACTGCCTCGCTCCCTGTGTCTCTCTCTCGGTCCCTGTGTCTCTCTCTCTCAGTCCCTGTGTCTCTCTCGGTCACTGTCTCTCTCTCGGTCCCTGTGTCTCTCTCGGTCACTGTGTCTCTCTCGGTCACTGTCTCTCTCTCGGTCCCTGTGTCTCTCTCGGTCACTGTGCCTCACTCGGTCCCTGTGTCTCTCTCCGTCCTTGTGTCTCTCTCTTGGTCCCTGATTCTCTCTCTCTCAGCCCCTGTGTCTCTCTCGGTCACTGTCTCTCTCTCGGTCCCTGTGTCTCTCACGGTCCCTGTGTCTCTCTCTCGGTCCCTGTGTCTCTCTCGGTCCCTGTGTCTCTCTCTCACTTTCAGTGTCTCTCTCGGTCCCTGTGTCTCTCACGGTCCCTGTGTCTCTCTCTCGCTCCCTGTGTCTCTCTCGGTCACTGTGCCTCACTCGGTCCCTGTGTCTCTCTCCGTCCTTGTGTCTCTCTCTCGGTCCCTGATTCTCTCTCTCTCAGCCCCTGTGTCTCTCTCGGTCACTGTCTCTCTCTCGGTCCCTGTGTCTCTCTCTCGGTCCCTGTGTCTCTTTCGGTCCCTGTGTCTCTCACGGTCCCTGTGTCTCTCTCTCGGTCCCTGTGTCTCTCTCGGTCCCTGTGTCTCTCTCTCACTTTCAGTGTCTCTCTCGGTCCCTGTGTCTCTCACGGTCCCTGTGTCTCTCTCTCGCTCCCTGTGTCTCTCTCGGTCACTGTGTCTCTCACTCGGTCCCTGTGTCTCTCACTCGGTCCCTGTGTCTCACTCGGTCCCTGTCTCTCTCTCTCACTTTCAGTGTCTCTGTCGGTCCCTGTGTCTCTCTCTAGGTCCTTGTGTCTCTCTCGGTCCCTGTGTCACTCTCTCTCGGTCCCTGTCTCTCTCTCGGTCCCTGTCTCTCTCTCGGTCCCTGTGTCTCTCTAACAGTCCCTGTGTCTCTATCGGGCCCTGTCTCTCTCTCGGTCCCTGTGTCTCTCTCGGTCCCTGTGTCACTCTCTCTCGGTCCCTGTCTCTCTCTCGGTCCCTGTCTCTCTCTCGGTCCCTGTCTCTCTCTCGGTCCCTGTGTCTCTCTCTCGGTCGCTGTGTCTCTCTCTCGGTCCCTGTGTCTCTCTCTTGGTCACTGTGTTTCTCTCAGTCCCTGTGTCTCTCTCTCGGTCCCTGTGTCTCACTCGGTCCCTGTGTATCTCTCTCGGTCCCTGTGTCTCTCTCTCAGTCCCTTTGTCTCTCTCTCTCGGTCCCTGTGTCTCTCTCTGTCCCTGTGTATCTCTCTCAGTCCCTGTGTCTCTCTCTCGGTCCCTGTCTCTCTCTCGGTCCCTGTGTCTCTCACTCGGTCCCTGTGTCTCTCACTCGGTCCCTGTGTCTCTCTCTCGGTCCCTGTGTCTCTCTCTCGGTCCCGGTGACTCTCTCGGTCCCTGTGTCTCTCTAACGGTCCCTGTGTCTCTCTCGGGCCCTGTCTCGCTCTCGGTCCCTGTGTCTCTCTCGGTCCCTGTGTCACTCTCTCTCGGTCCCTGTCTCTCTCTCGGTCCCTGTGTCTCTCTCGGTCCCTGTGTCTCTCTCGGTCGCTGTGTCTCTCTCGGTCCCTGTGTCTCTCTCGGTCCCTGTGTCTCCCTCTCACCCCAGTGTCTCTCTCGGTCCCTGTGTCTCTCTCTCTCGGTCCCTGTGTCTCTCTCTCTCGGTCCCTGTGTCTCTCTCGGTCGCTGTGTCTCACTCGTCCCTGTGTCTCACTCGGTCCCTGTGACTGTCTCGCACCTTGTGTCTCTCTCTCGGTCCCTGTGTTTCTCTCTCTCAGTCCCTGTGTCTCTCTCGGTCACTGTCTCTCTCTCGGTCACTGTCTCTCTCTCGGTCCCTGTGTCTCTCTCGGTCCCTGTGTCTCACTCGGTCCCTGTGTCTCTCTCCGTCCTTGTGTCTCTCTCTCGGTCCCTGTTTCTCTCTCTCTCAGTCCCTGTGTCTCTCTCGGTCACTGTCTCTCACTCGGTCCCTGAGACTCACTCGGTCCCCGTGTCTCTCTCTCAGTCCCTGTGTCTCTCTCTCGGTCCCTGTCTCTCTCTCAGTCCCTGTGTCTCTCTCTCGGTCCCTGTGTCTCTCTCTCGGTCCCTGTGCCTCTCTCGGTCCCTGTGTCTTACTCGGACCCTGTGACTCTCTCAGTCACTGTCTCTCTCTCAGTCCCTGTGTCTCTCTCTCGGTCCCTGTCTCTCTCTTGGTCCCTGTGTCTCTTCGGTCCCTGTGTCTCTCTCGGTCCCTGTGTCTCTCTCTCGGTCCCTGTGTCTCTCACTCGGTCCCTGTGTCTCTCACTCGGTCCCTGTGTCTCTCTCTCGGTCCCTGTGTCTCTCACTCGGTCCCTGTGTCACTCTCAAGGTCCCTGTGTCTCTCACTCGGTCCCTGTGTCTCTCTCTCGGTCCCTGTGTCTCTCTCTCGGTCCCTGTGTCACTCTCAACGTCCCTGTGTCTCTCTCTTGGTCCCGGTGTCTCTCGCGGTCCCTGTGTCTCTCTATCGGTCCCTGTGTCTCTCTCGGGCCCTGTCTCTCTCTCGGTCCCTGTGTCTCTCTCGGTCCCTGTGTCACTCTCTCTCGGTCCCTGTCTCTCTCTCGGTCCCTGTGTCTCTCTCGGTCCCTGTGTCTCTCTCGGTCGCTGTGTCTCACTCGGTCCCTGTGTCTCTCTCGGTCCCTGTGTCTCCCTCTCACCCCAGTGTGTCTCTCGGTCCCTGTGTCTCTCTCTCTCGGTCCCTGTGTCTCTCTCGGTCGCTGTGTCTCACTCGTCCCTGTGTCTGCCTCGCTCCTTGTGTCTCTCTCTCTCGGTCCCTGTGTCTCTCCCTCTCACCCCTGTGTCTCACTCGGTCCCTGTGACTGCCTCGCTCCTTGTGTCTCTCTCTCTCGGTCCCTCTGTCTCTCTCTCTCAGTCCCTGTGTCTCTCTCGGTCACTGTCTCTCTCTCGGTCCCTGTGTCTCTCTCGGTCACTGTGTCTCTCTCGGTCACTGTCTCTCTCTCGGTCCCTGTGTCTCTCTCGGTCACTGTGCCTCACTCGGTCCCTGTGTCTCTCTCCGTCCTTGTGTCTCTCTCTCGGTCCCTGATTCTCTCTCTCTCAGCCCCTGTGTCTCTCTCGGTCACTGTCTCTCTCTCGGTCCCTGTGTCTCTCACGGTCCCTGTGTCTCTCTCGGTCCCTGTGTCTCTCTCTCGGTCCCTGTGTCTCTCTCGGTCCCTGTGTCTCTCTCTCACTTTCAGTGTCTCTCTCGGTCCCTGTGTCTCTCACGGTCCCTGTGTCTCTCTCTCGCTCCCTGTGTCTCTCTCGGTCACTGTGCCTCACTCGGTCCCTGTGTCTCTCTCCGTCCTTGTGTCTCTCTCTCGGTCCCTGATTCTCTCTCTCTCAGCCCCTGTGTCTCTCTCGGTCACTGTCTCTCTCTCGGTCCCTGTGTCTCTCACGGTCCCTGTGTCTCTCTCTCGGTCCCTGTGTCTCTCTCGGTCCCTGTGTCTCTCTCTCACTTTCAGTGTCTCTCTCGGTCCCTGTGTCTCTCACGGTCCCTGTGTCTCTCTCTCGCTCCCTGTGTCTCTCTCGGTCACTGTGTCTCTCACTCGGTCCCTGTGTCTCTCACTCGGTCCCTGTGTCTCACTCGGTCCCTGTCTCTCTCTCTCACTTTCAGTGTCTCTGTCGGTCCCTGTGTCTCTCTCTAGGTCCTTGTGTCTCTCTCGGTCCCTGTGTCACTCTCTCTCGGTCCCTGTCTCTCTCTCGGTCCCTGTCTCTCTCTCGGTCCCTGTGTCTCTCTAACAGTCCCTGTGTCTCTATCGGGCCCTGTCTCTCTCTCGGTCCCTGTGTCTCTCTCGGTCCCTGTGTCACTCTCTCTCGGTCCCTGTCTCTCTCTCGGTCCCTGTCTCTCTCTCGGTCCCTGTGTCTCTCTCTCGGTCGCTGTGTCTCTCTGTCGGTCCCTGTGTCTCTCTCTTGGTCACTGTGTTTCTCTCAGTCCCTGTGTCTCTCTCTCGGTCCCTGTGTCTCACTCGGTCCCTGTGTATCTCTCTCGGTCCCTGTGTCTCTCTCTCAGTCCCTTTGTCTCTCTCTCTCGGTCCCTGTGTCTCTCTCTGTCCCTGTGTATCTCTCTCAGTCCCTGTGTCTCTCTCTCGGTCCCTGTCTCTCTCTCGGTCCCTGTGTCTCTCACTCGGTCCCTGTGTCTCTCACTCGATCCCTGTGTCTCTCTCTCGGTCCCTGTGTCTCTCTCTCGGTCCCTGTGTCACTCTCAAGGTCCCTGTGTCTCTCTCTCGGTCCCGGTGACTCTCTCGGTCCCTGTGTCTCTCTAACGGTCCCTGTGTCTCTCTCGGGCCCTGTCTCGCTCTCGGTCCCTGTGTCTCTCTCGGTCCCTGTGTCACTCTCTCTCGGTCCCTGTCTCTCTCTCGGTCCCTGTGTCTCTCTCGGTCCCTGTGTCTCTCTCGGTCGCTGTGTCTCACTCGGTCCCTGTGTCTCTCTCGGTCCCTGTGTCTCCCTCTCACCCCAGTGTCTCTCTCGGTCCCTGTGTCTCTCTCTCTCGGTCCCTGTGTCTCTCTCTCTCGGTCCCTGTGTCTCTCTCGGTCGCTGTGTCTCACTCGTCCCTGTGTCTCACTCGGTCCCTGTGACTGTCTCGCACCTTGTGTCTCTCTCTCGGTCCCTGTGTTTCTCTCTCTCAGTCCCTGTGTCTCTCTCGGTCACTGTCTCTCTCTCGGTCACTGTCTCTCTCTCGGTCCCTGTGTCTCTCTCGGTCCCTGTGTCTCACTCGGTCCCTGTGTCTCTCTCCGTCCTTGTGTCTCTCTCTCGGTCCCTGTTCCTCTCTCTCTCAGTCCCTGTGTCTCTCTCGGTCACTGTCTCTCACTCGGTCCCTGAGTCTCACTCGGTCCCCGTGTCTCTCTCTCAGTCCCTGTGTCTCTCTCTCGGTCCCTGTCTCTCTCTCAGTCCCTGTGTCTCTCTCTCGGTCCCTGTGTCTCTCTCTCGGTCCCTGTGCCTCTCTCGGTCCCTGTGTCTTACTCGGACCCTGTGACTCTCTCAGTCACTGTCTCTCTCTCAGTCCCTGTGTCTCTCTCTCAGTCCCTGTGTCTCTCTCGGTCCCTGTGTCTCTCTCTTGGTCCCTGTGTCTCTCTCGGTCCCTGTGTCTCTCTCGGTCCCTGTGTCTCTCTCTCGGTCCCTGTGTCTCTTTCAGTTCCGGTCTCTCTCTCGATCCCTGTATCTCGCTCTCGGTCCCTGTGTCTCTCTCTCGGTCCCTGTCTCTCTCTCAGTCCCTGTGTCTCTCTCTCGGTCCCTGTGTCTCTCTCTGGGTCCCTGTGTCTCTCTCGGTCCCTGTGTCTCTCTCGGTCCCGGTCTCTCTCCCGGTCCCTGTCTCTCTCTCTTGCTCTCTGCGTCTCGCTCGGTCCCTGTGTCTCACTTTGTCCCTGTGACTCTCTCAGTCACAGTGTCTCTCTCAGTCACTGTGCCTCTCTCTCGGTCTCTGTGTCTCGCTTTCGGTCCCTTTGTCTGTCTCTTGGTCCCTGTGTCTCTCACTCGGTCCCTGTGCCTCTCTCGGCCCCTGTGACTCTCTCTCGGTCCCTGTGTCTCTCTCGATCCCTGTCTCTCTCTCTCGGTTCCTGTGTCTCTCTCGGTCCCTGTCTCTCTCTCTTACTCTCTGTGTCTCTCTCGGTCCCTGTCTCTCTCTCAGTCCCTGTGTCTCTTTCTCGGTCCCTTTGTATCTCTCTCGGTCCTTGTGCCTCAGTCAGTCCCTGTCTCTCTCTCAGTCCCTGTGTCTCTCTCTCTCTCACGTGCTCACTGTGTCTCAGTCCCTGTGTCTCTCTCTCTCGGTCCCTGTCTCTCTCTCGTTCACTGTGTCTCTCTCGGTCCCTGAGTCTCTCTCTCGGTCCCAGTGTCTCTCTAGGTCCCGGTGTCTCTCTCGGTCCCTGTGTCTCTCTCTCGGTCGCTGTCTCTCTCTCTTGCTCTCTGCGTCTCTCTCGGTCCCTGTGTCTCACTTTGTCCCTGTGAATCTCTCAGTCCCTGTGTCTCTCTCAGTCCCTGTGTCTCTCTCAGTCCCTGTCTCTCTCTCAGTCCCAGTGTCTCTCTCTTGGTCCCTGTGTCTCGCTCTCGGTCTCTGTGTCTCTCTCGGTCCCTGTGTCTCTCACTCGGTCCCTGTCTCTCTCTCAGTCCCTGTGACTCTCTCTTGGTCCCTGTGTCTCTCTCTCGGTCCCTGTGTCTCTCTCGGTACCTGTGTCTCTCACGGTCCCTGTGTCTCCCTCTCACCCCAGTGTCTCTCTCGGTCCCTGTGTCTCTCTCTCTCGGTCCCTGTGTCTCCCTCTCTCGGTCCCTGTGTCTCTCTCGGTCGCTGTTTCTCACTCGGTCCCTGTGTCTCTCTCGGTCCCTGTGTCTCCCTCTCACCCCAGTGTCTCTCTCGGTCCCTGTGTCTCCCTCTCTCGGTCCCTGTGTCTCTCTCGGTCGCTGTGTCTCACTCAGTCCCTGTGTCTCTCTCGGTCCCTGTGTCTCTCTCTCGGTCCCTGTGTCTCTCTCTCTCAGTCCCTGTGACTCTCTCGGTCACTGTCTCTCTCTCGGTCCCTGTGTCTCTCTCGGTCACTGTGTCTCTCTCGGTCCCTGTGTCTCACTCGGTCCCTGTGTCTCTCTCACTTTCAGTGTCTCTGTCGGTCCCTGTGTCTCTCTCTCAGTCCCTGTGTCTCACTAGGTCCCTGTGTCTCTCACTCGGTCCCTGTGTCTCTCTCTCACTTTCAGTGTCTCTGTCGGTCCCTGTGTCTCTCTCTCGGTCCCGGTGTCTCTCTCGGTCCCTGTGTCTCTCTCTCTCGGTCCCTGTGTCTCTCTCTCGGTCCCGGTGTCTCTCTCGGTCCCTGTGTCACTCTCTCGGTCCCGGTGTCTCTCTTGGTCCCTGTGTCTCTCTCTCTCGGTCCCTGTGTCTCTCTCTCGGTCCCTGTGTCTCTCTCTCTCGGTCCCTGTGTCTCTCTCTCTCGGTCCCTGTGTCTCTCTCTCGGTCCCTGTGACTCTCTCTCGGTCCCTGTCTCTCTCTCGGTCCCTGTGTCTCTCACTCGGTCCCTGTGTCTCTCTCTCGGTCCCTGTGTCTCTCACTCGGTCCCTGTGTCTCTCAGCCGGTACCTGTCTCTGACTCGGTCCCTGTGTCTCTCTCGGTCACTGTGTCTCTCCCGGTCCCTGTGTCTGTCTCTCTAGGTCCCTGTGTCTCTCCCGGTCCCTGTCTCTGTCTCTCTCGGTCCCTGTGTCTCTCTCTTGGTCCCTGTGTCTCTCTTGGTCCCTGTGTCTCTCTCGGTCGCTGTGTCTCACTCGGTCCATGTGTCTCTCTCGATCCCTGTGTCTCCCTCTCACCCCTGTGTCTCTCTCGGTCCCTGTGTCTCTCTCGGTCCCTGTGTCTCTCTCTCGGTCCCTGTGCCTCTCTCGGTCCCTGTGTCTCTCTCTCGGTCCCTGTGTCTCTCTCGGTCGCTGTGTCTCACTCGTCCCTGTGTCTCTCTCGGTCCCTGTGTCTCCCTCTCACCCCTGTGTCTCACTCGGTCCCTGTGACTGCCTCGCTCCTTGTGTCTCTCTCTCTCGGTCCCTGTGTCTCTCTCTCTCAGTCCCTGTGTCTCTCTCGGTCACTGTCTCTCTCTCGGTCCCTGTGTCTCTCTCGGTCACTGTGTCTCTCTCGGTCACTGTCTCTCTCTCGGTCCCTGTGTCTCTCTCGGTCACTGTGCCTCACTCGGTCCCTGTGTCTCTCTCCGTCCTTGTGTCTCTCTCTCGGTCCCTGATTCTCTCTCTCTCAGCCCCTGTGTCTATCTCGGTCACTATCTCTCTAACGGTCCCTGTGTCTCTCTCGGGCCCTGTCTCTCTCTCGGTCCCTGTGTCTCTCTCGGTCCCTGTGTCACTCTCTCTCGGTCCCTGTCTCTCACTCGATCCCTGTGTCTCTCTTGGTCCCTGTGTCTCTCTCGGTCGCTGTGTCTCACTCGGTCCCTGTGTCTCACTCGGTCCCTGTGTCTCCCTCTCACCCCAGTGTCTCTCTCGGTCCCTATGTCTCTCTCTCTCGGTCCCTGTGTCTCTCTCTCTCGGTCCCTGTGTCTCTCTCGGTCGCTGTGTCTCACTCGTCCCTGTGTCTGCCTCGCTCCTTGTGTCTCTCTCTCTCGGTCCCTGTGTCTCCCTCTCACCCCAGTGTCTCTCTCGGTCCCTATGTCTCTCTCTCTCGGTCCCTGATTCTCTCTCTCTCGGTCCCTGTGTCTCTCACGGTCCCTGTGTCTCTCTCTCGGTCCCTGTGTCTCTCTCGGTCCCTGTGTCTCTCTCTCACTTTCAGTGTCTCTCTCGGTCCCTGTGTCTCTCACGGTTCCTGTGTCTCTCTCTCGCTCCCTGTGTCTCTCTCGGTCACTGTGCCTCACTTGGTCCCTGTGTCTCTCTCCGTCCTTGTGTCTCTCTATCGGTCCCTGATTCTCTCTCTCTCAGCCCCTGTGTCTCTCTCGGTCACTGTCTCTCTCTCGGTCCCTGTGTCTCTCACGGTCCCTGTGTCTCTCTCTCGGTCCCTGTGTCTCTCTCGGTCACGTGCTCACTGTGTCACTTTCAGTGTCTCTCTCGGTCCCTGTGTCTCTCACGGTCCCTGTGTCTCTCTCTCGCTCCCTGTGTCTCTCTCGGTCACTGTGTCTCTCACTCGGTCCCTGTGTCTCTCACTCGGTCCCTGTGTCTCACTCGGTCCCTGTCTCTCGCTCTCACTTTCAGTGTCTCTGTCGGTCCCTGTGTCTCTCTCTAGGTCCTTGTGTCTCTCTCGGTCCCTGTGTCACTCTCTCGGTCCCTGTGTCTCTCTCTCGGTCCTGGTGTCTCTCTCGGTCCCTGTGTCTCTCGAACAGTCCCTGTGTCTCTATCGGGCCCTGTCTCTCTCTCGGTCCCTGTGTCTCTCTCGGTCCCTGTGTCACTCTCTCTCGGTCCCTGTCTCTCTCTCGGTCCCTGTCTCTCTCTCGGTCCCTGTCTCTCTCTCGGTCCCTGTGTGTCTCTCTCTCGGTCGCTGTGTCTCTCTCTCGGTCCCTGTGTCTCTCTCTTGGTCACTGTGTTTCTCTCAGTCCCTGTGTCTCTCTCTCGGTCCCTGTGTCTCACTCGGTCCTGTGTATCTCTCTCGGTCCCTGTGTCTCTCTCTCGGTCCCTTTGTCTCTCTCTCTCGGTCCCTGTGTCTCTCTCTGTCCCTGTGTATCTCTCTCAGTCCCTATGTCTCTCTCGGTCCCTGTGTGTCTCTCTCTCGGTCCCTGTGTCTCTCTCGGTCCCTGTGTCTCTCACTCGGTCCCTGTGTCTCTCTCTCAGTCCCTGTGTCTCTCTCTCGGTCCCTGTGTCTCTCTCGGTCACTGTGTCTCTCTCGGTCCCTGTGTCTCACTCGGTCCCTGTGTCTCTCTCACTTTCAGTGTCTCTGTCGGTCCCTGTGTCTCTCTCTCAGTCCCTGTGTCTCACTAGGTCCCTGTGTCTCTCACTCGGTCCCTGTGTCTCTCTCTCGGTCCCGGTGTCTCTCTCGGTCCCTGTGTCTCTCTCTCTCGGTCCCTGTGTCTCTCTCTCGGTCCCGGTGTCTCTCTCGGTCCCTGTGTCACTCTCTCGGTCCCGGTGTCTCTCTCGGTCCCTGTGTCTCTCTCTCTCGGTCCCTGTGTCTCTCTCTCGGTCCCTGTGACTCTCTCTCGGTCCCTGTCTCTCTCTCGGTCCCTGTGTCTCTCACTCGGTCCCTGTGTCTCTCTCTCGGTCCCTGTGTCTCTCACTCGGTCCCTATGTCTCTCAGCCGGTACCTGTCTCTGACTCGGTCCCTGTGTCTGTCTCTCTATGTCCCTGTGTCTCTCCCGGTCCCAGTCTCTGTCTCTCTCGGTCCCTGTGTCTCTCTCTTGGTCCCTGTGTCTCTCTCGGTCCCTGTGTCTCTCTCGGTCGCTGTGTCTCACTCGGTCCATGTGTCTCTCTCGATCCCTGTGTCTCCCTCTCACCCCTGTGTCTCTCTCGGTCCCTGTGTCTCTCTCGGTCCCTGTGTCTCTCTCTCGGTCCCTGTGCCTCTCTCGGTCCCTGTGTCTCTCTCTCGGTCCCTGTGTCTCTCTCTGGGTCCCTGTGTCTCTCTTGGTCCCTGTGTCTCTCTCGGTCCCGGTCTCTCTCCCGGTCCCTGTCTCTCTCTCTTTCTCTCTGCGTCTCGCTCGGTCCCTGTGTCTCACTTTGTCCCTGTGACTCTCTCAGTCACAGTGTCTCTCTCAGTCACTGTGCCTCTCTCTCGGTCTCTGTGTCTCGCTTTCGGTCCCTGTGTCTGTCTCTTGGTCCCTGTGTCTCTCACTCGGTCCCTGTGCCTCTCTCGGCCCCTGTGACTCTCTCTCGGTCCCTGTGTCTCTCTCGATCCCTGTCTCTCTCTCTCGGTTCCTGTGTCTCTCTCGGTCCCTGTCTCTCTCTCTTACTCTCTGTGTCTCTCTCGGTCCCTGTCTCTCTCTCAGTCCCTGTGTCTCTTTCTCGGTCCCTTTGTATCTCTCTCGGTCCTTGTGCCTCAGTCAGTCCCTGTCTCTCTCTCAGTCCCTGTGTCTCTCTCTCTCGGTCCCTGTCTCTCTCTCGTTCACTGTGTCTCTCTCGGTCCCTGAGTCTCTCTCTCGGTCCCAGTGTCTCTCTAGGTCCCGGTGTCTCTCTCGGTCCCTGTGTCTCTCTCTCGGTCGCTGTCTCTCTCTCTTGCTCTCTGCGTCTCTCTCGGTCCCTGTGTCTCACTTTGTCCCTGTGACTCTCTCAGTCCCTGTGTCTCTCTCAGTCCCTGTGTCTCTCTCAGTCCCTGTCTCTCTCTCAGTCCCAGTGTCTCTCTCTTGGTCCCTGTGTCTCGCTCTCGGTCTCTGTGTCTCTCTCGGTCCCTGTGTCTCTCACTCGGTCCCTGTCTCTCTCTCAGTCCCTGTGACTCTCTCTTGGTCCCTGTGTCTCTCTCTCGGTCCCTGTGTCTCTCTCGGTACCTGTGTCTCTCACGGTCCCTGTGTCTCCCTCTCACCCCAGTGTCTCTCTCGGTCCCTGTGTCTCTCTCTCTCGGTCCCTGTGTCTCCCTCTCTCGGTCCCTGTGTCTCTCTCGGTCGCTGTTTCTCACTCGGTCCCTGTGTCTCTCTCGGTCCCTGTGTCTCCCTCTCACCCCAGTGTCTCTCTCGGTCCCTGTGTCTCCCTCTCTCGGTCCCTGTGTCTCTCTCGGTCGCTGTGTCTCACTCAGTCCCTGTGTCTCTCTCGATCCCTGTGTCTCTCTCTCGGTCCCTGTGTCTCTCTCTCTCAGTCCCTGTGACTCTCTCGGTCACTGTCTCTCTCTCGGTCCCTGTGTCTCTCTCGGTCACTGTGTCTCTCTCGGTCCCTGTGTCTCACTCGGTCCCTGTGTCTCTCTCACTTTCAGTGTCTCTGTCGGTCCCTGTGTCTCTCTCTCAGTCCCTGTGTCTCACTAGGTCCCTGTGTCTCTCACTCGGTCCCTGTGTCTCTCTCTCACTTTCAGTGTCTCTGTCGGTCCCTGTGTCTCTCTCTCGGTCCCGGTGTCTCTCTCGGTCCCTGTGTCTCTCTCTCTCGGTCCCTGTGTCTCTCTCTCGGTCCCGGTGTCTCTCTCGGTCCCTGTGTCACTCTCTCGGTCCCGGTGTCTCTCTTGGTCCCTGTGTCTCTCTCTCTCGGTCCCTGTGTCTCTCTCTCGGTCCCTGTGTCTCTCTCTCTCGGTCCCTGTGTCTCTCTCTCTCGGTCCCTGTGTCTCTCTCTCGGTCCCTGTGACTCTCTCTCGGTCCCTGTCTCTCTCTCGGTCCCTGTGTCTCTCACTCGGTCCCTGTGTCTCTCTCTCGGTCCCTGTGTCTCTCACTCGGTCCCTGTGTCTCTCAGCCGGTACCTGTCTCTGACTCGGTCCCTGTGTCTCTCTCGGTCACTGTGTCTCTCCCGGTCCCTGTGTCTGTCTCTCTAGGTCCCTGTGTCTCTCCCGGTCCCTGTCTCTGTCTCTCTCGGTCCCTGTGTCTCTCTCTTGGTCCCTGTGTCTCTCTTGGTCCCTGTGTCTCTCTCGGTCGCTGTGTCTCACTCGGTCCATGTGTCTCTCTCGATCCCTGTGTCTCCCTCTCACCCCTGTGTCTCTCTCGGTCCCTGTGTCTCTCTCGGTCCCTGTGTCTCTCTCTCGGTCCCTGTGCCTCTCTCGGTCCCTGTGTCTCTCTCTCGGTCCCTGTGTCTCTCTCGGTCGCTGTGTCTCACTCGTCCCTGTGTCTCTCTCGGTCCCTGTGTCTCCCTCTCACCCCTGTGTCTCACTCGGTCCCTGTGACTGCCTCGCTCCTTGTGTCTCTCTCTCTCGGTCCCTGTGTCTCTCTCTCTCAGTCCCTGTGTCTCTCTCGGTCACTGTCTCTCTCTCGGTCCCTGTGTCTCTCTCGGTCACTGTGTCTCTCTCGGTCACTGTCTCTCTCTCGGTCCCTGTGTCTCTCTCGGTCACTGTGCCTCACTCGGTCCCTGTGTCTCTCTCCGTCCTTGTGTCTCTCTCTCGGTCCCTGATTCTCTCTCTCTCAGCCCCTGTGTCTATCTCGGTCACTATCTCTCTAACGGTCCCTGTGTCTCTCTCGGGCCCTGTCTCTCTCTCGGTCCCTGTGTCTCTCTCGGTCCCTGTGTCACTCTCTCTCGGTCCCTGTCTCTCACTCGGTCCCTGTGTCTCTCTCGGTCCCTGTGTCTCCCTCTCACCCCAGTGTCTCTCTCGCTCCCTATGTCTCTCTCTCTCGGTCCCTGTGTCTCTCTCTCTCGGTCCCTGTGTCTCTCTCGGTCGCTGTGTCTCACTCGTCCCTGTGTCTGCCTCGCTCCTTGTGTCTCTCTCTCTCGGTCCCTGTGTCTCCCTCTCACCCCAGTGTCTCTCTCGGTCCCTATGTCTCTCTCTCTCGGTCCCTGATTCTCTCTCTCTCGGTCCCTGTGTCTCTCACGGTCCCTGTGTCTCTCTCTCGGTCCCTGTGTCTCTCTCGGTCCCTGTGTCTCTCTCTCACTTTCAGTGTCTCTCTCGGTCCCTGTGTCTCTCACGGTCCCTGTGTCTCTCTCTCGCTCCCTGTGTCTCTCTCGGTCACTGTGCCTCACTTGGTCCCTGTGTCTCTCTCCGTCCTTGTGTCTCTCTATCGGTCCCTGATTCTCTCTCTCTCAGCCCCTGTGTCTCTCTCGGTCACTGTCTCTCTCTCGGTCCCTGTGTCTCTCACGGTCCCTGTGTCTCTCTCTCGGTCCCTGTGTCTCTCTCGGTCCCTGCGTCTCTCTCTCACTTTCAGTGTCTCTCTCGGTCCCTGTGTCTCTCACGGTCCCTGTGTCTCTCTCTCGCTCCCTGTGTCTCTCTCGGTCACTGTGTCTCTTACTCGGTCCCTGTGTCTCTCACTCGGTCCCTGTGTCTCACTCGGTCCCTGTCTCTCGCTCTCACTTTCAGTGTCTCTGTCGGTCCCTGTGTCTCTCTCTAGGTCCTTGTGTCTCTCTCGGTCCCTGTGTCACTCTCTCGGTCCCTGTGTCTCTCTCTCGGTCCTGGTGTCTCTCTCGGTCCCTGTGTCTCTCGAACAGTCCCTGTGTCTCTATCGGGCCCTGTCTCTCTCTCGGTCCCTGTGTCTCTCTCGGTCCCTGTGTCACTCTCTCTCGGTCCCTGTCTCTCTCTCGGTCCCTGTCTCTCTCTCGGTCCCTGTCTCTCTCTCGGTCCCTGTGTGTCTCTCTCTCGGTCGCTGTGTCTCTCTCTCGGTCCCTGTGTCTCTCTCTTGGTCACTGTGTTTCTCTCAGTCCCTGTGTCTCTCTCTCGGTCCCTGTGTCTCACTCGGTCCCTGTGTATCTCTCTCGGTCCCTGTGTCTCTCTCTCGGTCCCTTTGTCTCTCTCTCTCGGTCCCTGTGTCTCTCTCTGTCCCTGTGTATCTCTCTCAGTCCCTATGTCTCTCTCGGTCCCTGTGTGTCTCTCTCTCGGTCCCTGTGTCTCTCTCGGTCCCTGTGTCTCTCACTCGGTCCCTGTGTCTCTCTCTCAGTCCCTGTGTCTCTCTCTCGGTCCCTGTGTCTCTCTCGGTCACTGTGTCTCTCTCGGTCCCTGTGTCTCACTCGGTCCCTGTGTATCTCTCTCAGTCCCTATGTCTCTCTCGGTCCCTGTGTGTCTCTCTCTCGGTCCCTGTGTCTCTCTCGGTCCCTGTGTATCTCTCTCGGTCCCTGTGTCTCTCTCTCGGTCCCTTTGTCTCTCTCTCTCGGTCCCTGTGTCTCTCTCTGTCCCTGTGTATCTCTCTCAGTCCCTATGTCTCTCTCGGTCCCTGTGTGTCTCTCTCTCGGTCCCTGTGTCTCTCTCGGTCCCTGTGTCTCTCACTCGGTCCCTGTGTCTCTCTCTCAGTCCCTGTGTCTCTCTCTCGGTCCCTGTGTCTCTCTCGGTCACTGTGTCTCTCTCGGTCCCTGTGTCTCTCTCTGTCCCTGTGTATCTCTCTCAGTCCCTATGTCTCTCTCGGTCCCTGTGTGTCTCTCTCTCGGTCCCTGTGTCTCTCTCGGTCCCTGTGTCTCTCACTCGGTCCCTGTGTCTCTCTCTCAGTCCCTGTGTCTCTCTCTCGGTCCCTGTGTCTCTCTCGGTCACTGTGTCTCTCTCGGTCCCTGTGTCTCACTCGGTCCCTGTGTCTCTCTCACTTTCAGTGTCTCTGTCGGTCCCTGTGTCTCTCTCTCAGTCCCTGTGTCTCACTAGGTCCCTGTGTCTCTCACTCGGTCCCTGTGTCTCTCTCTCGGTCCCGGTGTCTCTCTCGGTCCCTGTGTCTCTCTCTCTCGGTCCCTGTGTCTCTCTCTCGGTCCCGGTGTCTCTCTCGGTCCCTGTGTCACTCTCTCGGTCCCGGTGTCTCTCTCGGTCCCTGTGTCTCTCTCTCGGTCCCTGTGCCTCTCTCGGTCCCTGTGTCTCTCTCTCGGTCCCTGTGTCTCTCTCGGTCGCTGTGTCTCACTCGTCCCTGTGTCTCTCTCGGTCCCTGTGTCTCCCTCTCACCCCTGTGTCTCACTCGGTCCCTGTGACTGCCTCGCTCCTTGTGTCTCTCTCTCTCGGTCCCTGTGTCTCTCTCTCTCAGTCCCTGTGTCTCTCTCGGTCACTGTCTCTCTCTCGGTCCCTGTGTCTCTCTCGGTCACTGTGTCTCTCTCGGTCACTGTCTCTCTCTCGGTCCCTGTGTCTCTCTCGGTCACTGTGCCTCACTCGGTCCCTGTGTCTCTCTCCGTCCTTGTGTCTCTCTCTCGGTCCCTGATTCTCTCTCTCTCAGCCCCTGTGTCTATCTCGGTCACTATCTCTCTAACGGTCCCTGTGTCTCTCTCGGGCCCTGTCTCTCTCTCGGTCCCTGTGTCTCTCTCGGTCCCTGTGTCACTCTCTCTCGGTCCCTGTCTCTCACTCGGTCCCTGTGTCTCTCTCGGTCCCTGTGTCTCCCTCTCACCCCAGTGTCTCTCTCGCTCCCTATGTCTCTCTCTCTCGGTCCCTGTGTCTCTCTCTCTCGGTCCCTGTGTCTCTCTCGGTCGCTGTGTCTCACTCGTCCCTGTGTCTGCCTCGCTCCTTGTGTCTCTCTCTCTCGGTCCCTGTGTCTCCCTCTCACCCCAGTGTCTCTCTCGGTCCCTATGTCTCTCTCTCTCGGTCCCTGATTCTCTCTCTCTCGGTCCCTGTGTCTCTCACGGTCCCTGTGTCTCTCTCTCGGTCCCTGTGTCTCTCTCGGTCCCTGTGTCTCTCTCTCACTTTCAGTGTCTCTCTCGGTCCCTGTGTCTCTCACGGTCCCTGTGTCTCTCTCTCGCTCCCTGTGTCTCTCTCGGTCACTGTGCCTCACTTGGTCCCTGTGTCTCTCTCCGTCCTTGTGTCTCTCTATCGGTCCCTGATTCTCTCTCTCTCAGCCCCTGTGTCTCTCTCGGTCACTGTCTCTCTCTCGGTCCCTGTGTCTCTCACGGTCCCTGTGTCTCTCTCTCGGTCCCTGTGTCTCTCTCGGTCCCTGCGTCTCTCTCTCACTTTCAGTGTCTCTCTCGGTCCCTGTGTCTCTCACGGTCCCTGTGTCTCTCTCTCGCTCCCTGTGTCTCTCTCGGTCACTGTGTCTCTTACTCGGTCCCTGTGTCTCTCACTCGGTCCCTGTGTCTCACTCGGTCCCTGTCTCTCGCTCTCACTTTCAGTGTCTCTGTCGGTCCCTGTGTCTCTCTCTAGGTCCTTGTGTCTCTCTCGGTCCCTGTGTCACTCTCTCGGTCCCTGTGTCTCTCTCTCGGTCCTGGTGTCTCTCTCGGTCCCTGTGTCTCTCGAACAGTCCCTGTGTCTCTATCGGGCCCTGTCTCTCTCTCGGTCCCTGTGTCTCTCTCGGTCCCTGTGTCACTCTCTCTCGGTCCCTGTCTCTCTCTCGGTCCCTGTCTCTCTCTCGGTCCCTGTCTCTCTCTCGGTCCCTGTGTCTCTCTCGGTCCCTGTGTCACTCTCTCTCGGTCCCTGTCTCTCTCTCGGTCCCTGTCTCTCTCTCGGTCCCTGTCTCTCTCTCGGTCCCTGTGTGTCTCTCTCTCGGTCGCTGTGTCTCTCTCTCGGTCCCTGTGTCTCTCTCTTGGTCACTGTGTTTCTCTCAGTCCCTGTGTCTCTCTCTCGGTCCCTGTGTCTCACTCGGTCCCTGTGTATCTCTCTCGGTCCCTGTGTCTCTCTCTCGGTCCCTTTGTCTCTCTCTCTCGGTCCCTGTGTCTCTCTCTGTCCCTGTGTATCTCTCTCAGTCCCTATGTCTCTCTCGGTCCCTGTGTGTCTCTCTCTCGGTCCCTGTGTCTCTCTCGGTCCCTGTGTCTCTCACTCGGTCCCTGTGTCTCTCTCTCAGTCCCTGTGTTCCCTGTGTCTCTCTCTCGGTCCCTGTGTCTCTCTCGGTCACTGTGTCTCTCTCGGTCCCTGTGTCTCACTCGGTCCCTGTGTATCTCTCTCAGTCCCTATGTCTCTCTCGGTCCCTGTGTGTCTCTCTCTCGGTCCCTGTGTCTCTCTCGGTCCCTGTGTATCTCTCTCGGTCCCTGTGTCTCTCTCTCGGTCCCTTTGTCTCTCTCTCTCGGTCCCTGTGTCTCTCTCTGTCCCTGTGTATCTCTCTCAGTCCCTATGTCTCTCTCGGTCCCTGTGTGTCTCTCTCTCGGTCCCTGTGTCTCTCTCGGTCCCTGTGTCTCTCACTCGGTCCCTGTGTCTCTCTCTCAGTCCCTGTGTCTCTCTCTCGGTCCCTGTGTCTCTCTCGGTCACTGTGTCTCTCTCGGTCCCTGTGTCTCTCTCTGTCCCTGTGTATCTCTCTCAGTCCCTATGTCTCTCTCGGTCCCTGTGTGTCTCTCTCTCGGTCCCTGTGTCTCTCTCGGTCCCTGTGTCTCTCACTCGGTCCCTGTGTCTCTCTCTCAGTCCCTGTGTCTCTCTCTCGGTCCCTGTGTCTCTCTCGGTCACTGTGTCTCTCTCGGTCCCTGTGTCTCACTCGGTCCCTGTGTCTCTCTCACTTTCAGTGTCTCTGTCGGTCCCTGTGTCTCTCTCTCAGTCCCTGTGTCTCACTAGGTCCCTGTGTCTCTCACTCGGTCCCTGTGTCTCTCTCTCGGTCCCGGTGTCTCTCTCGGTCCCTGTGTCTCTCTCTCTCGGTCCCTGTGTCTCTCTCTCGGTCCCGGTGTCTCTCTCGGTCCCTGTGTCACTCTCTCGGTCCCGGTGTCTCTCTCGGTCCCTGTGTCTCTCTCTCGGTCCCTGTGCCTCTCTCGGTCCCTGTGTCTCTCTCTCGGTCCCTGTGTCTCTCTCGGTCGCTGTGTCTCACTCGTCCCTGTGTCTCTCTCGGTCCCTGTGTCTCCCTCTCACCCCTGTGTCTCACTCGGTCCCTGTGACTGCCTCGCTCCTTGTGTCTCTCTCTCTCGGTCCCTGTGTCTCTCTCTCTCAGTCCCTGTGTCTCTCTCGGTCACTGTCTCTCTCTCGGTCCCTGTGTCTCTCTCGGTCACTGTGTCTCTCTCGGTCACTGTCTCTCTCTCGGTCCCTGTGTCTCTCTCGGTCACTGTGCCTCACTCGGTCCCTGTGTCTCTCTCCGTCCTTGTGTCTCTCTCTCGGTCCCTGATTCTCTCTCTCTCAGCCCCTGTGTCTATCTCGGTCACTATCTCTCTAACGGTCCCTGTGTCTCTCTCGGGCCCTGTCTCTCTCTCGGTCCCTGTGTCTCTCTCGGTCCCTGTGTCACTCTCTCTCGGTCCCTGTCTCTCACTCGGTCCCTGTGTCTCTCTCGGTCCCTGTGTCTCCCTCTCACCCCAGTGTCTCTCTCGCTCCCTATGTCTCTCTCTCTCGGTCCCTGTGTCTCTCTCTCTCGGTCCCTGTGTCTCTCTCGGTCGCTGTGTCTCACTCGTCCCTGTGTCTGCCTCGCTCCTTGTGTCTCTCTCTCTCGGTCCCTGTGTCTCCCTCTCACCCCAGTGTCTCTCTCGGTCCCTATGTCTCTCTCTCTCGGTCCCTGATTCTCTCTCTCTCGGTCCCTGTGTCTCTCACGGTCCCTGTGTCTCTCTCTCGGTCCCTGTGTCTCTCTCGGTCCCTGTGTCTCTCTCTCACTTTCAGTGTCTCTCTCGGTCCCTGTGTCTCTCACGGTCCCTGTGTCTCTCTCTCGCTCCCTGTGTCTCTCTCGGTCACTGTGCCTCACTTGGTCCCTGTGTCTCTCTCCGTCCTTGTGTCTCTCTATCGGTCCCTGATTCTCTCTCTCTCAGCCCCTGTGTCTCTCTCGGTCACTGTCTCTCTCTCGGTCCCTGTGTCTCTCACGGTCCCTGTGTCTCTCTCTCGGTCCCTGTGTCTCTCTCGGTCCCTGCGTCTCTCTCTCACTTTCAGTGTCTCTCTCGGTCCCTGTGTCTCTCACGGTCCCTGTGTCTCTCTCTCGCTCCCTGTGTCTCTCTCGGTCACTGTGTCTCTTACTCGGTCCCTGTGTCTCTCACTCGGTCCCTGTGTCTCACTCGGTCCCTGTCTCTCGCTCTCACTTTCAGTGTCTCTGTCGGTCCCTGTGTCTCTCTCTAGGTCCTTGTGTCTCTCTCGGTCCCTGTGTCACTCTCTCGGTCCCTGTGTCTCTCTCTCGGTCCTGGTGTCTCTCTCGGTCCCTGTGTCTCTCGAACAGTCCCTGTGTCTCTATCGGGCCCTGTCTCTCTCTCGGTCCCTGTGTCTCTCTCGGTCCCTGTGTCACTCTCTCTCGGTCCCTGTCTCTCTCTCGGTCCCTGTCTCTCTCTCGGTCCCTGTCTCTCTCTCGGTCCCTGTGTGTCTCTCTCTCGGTCGCTGTGTCTCTCTCTCGGTCCCTGTGTCTCTCTCTTGGTCACTGTGTTTCTCTCAGTCCCTGTGTCTCTCTCTCGGTCCCTGTGTCTCACTCGGTCCCTGTGTATCTCTCTCGGTCCCTGTGTCTCTCTCTCGGTCCCTTTGTCTCTCTCTCTCGGTCCCTGTGTCTCTCTCTGTCCCTGTGTATCTCTCTCAGTCCCTATGTCTCTCTCGGTCCCTGTGTGTCTCTCTCTCGGTCCCTGTGTCTCTCTCGGTCCCTGTGTCTCTCACTCGGTCCCTGTGTCTCTCTCTCAGTCCCTGTGTCTCTCTCTCGGTCCCTGTGTCTCTCTCGGTCACTGTGTCTCTCTCGGTCCCTGTGTCTCACTCGGTCCCTGTGTATCTCTCTCAGTCCCTATGTCTCTCTCGGTCCCTGTGTGTCTCTCTCTCGGTCCCTGTGTCTCTCTCGGTCCCTGTGTATCTCTCTCGGTCCCTGTGTCTCTCTCTCGGTCCCTTTGTCTCTCTCTCTCGGTCCCTGTGTCTCTCTCTGTCCCTGTGTATCTCTCTCAGTCCCTATGTCTCTCTCGGTCCCTGTGTGTCTCTCTCTCGGTCCCTGTGTCTCTCTCGGTCCCTGTGTCTCTCACTCGGTCCCTGTGTCTCTCTCTCAGTCCCTGTGTCTCTCTCTCGGTCCCTGTGTCTCTCTCGGTCACTGTGTCTCTCTCGGTCCCTGTGTCTCTCTCTGTCCCTGTGTATCTCTCTCAGTCCCTATGTCTCTCTCGGTCCCTGTGTGTCTCTCTCTCGGTCCCTGTGTCTCTCTCGGTCCCTGTGTCTCTCACTCGGTCCCTGTGTCTCTCTCTCAGTCCCTGTGTCTCTCTCTCGGTCCCTGTGTCTCTCTCGGTCACTGTGTCTCTCTCGGTCCCTGTGTCTCACTCGGTCCCTGTGTCTCTCTCACTTTCAGTGTCTCTGTCGGTCCCTGTGTCTCTCTCTCAGTCCCTGTGTCTCACTAGGTCCCTGTGTCTCTCACTCGGTCCCTGTGTCTCTCTCTCGGTCCCGGTGTCTCTCTCGGTCCCTGTGTCTCTCTCTCTCGGTCCCTGTGTCTCTCTCTCGGTCCCGGTGTCTCTCTCGGTCCCTGTGTCACTCTCTCGGTCCCGGTGTCTCTCTCGGTCCCTGTGTCTCCCTCTGTCGGTCCCTGTGTCTCTCTCTCGGTCCCTGTGACTCTCTCTCGGTCCCTGTCTCTCTCTCGGTCCCTGTGTCTCTCACTCGGTCCCTGTGTCTCTCTCTCGGTCCCTGTGTCTCTCACTCGGTCCCTATGTCTCTCAGCCGGTACCTGTCTCTGACTCGGTCCCTGTGTCTGTCTCTCTATGTCCCTGTGTCTCTCCCGGTCCCAGTCTCTGTCTCTCTCGGTCCCTGTGTCTCTCTCTTGGTCCCTGTGTCTCTCTCGGTCCCTGTGTCTCTCTCGGTCGCTGTGTCTCACTCGGTCCATGTGTCTCTCTCGATCCCTGTGTCTCCCTCTCACCCCTGTGTCTCTCTCGGTCCCTGTGTCTCTCTCGGTCCCTGTGTCTCTCTCTCGGTCCCTGTGCCTCTCTCGGTCCCTGTGTCTCTCTCTCGGTCCCTGTGTCTCTCTCGGTCGCTGTGTCTCACTCGTCCCTGTGTCTCTCTCGGTCCCTGTGTCTCCCTCTCACCCCTGTGTCTCACTCGGTCCCTGTGACTGCCTCGCTCCTTGTGTCTCTCTCTCTCGGTCCCTGTGTCACTCTCTCTCAGTCCCTGTGTCTCTCTCGGTCACTGTCTCTCTCTCGGTCCCTGTGTCTCTCTCGGTCACTGTGTCTCTCTCGGTCACTGTCTCTCTCTCGGTCCCTGTGTCTCTCTCGGTCACTGTGCCTCACTCGGTGCCTGTGTCTCTCTCCGTCGTTGTGTCTCTCTCTCGGTCCCTGATTCTCTCTCTCTCAGCCACTGTGTCTCTATCGGTCACTGTCTCTCTCTCGGTCCCTGTGTCTCTCACGGTCCCTGTGTCTCTCTCTCGGTCCCTGTGTCTCTCTCGGTCCCTGTGTCTCTCTCTCACTTTCAGTGTCTCTCTCGGTCCCTGTGTCTCTCACGGTCCCTGTGTCTCTCTCTCGCTCCCTGTGTCTCTCTCGGTCACTGTGCCTCACTCGGTCCCTGTGTCTCTCTCCGTCCTTGTGTCTCTCTCTCGGTCCCTGATTCCTCTCTCTCTCAGCCCTGTGTCTCTCTCGGTCACTGTCTCTCTCTCGGTCCCTGTGTCTCTCACGGTCCCTGTGTCTCTCTCTCGGTCCCTGTGTCTCTCTCGGTCCCTGTGTCTCTCTCTCACTTTCAGTGTCTCTCTCGGTCCCTGTGTCTCTCACGGTCCCTGTGTCTCTCTCTCGCTCCCTGTGTCTCTCTCGGTCACTGTGTCTCTCACTCGGTCCCTGTGTCTCTCACTCGGTCCCTGTTTCTCACTCGGTCCCTGTCTCTCTCTCTTTCACTTTCAGTGTCTCTGTCGGTCCCTGTGTCTCTCTCTAGGTCCTTGTGTCTCTCTCGGTCCTGTGTCACTCTCTCGGTCCCTGTGTCTCTCTCTCGGTCCCGGGTGTCTCTCTCGGTCCCTGTGTCTCTCTAACAGTCCCTGTGTCTCTATCGGGCCCTGTCTCTCTCTCGGTCCCTGTGTCTCTCTCGGTCCCTGTGTCACTCTCTCTTGGTCCCTGTCTCTCTCTCGGTCCCTGTCTCTCTCTCGGTCCCTGTCTCTCTCTCGTCCCTGTGTCTCTCTCTCGGTCGCTGTGTCTCTCTCTCGGTCCCTGTGTCTCTCTCTTGGTCACTGTGTTTCTCTCAGTCCCTGTGTCTCTCTCTCGGTCCCTGTGGTCTCACTCGGTCCCTGTGTATCTCTCTCGGTCCTATGTCTCTCTCTCGGTCCCTTTGTCTCTCTCTCTCGGTCCCTGTGTCTCTCTCTGTCCCTGTGTATCTCTCTCAGTCCCTGTGTCTCTCTCTCGGTCCCTGTCTCTCTCTCGGTCCCTGTGTCTCTCACTCGGTCCCTGTGTCTCTCACTCGGTCCCTGTGTCTCTCTCTCGGTCCCAGTGTCTCTCTCTCGGTCCCTGTGTCACTCTCAAGGTCCCTGTGTCTCTCTCTCGGTCCCGGTGTCTCTCGCGGTCCCTGTGTCTCTCTAACGGTCCCTGTGTCTCTCTCGGGCCCTGTCTCTCTCTCGGTCCCTGTGTCTCTCTCGGTCCCTGTGTCACTCTCTCTCGGTCCCTGTCTCTCTCTCGGTCCCTGTGTCTCTCTCGGTCCCTGTGTCTCTCTCGGTCGCTGTGTCTCACTCGGTCCCTGTGTCTCTCTCGGTCCCTGTGTCTCCCTCTCACCCCAGTGTCTCTCTCGGTCCCTGTGTCTCTCTCTCTCGGTCCCTGTGTCTCTCTCTCTCGGTCCCTGTGTCTCTCTCGGTCGCTGTGTCTCACTCGTCCCTGTGTCTGCCTCGCTCCTTGTGTCTCTCTCTCTCGGTCCCTGTGTCTCTCTCTCTCAGTCCCTGTGTCTCTCTCGGTCACTGACTCTCTCTCGGTCCCTGTGTCTCTCTCGGTCACTGTGTCTCTCTCGGTCACTGTCTGTCTCTCGGTCCCTGTGTCTCTCTCGGTCACTGTGCCTCACTCGGTCCCTGTGTCTCTCTCCGTCCTTGTGTCTCTCTCTCGGTCCCTGATTCTCTCTCTCTCAGCCCCTGTGTCTCTCTCGGTCACTCTCTCTCTAACGGTCCCTGTGTCTCTCTCGGGCCCTGTCTCTCTCTCGGTCCCTGTGTCTCTCTCGGTCCCTGTGTCACTCTCTCTCGGTCCTGTCACTCTCTCGGTCCCTGTGTCTCTCACGGTCCCTGTGTCTCTCTCTCGGTCCCTGTGTCTCTCTCGGTCCCTGTGTCTCTCTCTCACTTTCAGTGTCTCTCTCGGTCCCTGTGTCTCTCACGGTCCCTGTGTCTCTCTCTCGCTCCCTGTGTCTCTCTCGGTCACTGTGCCTCACTCGGTCCCTGTGTCTCTCTCCGTCCTTGTGTCTCTCTCTCGGTCCCTGATTCTCTCTCTCTCAGCCCCTGTGTCTCTCTCGGTCACTGTCTCTCTCTCGGTCCCTGTGTCTCTCACGGTCCCTGTGTCTCTCTCTCGGTCCTGTGTCTCTCTCGGTCCCTGTGTCTCTCTCTCACTTTCAGTGTCTCTCTCGGTCCCTGTGTCTCTCACGGTCCCTGTGTCTCTCTCTCGCTCCCTGTGTCTCTCTCGGTCACTGTGTCTCTCACTCGGTCCCTGTGTCTCTCACTCGGTCCCTGTGTCTCACTCGGTCCCTGTCTCTCTCTCTCACTTTCAGTGTCTCTGTCGGTCCCTGTGTCTCTCTCTAGGTCCTTGTGTCTCTCTCGGTCCCTGTGTCACTCTCTAACGGTCCCTGTCTCTCTCTCGTCCCTGTCTCTCTCTCGGTCCCTGTCTCTCTCTCGGTCCCTGTGTCTCTCTAACAGTCCCTCTGTCTCTATCGGGCCCTGTCTCTCTCTCGGTCCCTGTGTCTCTCTCGGTCCCTGTGTCACTCTCTCTCGGTCCCTGTCTCTCTCTCGGTCCCTGTCTCTCTCTCGGTCCCTGTCTCTCTCTCGGTCCCTGTGTCTCTCTCTCGGTCGCTGTGTCTCTCTCTCGGTCCCTGTGTCTCTCTCTTGGTCACTGTGTTTCTCTCAGTCCCTGTGTCTCTCTCTCGGTCCCTGTGTCTCACTCGGTCCCTGTGTATCTCTCTCGGTCCCTGTGTCTCTCTCTCGGTCCCTTTGTCTCTCTCTCGTCGGTCCCTGTGTCTCTCTCTGTCCCTGTGTATCTCTCTCAGTCCCTGTGTCTCTCTCTCGGTCCCTGTCTCTCTCTCGGTCCCTGTGTCTCTCACTCTTTCCCTGTGTCTCTCACTCGGTCCCTGTGTCTCTCTCTCGGTCCCTGTGTCTCTCTCTCGGTCCCTGTGTCACTCTCAAGGTCCCTGTGTCTCTCTCTCGGTCCCGGTGACTCTCTCGGTCCCTGTGTCTCTCTAACGGTCCCTGTGTCTCTCTCGGTCCCTGTCTCTCTCGGTCCCTGTGTCTCTCTCGGTCCCTGTGTCTCTCTCTCGGTCCCTGTGTCTCTCTCTCGGTCCCTGTGTCTCTCTCTCGGTCGCTGTGTCTCTCTCTCGGTCCCTGTGTCTCTCTCTTGGTCACTGTGTTTCTCTCAGTCCCTGTGTCTCTCTCTCGGTCCCTGTGTCTCACTCGGTCCCTGTGTATCTCTCTCGGTCCCTGTGTCTCTCTCTCGGTCCCTTTGTCTCTCTCTCTCGTCCCTGTGTCTCTCTCTGTCCCTGTGTATCTCTCTCAGTCCCTGTGTCTCTCTCTCGGTCCCTGTGTCTCTCTCGGTCCCTGTGTCTCTCACTCGGTCCCTGTGTCTCTCTCTCAGTCCCTGTGTCTCTCTCTCGGTCCCTGTGTCTCTCTCGGTCACTGTGTCTCTCTCGGTCCCTGTGTCTCACTCGGTCCCTGTGTCTCTCTCACTTTCAGTGTCTCTGTCGGTCCCTGTGTCTCTCTCTCAGTCCCTGTGTCTCACTAGGTCCCTGTGTCTCTCACTCGGTCCCTGTGTCTCTCTCTCGGTCCCGGTGTCTCTCTCGGTCCCTGTGTCTCTCTCTCTCGGTCCCTGTGTCTCTCTCTCTCGGTCCCGGTGTCTCTCTCGGTCCCTGTGTCACTCTCTCGGTCCCGGTGTCTCTCTCGGTCCCTGTGTCTCTCTCTCTCGGTCCCTGTGTCTCTCTCTTGGTCCCTGTGTCTCTCTCTCCCGGTCCCTGTGTCTCTCTCTCTCGGTCCCTGTGTCTCTCTCTCGGTCCCTGTGACTCTCTCTCGGTCCCTGTCTCTTTCTCGGTGCCTGTGTCTCTCACTCGGTCCCTGTGTCTCTCTCTCGGTCCCTGTGTCTCTCACTCGGTCCCTGTGTCTCTCAGCCGGTACCTGTCTCTGACTCGGTCCCTGTGTCTGTCTCTCTATGTCCCTGTGGTCTCTCCCGGTCCTGTCTCTGTCTCTCTCGGTCCCTGTGTCTCTCTCTTGGTCCCTGTGTCTCTCTCGGTCCCTGTGTCTCTCTCGGTCGCTGTGTCTCACTCGGTCCATGTGTCTCTCTCGATCCCTGTGTCTCCCTCTCACCCCTGTGTCTCTCTCGGTCCTGTGTCTCTCTCGGTCCCTGTGTCTCTCTCTCGGTCCCTGTGCCTCTCTCGGTCCCTGTGTCTCTCTCTCGGTCCCTGTGTCTCTCTCGGTCGCTGTGTCTCACTCGTCCCTGTGTCTCTCTCGGTCCCTGTGTCTCCCTCTCACCCCTGTGCCTCACTCGGTCCTGTGACTGCCTCGCTCCTTGTGTCTCTCTCTCTCGGTCCCTGTGTCACTCTCTCTCAGTCCCTGTGTCTCTCTCGGTCACTGTCTCTCTCTCGGTCCCTGTGTCTCTCTCGGTCACTGTGTCATTCTCGGTCACTGTCTCTCTCTCGGTCCCTGTGTCTCTCTCGGTCACTGTGCCTCACTCGGTCCCTTGTGTCTCTCTCCGTCGTTGTGTCTCTCTCTCGGTCCCTGATTCTCTCTCTCTCAGCCCTGTGTCTCTGTCGGTCACTGTCTCTCTCTCGGTCCCTGTGTCTCTCACGGTCCCTGTGTCCTCTCTCTCGGTCCCTGTGTCTCTCTCGGTCCCTGTGTCTCTCTCTCACTTTCAGTGTCTCTCTCGGTCCCTGTGTCTCTCACGGTCCCTGTGACTCTCTCTCGCTCCCTGTGTCTCTCTCGGTCACTGTGCCTCACTCGGTCCCTGTGTCTCTCTCCGTCCTTGTGTCTCTCTCTCGGTCCCTGATTCTCTCTCTCTCAGCCCCTGTGTCTCTCTCTCACGTGCTCACTGTGTCGGTCCCTGTGTCTCTCACGGTCCCTGTGTCTCTCTCTCGGTCCCTGTGTCTCTCTCGGTCCCTGTGTCTCTCTCTCACTTTCAGTGTCTCTCTCGGTCCCTGTGTCTCTCACGGTCCCTGTGTCTCTCTCTTGCTCCCTGTGTCTCTGTCGGTCACTGTGTCTCTCACTCGGTCCCTGTGTCTCTCACTCGGTCCCTGTGTCTCACTCGGTCCCTGTCTCTCTCTCTCACTTTCAGTGTCTCTGTCGGTCCCTGTGTCTCTCTCTAGGTCCTTGTGTCTCTCTCGGTCCCTGTGTCACTCTCTCGGTCCCTGTGTCTCTCTCTCGGTCCCGGTGTCTCTCTCGGTCCCTGTGTCTCTCTAACAGTCCCTGTGTCTCTATCGGGCCCTGTCTCTCTCTCGGTCCCTGTGTCTCTCTCGGTCCCTGTGTCACTCTCTCTCGGTCCCTGTCTCTCTCTCGGTCCCTGTCTCTCTCTCGGTCCCTGTCTCTCTCTCGGTCCCTGTGTCTCTCTCTCGGTCGCTGTGTCTCTCTCTCGGTCCCTGTGTCTCTCTCTTGGTCACTGTGTTTCTCTCAGTCCCTGTGTCTCTCTCTCGGTCCCTGTGTCTCACTCGGTCCCTGTGTATCTCTCTCGGTCCCTGTGTCTCTCTCTCGGTCCCTTTGTCTCTCTCTCTCGGTCCCTGTGTCTCTCTCTGTCCCTGTGTATCTCTCTCAGTCCCTGTGTCTCTCTCTCGGTCCCTGTCTCTCTCTCGGTCCCTGTGTCTCTCACTCGGTCCCTGTGTCTCTCACTCGGTCCCTGTGTCTCTCTCTCGGTCCCAGTGTCTCTCTCTCGGTCCCTGTGTCACTCTCAAGGTCCCTGTGTCTCTCTCTCGGTCCCTGTCTCTCTCTCGGTCCCTGTGTCTCTCTCGGTCCCTGTGTCACTCTCTCTCGGTCCCTGTCTCTCTCTCGGTCCCTGTGTCTCTCTCGGTCCATGTGTCTCTCTCGGTCGCTGTGTCTCACTCGGTCCCTGTGTCTCTCTCGGTCCCTGTGTCTCCCTCTCACCCCAGTGTCTCTCTCGGTCCCTGTGTCTCTCTCTCTCGGTCCCTGTGTCTCTCTCTCTCGGTCCCTGTGTCTCTCTCGGTCGCTGTGTCTCACTCGTCCCTGTGTCTGCCTCGCTCCTTGTGTCTCTCTCTCTCGGTCCCTGTGTCTCTCCCTCTCACCCTGTGTCTCACTCGGTCCCTGTGACTGCCTCGCTCCTTGTGTCTCTCTCTCTCGGTCCCTGTGTCTCTCTCTCTCAGTCCCTGTGTCTCTCTCGGTCACTGTCTCTCTCTCGGTCCCTGTGTCTCTCTCGGTCACTGTGTCTCTCTCGGTCACTGTCTGTCTCTCGGTCCCTGTGTCTCTCTCGGTCACTGTGCCTCACTCGGTCCCTGTGTCTCTCTCCGTCCTTGTGTCTCTCTCTCGGTCCCTGATTCTCTCTCTCTCAGCCCCTGTGTCTCTCTCGGTCACTGTCTCTCTAACGGTCCCTGTGTCTCTCTGGGGCCCTGTCTCTCTCTCGGTCCCTGTGTCTCTCTCGGGTCCCCTGTGTCACTCTCTCTCGGTCCCTGTCTCTCTCTCGTTCCCTGTGTCTCTCTCGGTCCCTGTGTCTCTCTCGGTCGCTGTGTCTCACTCGGTCCCTGTGTCTCTCTCGGTCCCTGTGTCTCCCTCTCACCCAGTGTCTCTCTCGGTCCCTGTGTCTCTCTCTCTCGGTGCCTGTGTCTCTCTCTCTCGGTCCCTGTGTCTCTCTCGGTCGCTGTGTCTCACTCGTCCCTGTGTCTGCCTCGCTCCTTGTGTCTCTCTCTCTCGGTCCCTGTGTCTCTCCCTCTCACCCCTGTGTCTCACTCGGTCCCTGTGACTGCCTCGCTCCTTGTGTCTCTCTCTCTCGGTCCCTGTGTCTCTCTCTCTCAGTCCCTGTGTCTCTCTCGGTCACTGTCTCTCTCTCGGTCCCTGTGTCTCTCTCGGTCACTGTGTCTCTCTCGGTCACTGTCTCTCTCTCGGTCCCTGTGTCTCTCTCGGTCACTGTGCCCTCACTCGGTCCCTGTGTCTCTCTCCGTCCTTGTGTCTCTGTCTCGGTCCCTGATTCACTCTCTCTCAGCCCCTGTGTCTCTCTCGGTCACTGTCTCTCTCTCGGTCCCTGTGTCTCTCTCGGTCCTGTGTCTCTCTCTCACTTTCAGTGTCTCTCTCGGTCCCTGTGTCTCTCACGGTCCCTGTGTCTCTCTCTCGGTCCCTGTGTCTCTCTCGGTCCCTGTGTCTCTCTCTCACTTTCAGTGTCTCTCTCGGTCCCTGTGTCTCTCACGGTCCCTGTGTCTCTCTCTCGCTCCCTGTGTCTCTCTCGGTCACTGTGTCTCTCACTCGGTCCCTGTGTCTCTCACTCGGTCCCTGTGTCTCACTCGGTCCCTGTCTCTCTCTCTCACTTTCAGTGTCTCTGTCGGTCCCTGTGTCTCTCTCTAGGTCCTTGTGTCTCTCTCGGTCCCTGTGTCACTCTCTCTCGGTCCCTGTCTCTCTCTCGGTCCCTGTCTCTCTCTCGGTCCCTGTGTCTCTCTAACAGTCCCTGTGTCTCTATCGGGCCCTGTCTCTCTCTCGGTCCCTGTGTCTCTCTCGGTCCCTGTGTCACTCTCTCTCGGTCCCTGTCTCTCTCTCGGTCCCTGTCTCTCTCTCGGTCCCTGTCTCTCTCTCGGTCCCTGTCTCTCTCTCGGTCCCTGTGTCTCTCTCTCGGTCGCTGTGTCTCTCTCTCGGTCCCTGTGTCTCTCTCTTGGTCACTGTGTTTCTCTCAGTCCCTGTGTCTCTCTCTCGGTCCCTGTGTCTCACTCGGTCCCTGTGTATCTCTCTCGGTCCCTGTGTCTCTCTCTCGGGCCCTTTGTCTCTCTCTCTCGGTCCCTGTGTCTCTCTCTGTCCCTGTGTATCTCTCTCAGTCCCTGTGTCTCTCTCTCGGTCCCTGTCTCTCTCTCGGTCCCTGTGTCTCTCACTCGGTCCCTGTGTCTCTCACTCGGTCCCTGTGTCTCTCTCTCGGTCCCTGTGTCTCTCTCTCGGTCCCTGTGTCACTCTCAAGGTCCCTGTGTCTCTCTCTCGGTCCCGGTGACTCTCTCGGTCCCTGTGTCTCTCTAACGGTCCCTGTGTCTCTCTCGGGCCCTGTCTCTCTCTCGGTCCCTGTGTCACTCTCGGTCCCTGTGTCACTCTCTCTCGGTCCCTGTCTCTCTCTCGGTCCCTGTGTCTCTCTCGGTCGCTGTGTCTCACTCGGTCCCTGTGTCTCTCTCGGTCCCTGTGTCTCCCTCTCACCCCAGTGTCTCTCTCAGTCCCTGTGTCTCTCTCTCTCGGTCCCTGTGTCTCTCTCTCTCGGTCCCTGT
This sequence comes from Prionace glauca, assembly GCA_037974335.1. NCBI lineage: Eukaryota > Metazoa > Chordata > Chondrichthyes > Carcharhiniformes > Carcharhinidae > Prionace > Prionace glauca. The sequence continues at coordinate 56,228 of JBBMRE010000122.1, forward strand.
GTCTCCCTCGGTCGATGTGTCTCACTCGTCCCTGTGTCTCACTCGGTCCCTGTGACATTCTCGCTCCTTGTGTCTTTCTCTCGGTCCCTGTGTTTCTCTCTCTCAGTCCCTGTGTCTCTCTCGGTCACTGTCTCTCTCTATGTCACTGTCTCTCTCTCGGTCCCTGTGTCTCTCTCGGTCCCTGTGTCTCACTCGGTCCCTGTGTCTCTCTCCGTCCTTGTGTCTCTCTCTCGGTCCCTGTTTCTCTCTCTCTCAGTCCCTGTGTCTCTCTCGGTCACTGTCTCTCACTCGGTCCCTGAGTCTCACTCGGACCCTGTGTCTCTCTCTCAGTCCCTTTGTCTCTCTCTCGGTCCCTGTCTCTCTGTCAGTCCCTGTGTCTCTCTCTCGGTCCCTGTGTCTCTCTCTCGGTCCCTGTGCCTCTCTCGGTCCCTGTGTCTTACTCGGACCCTGTGACTCTCTCAGTCACTGTCTCTCTCTCAGTCCCTGTGTCTCTCTCTCGGTCCCTGTCTCTCTCTTGGTCCCTGTGTCTCTCTCGGTCCCTGTGTCTCTCTCGGTCCCTGTGTCTCTCTCTCGGTCCCTGTGTCTCTTTCAGTTCCGGTCTCTCTCTCGATCCCTGTATCTCGCTCTCGGTCCCTGTGTCTCTCTCTCGGTCCCTGTCTCTCTCTCAGTCCCTGTGTCTCTCTCTCGGTCCCTGTGTCTCTCTCTGGGTCCCTGTGTCTCTCTCGGTCCCTGTGTCTCTCTGGGTCCCGGTCTCTCTCTCGGTCCCTGTCTCTCTCTCTTGCTCTCTGCGTCTCGCTCGGTCCCTGTGTCTCACTTTGTCCCTGTGACTCTCTCAGTCACAGTGTCTCTCTCAGTCCCTGTGCCTCTCTCTCGGTCTCTGTGTCTCGCTTTCGGTCCCTGTGTCTGTCTCTTGGTCCCTGTGTCTCTCTCGATCCCTGTCTCTCTCTCTCGGTCCCTGTGTCTCTCTCGGTCCCTGTCTCTCTCTCTTACTCTCTGTGTCTCTCTCGGTCCCTGTCTCTCTCTCAGTCCCTGTGTCTCTTTCTCGGTCCCTTTGTCTCTCTCTCGGTCCCTGTGCCTCAGTCAGTCCCTGCCTCTCTCTCGGTCCCTGTGTCTCACTTTGTCCCTGTGACTCTCTCAGTCCCTGTGTCTCTCTCAGTCCCTGTGTCTCTCTCAGTCCCTGTCTCTCTCTCAGTCCCAGTGTCTCTCTCTTGGTCCCTGTGTCTCGCTCTCGGTCTCTGTGTCTCTCTCGGTCCCTGTGTCTCTCACTCGGTCCCTGTCTCTCTCTCAGTCCCTGTGACTCTCTCTTGGTCCCTGTGTCTCTCTCTCGGTCCCTGTGTCTCTCTCGGTACCTGTGTCTCTCCCGGTCCCTGTCTCTGTCTCTCTCGGTCCCTGTGTCTCTCTCTCGGTCCCTGTGTCTCTCTCGGTCGCTGTTTCTCACTCGGTCCCTGTGTCTCTCTCGGTCCCTGTGTCTCCCTCTCACCCCAGTGTCTCTCTCGGTCCCTGTGTCTCTCTCTCTCGGTCCCTGTGTCTCCCTCTCTCGGTCCCTGTGTCTCTCTCGGTCGCTGTGTCTCACTCAGTCCCTGTGTCTCTCTCGGTCCCTGTGTCTCTCTCTCGGTCCCTGTGTCTCTCTATCTCAGTCCCTGTGACTCTCTCGGTCACTGTCTCTCTCTCGGTCCCTGTGTCTCTCTCGGTCACTGTCTCTCTCTCGGTCCCTGTGTCTCTCTCGGTCACTGTGTCTCTCTCGGTCCCTGTGTCTCACTCGGTCCCTGTGTCTCTCTCACTTTCAGTGTCTCTGTCGGTCCCTGTGTCTCTCTCTCAGTCCCTGTGTCTCTCTCTCACTTTCAGTGTCTCTGTCGGTCCCTGTGTCTCTCTCTCGGTCCCGGTGTCTCTCTCGGTCCCTGTGTCTCTCTCTCTCGGTCCCTGTGTCTCTCTCTCGGTCCCGGTGTCTCTCTCGGTCCCTGTGTCACTGTCTCGGTCCCGGTGTCTCTCTTGGTCCCTGTGTCTCTCTCTCTCTCGGTCCCTGTGTCTCTCTCTCGGTCCCTGTGTCTCTCTCTCTCGGTCCCTGTGTCTCTCTCTCTCGGTCCCTGTGTCTCTCTCTCGGTCCCTGTGACTCTCTCTCGGTCCCTGTGTCTCTCTCGGTCCCTGTGTCACTCTCTTTCGGTCCCTGTCTCTCTCTCGGTCCCTGTGTCTCTCTCGGTCCCTGTGTCTCTCTCGGTCGCTGTGTCTCACTTGGTCCCTGTGTCTCTCTCGGTCCCTGTGTCTCCCTCTCACCCCAGTGTCTCTCTCGGTCCCTGTGTCTCTCTCTCTCGGTCCCTGTGTCTCTCTCTCTCGGTCCCTGTGTCTCTCTCGGTCGCTGTGTCTCACTCGTCCCTGTGTCTGCCTCGCTCCTTGTGCCTCTCTCTCTCGGTCCCTGTGTCTCTCCCTCTCACCCCTGTGTCTCACTCGGTCCCTGTGACTGCCTCGCTCCTTGTGTCTCTCTCTCTCGGTCCCTGTGTCTCTCTCTCTCAGTCCCTGTGTCTCTCTCGGTCACTGTCTCTCTCTCGGTCCCTGTGTCTCTCTCGGTCACTGTGTCTCTCTCGGTCACTGTCTCTCTCTCGGTCCCTGTGTCTCTCTCTCGGTCCCGGTGACTCTCTCGGTCCCTGTGTCTCTCTAACGGTCCCTGTGTCTCCCTCTCACCCCAGTGTCTCTCTCGGTCCCTGTGTCTCTCTCGGTCGCTGTGTCTCACTCAGTCCCTGTGTCTCTCTCGGTCCCTGTGTCTCTCTCTCGATCCCTGTGTCTCTCTCTCTCAGTCCCTGTGACTCTCTCGGTCACTGTCTCTCTCTCGGTCCCTGTGTCTCTCTCGGTCACTGTGTCTCTCTCGGTCCCTGTGTCTCACTCGGTCCCTATGTCTCTCTCACTTTCAGTGTCTCTGTCGGTCCCTGTGTCTCTCTCTCAGTCCCTGTGTCTCACTAGGTCCCTGTGTCTCTCACTCGGTCCCTGTGTCTCTCTCTCACTTTCAGTGTCTCTGTCGGTCCCTGTGTCTCTCTCTCGGTCCCGGTGTCTCTCTCGGTCCCTGTGTCTCTCTCTCTCGGTCCCTGTGTCTCTCTCTCGGTCCCGGTGTCTCTCTCGGTCCCTGTGTCACTCTCTCGGTCCCGGTGTCTCTCTTGGTCCCTGTGTCTCTCTCTCTCGGTCCCTGTGTCTCTCTCTCGGTCCCTGTGTCTCTCTCTCTCGGTCCCTGTGTCTCTCTCTCTCGGTCCCTGTGTCTCTCTCTCGGTCCCTGTGACTCTCTCTCGGTCCCTGTCTCTCTCTCGGTCCCTGTGTCTCTCACTCGGTCCCTGTGTCTCTCTCTCGGTCCCTGTGTCTCTCACTCGGTCCCTGTGTCTCTCAGCCGGTACCTGTCTCTGACTCGGTCCCTGTGTCTCTCTCGGTCCCTGTGTCTCTCCCGGTCCCTGTGTCTGTCTCTCTAGGTCCCTGTGTCTCTCCCGGTCCCTGTCTCTGTCTCTCTCGGTCCCTGTGTCTCTCTCTTGGTCCCTGTGTCTCTCTCGGTCCCTGTGTCTCTCTCGGTCGCTGTGTCTCACTCGGTCCATGTGTCTCTCTCGATCCCTGTGTCTCCCTCTCACCCCTGTGCCTCTCTCGGTCCCTGTGTCTCTCTCTCGGTCCCTGTGTCTCTCTCGGTCGCTGTGTCTCACTCGTCCCTGTGTCTCTCTCGGTCCCTGTGTCTCCCTCTCACCCCTGTGTCTCACTCGGTCCCTGTGACTGCCTCGCTCCTTGTGTCTATCTCTCTCGGTCCCTGTGTCTCTCTCTCTCAGTCCCTGTGTCTCTCTCGGTCACTGTCTCTCTCTCGGTCCCTGTGTCTCTCTCGGTCCCTGTGTCTCCCTCTCACCCCAGTGTCTCTCTCGGTCCCTGTGTCTCTCTCTCTCGGTGCCTGTGTCTCTCTCTCTCGGTCCCTGTGTCTCTCTCGGTCGCTGTGTCTCACTCGTCCCTGTGTCTGCCTCGCTCCTTGTGTCTCTCTCTCTCGGTCCCTGTGTCTCTCCCTCTCACCCCTGTGTCTCACTCGGTCCCTGTGACTGCCTCGCTCCTTGTGTCTCTCTCTCTCGGTCCCTGTGTCTCTCTCTCTCAGTCCCTGTGTCTCTCTCGGTCACTGTCTCTCTCTCGGTCCCTGTGTCTCTCTCGGTCACTGTGTCTCTCTCGGTCACTGTCTCTCTCTCGGTCCCTGTGTCTCTCTCGGTCACTGTGCCTCACTCGGTCCCTGTGTCTCTCTCCGTCCTTGTGTCTCTGTCTCGGTCCCTGATTCACTCTCTCTCAGCCCCTGTGTCTCTCTCGGTCACTGTCTCTCTCTCGGTCCCTGTGTCTCTCTCGGTCCCTGTGTCTCTCTCTCGGTCCCTGTGTCTCTCTCGGTCCCTGTGTCTCTCTCTCACTTTCAGTGTCTCTCTCGGTCCCTGTGTCTCTCACGGTCCCTGTGTCTCTCTCTCGGTCCCTGTGTCTCTCTCGGTCCCTGTGTCTCTCTCTCACTTTCAGTGTCTCTCTCGGTCCCTGTGTCTCTCACGGTCCCTGTGTCTCTCTCTCGCTCCCTGTGTCTCTCTCGGTCACTGTGTCTCTCACTCGGTCCCTGTGTCTCTCACTCGGTCCCTGTGTCTCACTCGGTCCCTGTCTCTCTCTCTCACTTTCAGTGTCTCTGTCGGTCCCTGTGTCTCTCTCTAGGTCCTTGTGTCTCTCTCGGTCCCTGTGTCACTCTCTCTCGGTCCCTGTCTCTCTCTCGGTCCCTGTCTCTCTCTCGGTCCCTGTCTCTCTCTCGGTCCCTGTCTCTCTCTCGGTCCCTGTGTCTCTCTAACAGTCCCTGTGTCTCTATCGGGCCCTGTCTCTCTCTCGGTCCCTGTGTCTCTCTCGGTCCCTGTGTCACTCTCTCTCGGTCCCTGTCTCTCTCTCGGTCCCTGTCTCTCTCTCGGTCCCTGTCTCTCTCTCGGTCCCTGTGTCTCTCTCTCGGTCGCTGTGTCTCTCTCTCGGTCCCTGTGTCTCTCTCTTGGTCACTGTGTTTCTCTCAGTCCCTGTGTCTCTCTCTCGGTCCCTGTGTCTCACTCGGTCCCTGTGTATCTCTCTCGGTCCCTGTGTCTCTCTCTCGGTCCCTTTGTCTCTCTCTCTCGGTCCCTGTGTCTCTCTCAGTCCCTGTGTCTCTCTCTCGGTCCCTGTCTCTCTCTCGGTCCCTGTGTCTCTCACTCGGTCCCTGTGTCTCTCACTCGGTCCCTGTGTCTCTCTCTCGGTCCCTGTGTCTCTCTCTCGGTCCCTGTGTCACTCTCAAGGTCCCTGTGTCTCTCTCTCGGTCCCGGTGACTCTCTCGGTCCCTGTGTCTCTCTAACGGTCCCTGTGTCTCTCTCGGGCCCTGTCTCTCTCTCGGTCCCTGTGTCTCTCTCGGTCCCTGTGTCACTCTCTCTCGGTCCCTGTCTCTCTCTCGGTCCCTGTGTCTCTCTCGGTCGCTGTGTCTCACTCGGTCCCTGTGTCTCTCTCGGTCCCTGTGTCTCCCTCTCACCCCAGTGTCTCTCTCGGTCCCTGTGTCTCTCTCTCTCGGTCCCTGTGTCTCTCTCTCTCGGTCCCTGTGTCTCTCTCGGTCGATGTGTCTCACTCGTCCCTGTGTCTCACTCGGTCCCTGTGACATTCTCGCTCCTTGTGTCTTTCTCTCGGCCCCTGTGTTTCTCTCTCTCAGTCCCTGTGTCTCTCTCGGTCACTGTCTCTCTCTCGGTCACTGTCTCTCTCTCGGTCCCTGTGTCTCTCTCGGTCCCTGTGTCTCACTCGGTCCCTGTGTCTCTCTCCGTCCTTGTGTCTCTCTCTCGGTCCCTGTTTCTCTCTCTCTCAGTCCCTGTATCTCTCTCGGTCACTGTCTCTCACTCGGTCCCTGAGTCTCACTCGGACCCTGTGTCTCTCTCTCAGTCCCTTTGTCTCTCTCTCGGTCCCTGTCTCTCTCTCAGTCCCTGTGTCTCTCTCTCGGTCCCTGTGTCTCTCTCTCGGTCCCTGTGCCTCTCTCGGTCCCTGTGTCTTACTCGGACCCTGTGACTCTCTCAGTCACTGTCTCTCTCTCAGTCCCTGTGTCTCTCTCTCGGTCCCTGTCTCTCTCTTGGTCCCTGTGTCTCTCTCGGTCCCTGTGTCTCTCTCGGTCCCTGTGTCTCTCTCTCGGTCCCTGTGTCTCTTTCAGTTCCGGTCTCTCTCTCGATCCCTGTATCTCGCTCTCGGTCCCTGTGTCTCTCTCTCGGTCCCTGTCTCTCTCTCAGTCCCTGTGTCTCTCTCTCGGTCCCTGTGTCTCTCTCTGGGTCCCTGTGTCTCTCTCGGTCCCTGTGTCTCTCTGGGTCCCGGTCTCTCTCTCGGTCCCTGTCTCTCTCTCTTGCTCTCTGCGTCTCGCTCGGTCCCTGTGTCTCACTTTGTCCCTGTGACTCTCTCAGTCACAGTGTCTCTCTCAGTCCCTGTGCCTCTCTCTCGGTCTCTGTGTCTCGCTTTCGGTCCCTGTGTCTGTCTCTTGGTCCCTGTGTCTCTCTCGGTCCCTGTGTCTCTCACTCGGTCCCTGTGCCTCTCTCGGCCCCTGTGACTCTCTCTCGGTCCCTGTGTCTCTCTCGATCCCTGTGTCTCTCTCTCGGTCCCTGTGTCTCTCTCGGTCCCTGTCTCTCTCTCTTACTCTCTGTGTCTCTCTCGGTCCCTGTCTCTCTCTCAGTCCCTGTGTCTCTTTCTCGGTCCCTTTGTCTCTCTCTCGGTCCCTGTGCCTCAGTCAGTCCCTGCCTCTCTCTCGGTCCCTGTGTCTCACTTTGTCCCTGTGACTCTCTCAGTCCCTGTGTCTCTCTCAGTCCCTGTGTCTCTCTCAGTCCCTGTCTCTCTCTCAGTCCCAGTGTCTCTCTCTTGGTCCCTGTGTCTCGCTCTCGGTCTCTGTGTCTCTCTCGGTCCCTGTGTCTCTCACTCGGTCCCTGTCTCTCTCTCAGTCCCTGTGACTCTCTCTTGGTCCCTGTGTCTCTCTCTCGGTCCCTGTGTCTCTCTCGGTACCTGTGTCTCTCCCGGTCCCTGTCTCTGTCTCTCTCGGTCCCTGTGTCTCTCTCTCGGTCCCTGTGTCTCTCTCGGTCGCTGTTTCTCACTCGGTCCCTGTGTCTCTCTCGGTCCCTGTGTCTCCCTCTCACCCCAGTGTCTCTCTCGGTCCCTGTGTCTCTCTCTCTCGGTCCCTGTGTCTCCCTCTCTCGGTCCCTGTGTCTCTCTCGGTCGCTGTGTCTCACTCAGTCCCTGTGTCTCTCTCGGTCCCTGTGTCTCTCTCTCGGTCCCTGTGTCTCTCTATCTCAGTCCCTGTGACTCTCTCGGTCACTGTCTCTCTCTCGGTCCCTGTGTCTATCTCGGTCACTGTCTCTCTCTCGGTCCCTGTGTCTCTCTCGGTCACTGTGTCTCTCTCGGTCCCTGTGTCTCACTCGGTCCCTGTGTCTCTCTCACTTTCAGTGTCTCTGTCGGTCCCTGTGTCTCTCTCTCAGTCCCTGTGTCTCACTAGGTCCCTGTGTCTCTCACTCGGTCCCTGTGTCTCTCTCTCACTTTCAGTGTCTCTGTCGGTCCCTGTGTCTCTCTCTCGGTCCCGGTGTCTCTCTCGGTCCCTGTGTCTCTCTCTCTCGGTCCCTGTGTCTCTCTCTCGGTCCCGGTGTCTCTCTCGGTCCCTGTGTCACTGTCTCGGTCCCGGTGTCTCTCTTGGTCCCTGTGTCTCTCTCTCTCTCGGTCCCTGTGTCTCTCTCTCGGTCCCTGTGTCTCTCTCTCTCGGTCCCTGTGTCTCTCTCTCTCGGTCCCTGTGTCTCTCTCTCGGTCCCTGTGACTCTCTCTCGGTCCCTGTGTCTCTCTCGGTCCCTGTGTCACTCTCTTTCGGTCCCTGTCTCTCTCTCGGTCCCTGTGTCTCTCTCGGTCCCTGTGTCTCTCTCGGTCGCTGTGTCTCACTCGGTCCCTGTGTCTCTCTCGGTCCCTGTGTCTCCCTCTCACCCCAGTGTCTCTCTCGGTCCCTGTGTCTCTCTCTCTCGGTCCCTGTGTCTCTCTCTCTCGGTCCCTGTGTCTCTCTCGGTCGCTGTGTCTCACTCGTCCCTGTGTCTGCCTCGCTCCTTGTGCCTCTCTCTCTCGGTCCCTGTGTCTCTCCCTCTCACCCCTGTGTCTCACTCGGTCCCTGTGACTGCCTCGCTCCTTGTGTCTCTCTCTCTCGGTCCCTGTGTCTCTCTCTCTCAGTCCCTGTGTCTCTCTCGGTCACTGTTTCTCTCTCGGTCCCTGTGTCTCTCTCGGTCACTGTGTCTCTCTCGGTCACTGTCTCTCTCTCGGTCCCTGTGTCTCTCTCTCGGTCCCGGTGACTCTCTCGGTCCCTGTGTCTCTCTAACGGTCCCTGTGTCTCCCTCTCACCCCAGTGTCTCTCTCGGTCCCTGTGTCTCCCTCTCTCGGTCCCTGTGTCTCTCTCGGTCGCTGTGTCTCACTCAGTCCCTGTGTCTCTCTCGGTCCCTGTGTCTCTCTCTCGATCCCTGTGTCTCTCTCTCTCAGTCCCTGTGACTCTCTCGGTCACTGTCTCTCTCTTGGTCCCTGTGTCTCTCTCGGTCACTGTGTCTCTCTCGGTCCCTGTGTCTCACTCGGTCCCTGTGTCTCTCTCACTTTCAGTGTCTCTGTCGGTCCCTGTGTCTCTCTCTCAGTCCCTGTGTCTCACTAGGTCCCTGTGTCTCTCACTCGGTCCCTGTGTCTCTCTCTCACTTTCAGTGTCTCTGTCGGTCCCTGTGTCTCTCTCTCGGTCACTGTCTCTCTCTCGGTCCCGGTGTCTCTCTCGGTCCCTGTGTCTCTCTCTCTCGGTCCCTGTGTCTCTCTCTCGGTCCCGGTGTCTCTCTCGGTCCCTGTGTCACTCTCTCGGTCCCGGTGTCTCTCTTGGTCCCTGTGTCTCTCTCTCTCGGTCCCTGTGTCTCTCTCTCGGTCCCTGTGTCTCTCTCTCTCGGTCCCTGTGTCTCTCTCTCTCGGTCCCTGTGTCTCTCTCTCGGTCCCTGTGACTCTCTCTCGGTCCCTGTCTCTCTCTCGGTCCCTGTGTCTCTCACTCGGTCCCTGTGTCTCTCTCTCGGTCCCTGTGTCTCTCACTCGGTCCCTGTGTCTCTCAGCCGGTACCTGTCTCTGACTCGGTCCCTGTGTCTCTCTCGGTCCCTGTGTCTCTCCCGGTCCCTGTGTCTGTCTCTCTAGGTCCCTGTGTCTCTCCCGGTCCCTGTCTCTGTCTCTCTCGGTCCCTGTGTCTCTCTCTTGGTCCCTGTGTGTCTCTCGGTCCCTGTGTCTCTCTCGGTCGCTGTGTCTCACTCGGTCCATGTGTCTCTCTCGATCCCTGTGTCTCCCTCTCACCCCTGTGTCTCTCTCGGTCCCTGTGTCTCTCTCGGTCCCTGTGTCTCTCTCTCGGTCCCTGTGCCTCTCTCGGTCCCTGTGTCTCTCTCTCGGTCCCTGTGTCTCTCTCGGTCGCTGTGTCTCACTCGTCCCTGTGTCTCTCTCGGTCCCTGTGTCTCCCTCTCACCCCTGTGTCTCACTCGGTCCCTGTGACTGCCTCGCTCCTTGTGTCTCTCTCTCTCGGTCCCTGTGTCTCTCTCTCTCAGTCCCTGTGTCTCTCTCGGTCACTGTCTCTCTCTCGGTCCCTGTGTCTCTCTCGGTCACTGTGTCTCTCTCGGTCACTGTCTCTCTCTCGGTCCCTGTGTCTCTCTCGGTCACTGTGCCTCACTCGGTCCCTGTGTCTCTCTCCGTCCTTGTGTCTCTCTCTCGGTCCCTGATTCTCTCTCTCTCAGCCCCTGTGTCTCTCTCGGTCACTGTGTCTATCTCGGTCACTATCTCTCTAACGGTCCCTGTGTCTCTCTCGGGCCCTGTCTCTCTCTCGGTCCCTGTGTCTCTCTCGGTCCCTGTGTCACTCTCTCTCGGTCCCTGTCTCTCTCTCGGTCCCTGTGTCTCTCTTGGTCCCTGTGTCTCTCTCGGTCGCTGTGTCTCACTCGGTCCCTGTGTCTCTCTCGGTCCCTGTGTCTCCCTCTCACCCCAGTGTCTCTCTCGGTCCCTATGTCTCTCTCTCTCGGTCCCTGTGTCTCTCTCTCTCGGTCCCTGTGTCTCTCTCGGTCGCTGTGTCTCACTCGTCCCTGTGTCTGCCTCGCTCCTTGTGTCTCTCTCTCTCGGTCCCTGTGTCTCCCTCTCACCCCAGTGTCTCTCTCGGTCCCTATGTCTCTCTCTCTCGGTCCCTGATTCTCTCTCTCTCGGTCCCTGTGTCTCTCACGGTCCCTGTGTCTCTCTCTCGGTCCCTGTGTCTCTCTCGGTCCCTGTGTCTCTCTCTCACTTTCAGTGTCTCTCTCGGTCCCTGTGTCTCTCACGGTCCCTGTGTCTCTCTCTCGCTCCCTGTGTCTCTCTCGGTCACTGTGCCTCACTTGGTCCCTGTGTCTCTCTCCGTCCTTGTGTCTCTCTATCGGTCCCTGATTCTCTCTCTCTCAGCCCCTGTGTCTCTCTCGGTCACTGTCTCTCTCTCGGTCCCTGTGTCTCTCACGGTCCCTGTGTCTCTCTCTCGGTCCCTGTGTCTCTCTCGGTCCCTGCGTCTCTCTCTCACTTTCAGTGTCTCTCTCGGTCCCTGTGTCTCTCACGGTCCCTGTGTCTCTCTCTCGCTCCCTGTGTCTCTCTCGGTCACTGTGTCTCTCACTCGGTCCCTGTGTCTCTCACTCGGTCCCTGTGTCTCACTCGGTCCCTGTCTCTCTCTCTCACTTTCAGTGTCTCTGTCGGTCCCTGTGTCTCTCTCTAGGTCCTTGTGTCTCTCTCGGTCCCTGTGTCACTCTCTCGGTCCCTGTGTCTCTCTCTCGGTCCCTGTGTCTCTCTCGGTCGCTGTGTCTCACTCGTCCCTGTGTCTCTCTCGGTCCCTGTGTCTCCCTCTCACCCCTGTGTCTCACTCGGTCCCTGTGACTGCCTCGCTCCTTGTGTCTCTCTCTCTCGGTCCCTGTGTCTCTCTCTCTCAGTCCCTGTGTCTCTCTCGGTCACTGTCTCTCTCTCGGTCCCTGTGTCTCTCTCGGTCACTGTGTCTCTCTCGGTCACTGTCTCTCTCTCGGTCCCTGTGTCTCTCTCGGTCACTGTGCCTCACACGGTCCCTGTGTCTCTCTCCGTCCTTGTGTCTCTCTCTCGGTCCCTGATTCTCTCTCTCTCAGCCCCTGTGTCTCTCTCGGTCACTGTCTCTCTAACGGTCCCTGTGTCTCTCTCGGGCCCTGTCTCTCTCTCGGTCCCTGTGTCACTCTCTCTCGGTCCCTGTCTCTCTCTCGGTCCCTGTGTCTCTCTTGGTCCCTGTGTCTCTCTCGGTCGCTGTGTCTCACTCGGTCCCTGTGTCTCTCTCGGTCCCTGTGTCTCCCTCTCACCCCAGTGTCTCTCTCGGTCCCTATGTCTCTCTCTCTCGGTCCCTGTGTCTCTCTCTCTCGGTCCCTGTGTCTCTCTCGGTCGCTGTGTCGCACTCGTCCCTGTGTCTGCCTCGCTCCTTGTGTCTCTCTCTCTCGGTCCCTGTGTCTCCCTCTCACCCCAGTGTCTCTCTCGGTCCCTATGTCTCTCTCTCTCGGTCCCTGATTCTCTCTCTCTCAGCCCCTGTGTCTCTCTCGGTCACTGTCTCTCTCTCGGTCCCTGTGTCTCTCACGGTCCCTGTGTCTCTCTCTCGGTCCCTGTGTCTCTCTCGGTCCCTGTGTCTCTCTCTCACTTTCAGTGTCTCTCTCGGTCCCTGTGTCTCTCACGGTCCCTGTGTCTCTCTCTCGCTCCCTGTGTCTCTCTCGGTCACTGTGCCTCACTTGGTCCCTGTGTCTCTCTCCGTGCTTGTGTCTCTCTATCGGTCCCTGATTCTCTCTCTCTCAGCCCCTGTGTCTCTCTCGGTCACTGTCTCTCTCTCGGTCCCTGTGTCTCTCACGGTCCCTGTGTCTCTCTCTCGGTCCCTGTGTCTCTCTCGGTCCCTGTGTCTCTCTCTCACTTTCAGTGTCTCTCTCGGTCCCTGTGTCTCTCACGGTCCCTGTGTCTCTCTCTCGCTCCCTGTGTCTCTCTCGGTCCCTGTGTCTCTCTCTCGGTCCCTGTGCCTCTCTCGGTCCCTGTGTCTTACTCGGACCCTGTGACTCTCTCAGTCACTGTCTCTCTCTCAGTCCCTGTGTCTCTCTCTCGGTCCCTGTCTCTCTCTTGGTCCCTGTGTCTCTCTCGGTCCCTGTGTCTCTCTCGGTCCCTGTGTCTCTCTCTCGGTCCCTGTGTCTCTTTCAGTTCCGGTCTCTCTCTCGATCCCTGTATCTCGCTCTCGGTCCCTGTGTCTCTCTCTCGGTCCCTGTCTCTCTCTCAGTCCCTGTGTCTCTCTCTCGGTCCCTGTGTCTCTCTCTGGGTCCCTGTGTCTCTCTCGGTCCCTGTGTCTCTCTGGGTCCCGGTCTCTCTCTCGGTCCCTGTCTCTCTCTCTTGCTCTCTGCGTCTCGCTCGGTCCCTGTGTCTCACTTTGTCCCTGTGACTCTCTCAGTCACAGTGTCTCTCTCAGTCCCTGTGCCTCTCTCTCGGTCTCTGTGTCTCGCTTTCGGTCCCTGTGTCTGTCTCTTGGTCCCTGTGTCTCTCTCGGTCCCTGTGTCTCTCACTCGGTCCCTGTGCCTCTCTCGGCCCCTGTGACTCTCTCTCGGTCCCTGTGTCTCTCTCGATCCCTGTGTCTCTCTCTCGGTCCCTGTGTCTCTCTCGGTCCCTGTCTCTCTCTCTTACTCTCTGTGTCTCTCTCGGTCCCTGTCTCTCTCTCAGTCCCTGTGTCTCTTTCTCGGTCCCTTTGTCTCTCTCTCGGTCCCTGTGCCTCAGTCAGTCCCTGCCTCTCTCTCGGTCCCTGTGTCTCACTTTGTCCCTGTGACTCTCTCAGTCCCTGTGTCTCTCTCAGTCCCTGTGTCTCTCTCAGTCCCTGTCTCTCTCTCAGTCCCAGTGTCTCTCTCTTGGTCCCTGTGTCTCGCTCTCGGTCTCTGTGTCTCTCTCGGTCCCTGTGTCTCTCACTCGGTCCCTGTCTCTCTCTCAGTCCCTGTGACTCTCTCTTGGTCCCTGTGTCTCTCTCTCGGTCCCTGTGTCTCTCTCGGTACCTGTGTCTCTCCCGGTCCCTGTCTCTGTCTCTCTCGGTCCCTGTGTCTCTCTCTCGGTCCCTGTGTCTCTCTCGGTCGCTGTTTCTCACTCGGTCCCTGTGTCTCTCTCGGTCCCTGTGTCTCCCTCTCACCCCAGTGTCTCTCTCGGTCCCTGTGTCTCTCTCTCTCGGTCCCTGTGTCTCCCTCTCTCGGTCCCTGTGTCTCTCTCGGTCGCTGTGTCTCACTCAGTCCCTGTGTCTCTCTCGGTCCCTGTGTCTCTCTCTCGGTCCCTGTGTCTCTCTATCTCAGTCCCTGTGACTCTCTCGGTCACTGTCTCTCTCTCGGTCCCTGTGTCTATCTCGGTCACTGTCTCTCTCTCGGTCCCTGTGTCTCTCTCGGTCACTGTGTCTCTCTCGGTCCCTGTGTCTCACTCGGTCCCTGTGTCTCTCTCACTTTCAGTGTCTCTGTCGGTCCCTGTGTCTCTCTCTCAGTCCCTGTGTCTCACTAGGTCCCTGTGTCTCTCACTCGGTCCCTGTGTCTCTCTCTCACTTTCAGTGTCTCTGTCGGTCCCTGTGTCTCTCTCTCGGTCCCGGTGTCTCTCTCGGTCCCTGTGTCTCTCTCTCTCGGTCCCTGTGTCTCTCTCTCGGTCCCGGTGTCTCTCTCGGTCCCTGTGTCACTGTCTCGGTCCCGGTGTCTCTCTTGGTCCCTGTGTCTCTCTCTCTCTCGGTCCCTGTGTCTCTCTCTCGGTCCCTGTGTCTCTCTCTCTCGGTCCCTGTGTCTCTCTCTCTCGGTCCCTGTGTCTCTCTCTCGGTCCCTGTGACTCTCTCTCGGTCCCTGTGTCTCTCTCGGTCCCTGTGTCACTCTCTTTCGGTCCCTGTCTCTCTCTCGGTCCCTGTGTCTCTCTCGGTCCCTGTGTCTCTCTCGGTCGCTGTGTCTCACTCGGTCCCTGTGTCTCTCTCGGTCCCTGTGTCTCCCTCTCACCCCAGTGTCTCTCTCGGTCCCTGTGTCTCTCTCTCTCGGTCCCTGTGTCTCTCTCTCTCGGTCCCTGTGTCTCTCTCGGTCGCTGTGTCTCACTCGTCCCTGTGTCTGCCTCGCTCCTTGTGCCTCTCTCTCTCGGTCCCTGTGTCTCTCCCTCTCACCCCTGTGTCTCACTCGGTCCCTGTGACTGCCTCGCTCCTTGTGTCTCTCTCTCTCGGTCCCTGTGTCTCTCTCTCTCAGTCCCTGTGTCTCTCTCGGTCACTGTTTCTCTCTCGGTCCCTGTGTCTCTCTCGGTCACTGTGTCTCTCTCGGTCACTGTCTCTCTCTCGGTCCCTGTGTCTCTCTCTCGGTCCCGGTGACTCTCTCGGTCCCTGTGTCTCTCTAACGGTCCCTGTGTCTCCCTCTCACCCCAGTGTCTCTCTCGGTCCCTGTGTCTCCCTCTCTCGGTCCCTGTGTCTCTCTCGGTCGCTGTGTCTCACTCAGTCCCTGTGTCTCTCTCGGTCCCTGTGTCTCTCTCTCGATCCCTGTGTCTCTCTCTCTCAGTCCCTGTGACTCTCTCGGTCACTGTCTCTCTCTTGGTCCCTGTGTCTCTCTCGGTCACTGTGTCTCTCTCGGTCCCTGTGTCTCACTCGGTCCCTGTGTCTCTCTCACTTTCAGTGTCTCTGTCGGTCCCTGTGTCTCTCTCTCAGTCCCTGTGTCTCACTAGGTCCCTGTGTCTCTCACTCGGTCCCTGTGTCTCTCTCTCACTTTCAGTGTCTCTGTCGGTCCCTGTGTCTCTCTCTCGGTCACTGTCTCTCTCTCGGTCCCGGTGTCTCTCTCGGTCCCTGTGTCTCTCTCTCTCGGTCCCTGTGTCTCTCTCTCGGTCCCGGTGTCTCTCTCGGTCCCTGTGTCACTCTCTCGGTCCCGGTGTCTCTCTTGGTCCCTGTGTCTCTCTCTCTCGGTCCCTGTGTCTCTCTCTCGGTCCCTGTGTCTCTCTCTCTCGGTCCCTGTGTCTCTCTCTCTCGGTCCCTGTGTCTCTCTCTCGGTCCCTGTGACTCTCTCTCGGTCCCTGTCTCTCTCTCGGTCCCTGTGTCTCTCACTCGGTCCCTGTGTCTCTCTCTCGGTCCCTGTGTCTCTCACTCGGTCCCTGTGTCTCTCAGCCGGTACCTGTCTCTGACTCGGTCCCTGTGTCTCTCTCGGTCCCTGTGTCTCTCCCGGTCCCTGTGTCTGTCTCTCTAGGTCCCTGTGTCTCTCCCGGTCCCTGTCTCTGTCTCTCTCGGTCCCTGTGTCTCTCTCTTGGTCCCTGTGTGTCTCTCGGTCCCTGTGTCTCTCTCGGTCGCTGTGTCTCACTCGGTCCATGTGTCTCTCTCGATCCCTGTGTCTCCCTCTCACCCCTGTGTCTCTCTCGGTCCCTGTGTCTCTCTCGGTCCCTGTGTCTCTCTCTCGGTCCCTGTGCCTCTCTCGGTCCCTGTGTCTCTCTCTCGGTCCCTGTGTCTCTCTCGGTCGCTGTGTCTCACTCGTCCCTGTGTCTCTCTCGGTCCCTGTGTCTCCCTCTCACCCCTGTGTCTCACTCGGTCCCTGTGACTGCCTCGCTCCTTGTGTCTCTCTCTCTCGGTCCCTGTGTCTCTCTCTCTCAGTCCCTGTGTCTCTCTCGGTCACTGTCTCTCTCTCGGTCCCTGTGTCTCTCTCGGTCACTGTGTCTCTCTCGGTCACTGTCTCTCTCTCGGTCCCTGTGTCTCTCTCGGTCACTGTGCCTCACTCGGTCCCTGTGTCTCTCTCCGTCCTTGTGTCTCTCTCTCGGTCCCTGATTCTCTCTCTCTCAGCCCCTGTGTCTCTCTCGGTCACTGTGTCTATCTCGGTCACTATCTCTCTAACGGTCCCTGTGTCTCTCTCGGGCCCTGTCTCTCTCTCGGTCCCTGTGTCTCTCTCGGTCCCTGTGTCACTCTCTCTCGGTCCCTGTCTCTCTCTCGGTCCCTGTGTCTCTCTTGGTCCCTGTGTCTCTCTCGGTCGCTGTGTCTCACTCGGTCCCTGTGTCTCTCTCGGTCCCTGTGTCTCCCTCTCACCCCAGTGTCTCTCTCGGTCCCTATGTCTCTCTCTCTCGGTCCCTGTGTCTCTCTCTCTCGGTCCCTGTGTCTCTCTCGGTCGCTGTGTCTCACTCGTCCCTGTGTCTGCCTCGCTCCTTGTGTCTCTCTCTCTCGGTCCCTGTGTCTCCCTCTCACCCCAGTGTCTCTCTCGGTCCCTATGTCTCTCTCTCTCGGTCCCTGATTCTCTCTCTCTCGGTCCCTGTGTCTCTCACGGTCCCTGTGTCTCTCTCTCGGTCCCTGTGTCTCTCTCGGTCCCTGTGTCTCTCTCTCACTTTCAGTGTCTCTCTCGGTCCCTGTGTCTCTCACGGTCCCTGTGTCTCTCTCTCGCTCCCTGTGTCTCTCTCGGTCACTGTGCCTCACTTGGTCCCTGTGTCTCTCTCCGTCCTTGTGTCTCTCTATCGGTCCCTGATTCTCTCTCTCTCAGCCCCTGTGTCTCTCTCGGTCACTGTCTCTCTCTCGGTCCCTGTGTCTCTCACGGTCCCTGTGTCTCTCTCTCGGTCCCTGTGTCTCTCTCGGTCCCTGCGTCTCTCTCTCACTTTCAGTGTCTCTCTCGGTCCCTGTGTCTCTCACGGTCCCTGTGTCTCTCTCTCGCTCCCTGTGTCTCTCTCGGTCACTGTGTCTCTCACTCGGTCCCTGTGTCTCTCACTCGGTCCCTGTGTCTCACTCGGTCCCTGTCTCTCTCTCTCACTTTCAGTGTCTCTGTCGGTCCCTGTGTCTCTCTCTAGGTCCTTGTGTCTCTCTCGGTCCCTGTGTCACTCTCTCGGTCCCTGTGTCTCTCTCTCGGTCCCTGTGTCTCTCTCGGTCGCTGTGTCTCACTCGTCCCTGTGTCTCTCTCGGTCCCTGTGTCTCCCTCTCACCCCTGTGTCTCACTCGGTCCCTGTGACTGCCTCGCTCCTTGTGTCTCTCTCTCTCGGTCCCTGTGTCTCTCTCTCTCAGTCCCTGTGTCTCTCTCGGTCACTGTCTCTCTCTCGGTCCCTGTGTCTCTCTCGGTCACTGTGTCTCTCTCGGTCACTGTCTCTCTCTCGGTCCCTGTGTCTCTCTCGGTCACTGTGCCTCACACGGTCCCTGTGTCTCTCTCCGTCCTTGTGTCTCTCTCTCGGTCCCTGATTCTCTCTCTCTCAGCCCCTGTGTCTCTCTCGGTCACTGTCTCTCTAACGGTCCCTGTGTCTCTCTCGGGCCCTGTCTCTCTCTCGGTCCCTGTGTCACTCTCTCTCGGTCCCTGTCTCTCTCTCGGTCCCTGTGTCTCTCTTGGTCCCTGTGTCTCTCTCGGTCGCTGTGTCTCACTCGGTCCCTGTGTCTCTCTCGGTCCCTGTGTCTCCCTCTCACCCCAGTGTCTCTCTCGGTCCCTATGTCTCTCTCTCTCGGTCCCTGTGTCTCTCTCTCTCGGTCCCTGTGTCTCTCTCGGTCGCTGTGTCGCACTCGTCCCTGTGTCTGCCTCGCTCCTTGTGTCTCTCTCTCTCGGTCCCTGTGTCTCCCTCTCACCCCAGTGTCTCTCTCGGTCCCTATGTCTCTCTCTCTCGGTCCCTGATTCTCTCTCTCTCAGCCCCTGTGTCTCTCTCGGTCACTGTCTCTCTCTCGGTCCCTGTGTCTCTCACGGTCCCTGTGTCTCTCTCTCGGTCCCTGTGTCTCTCTCGGTCCCTGTGTCTCTCTCTCACTTTCAGTGTCTCTCTCGGTCCCTGTGTCTCTCACGGTCCCTGTGTCTCTCTCTCGCTCCCTGTGTCTCTCTCGGTCACTGTGCCTCACTTGGTCCCTGTGTCTCTCTCCGTGCTTGTGTCTCTCTATCGGTCCCTGATTCTCTCTCTCTCAGCCCCTGTGTCTCTCTCGGTCACTGTCTCTCTCTCGGTCCCTGTGTCTCTCACGGTCCCTGTGTCTCTCTCTCGGTCCCTGTGTCTCTCTCGGTCCCTGTGTCTCTCTCTCACTTTCAGTGTCTCTCTCGGTCCCTGTGTCTCTCACGGTCCCTGTGTCTCTCTCTCGCTCCCTGTGTCTCTCTCGGTCACTGTGTCTCTCACTCGGTCCCTGTGTCTCTCACTCGGTCCCTGTGTCTCACTCGGTCCCTGTCTCTCTCTCTCACTTTCAGTGTCTCTGTCGGTCCCTGTGTCTCTCTCTAGGTCCTTGTGTCTCTCTCGGTCCCTGTGTCACTCTCTCGGTCCCTGTGTCTCTCTCTCGGTCCTGGTGTCTCTCTCGGTCCCTGTGTCTCTCGAACAGTCCCTGTGTCTCTATCGGGCCCTGTCTCTCTCTCGGTCCCTGTGTCTCTCTCGGTCCCTGTGTCACTCTCTCTCGGTCCCTGTCTCTCTCTCGGTCCCTGTCTCTCTCTCGGTCCCTGTCTCTCTCTCGGTCCCTGTGTCTCTCTCTCGGTCGCTGTGTCTCTCTCTCGGTCCCTGTGTCTCTCTCTTGGTCACTGTGTTTCTCTCAGTCCCTGTGTCTCTCTCTCGGTCCCTGTGTCTCTCTCTCTCGGTCCCTGTGTCTCTCTCTGTCCCTGTGTATCTCTCTCAGTCCCTGTGTCTCTCTCTCGGTCCCTGTGTCTCTCTCGGTCCCTGTGTCTCTCACTCGGTCCCTGTGTCTCTCTCTCAGTCCCTGTGTCTCGCTCTCGGTCCCTGTGTCTCTCTCGGTCACTGTGTCTCTCTCGGTCCCTGTGTCTCACTCGGTCCCTGTGTCTCTCTCACTTTCAGTGTCTCTGTCGGTCCATGTGTCTCTCTCTCAGTCCCTGTGTCTCACTAGGTCCCTGTGTCTCTCACTCGGTCCCTGAGTCTCTCTCTCGGTCCCGGTGTCTCTCTCGGTCCCTGTGTCTCTCTCTCTCGGTCCCTGTGTCTCTCTCTCGGTCCCGGTGTCTCTCTCGGTCCCTGTGTCACTCTCTCGGTCCCGGTGTCTCTCTCGGTCCCTGTGTCTCTCTCTCTCGGTCCCTGTGTCTCTCTCTCGGTCCCTGTGACTCTCTCTCGGTCCCTGTCTCTCTCTCGGTCCCTGTGTCTCTCACTCGGTCCCTGTGTCTCTCTCTCGGTCCCTGTGTCTCTCACTCGGTCCCTATGTCTCTCAGCCGGTACCTGTCTCTGACTCGGTCCCTGTGTCTGTCTCTCTATGTCCCTGTGTCTCTCCCGGTCCCTGTCTCTGTCTCTCTCGGTCCCTGTGTCTCTCTCTTGGTCCCTGTGTCTCTCTCGGTCCCTGTGTCTCTCTCGGTCGCTGTGTCTCACTCGGTCCATGTGTCTCTCTCGATCCCTGTGTCTCCCTCTCACCCCTGTGTCTCTCTCGGTCCCTGTGTCTCTCTCGGTCCCTGTGTCTCTCTCTCGGTCCCTGTGCCTCTCTCGGTCCCTGTGTCTCTCTCTCGGTCCCTGTGTCTCTCTCGGTCGCTGTGTCTCACTCGTCGCTGTCTCTCTCTCGGTCCCTGTGTCACTCTCTCTCAGTCCCTGTGTCTCTCTCGGTCACTGTCTCTCTCTCGGTCCCTGTGTCTCTCTCGGTCACTGTGTCTCTCTCGGTCACTGTCTCTCTCTCGGTCCCTGTGTCTCTCTCGGTCACTGTGCCTCACTCGGTCCCTGTGTCTCTCTCCGTCGTTGTGTCTCTCTCTCGGTCCCTGATTCTCACTCTCTCAGCCACTGTGTCTCTGTCGGTCACTGTCTCTCTCTCGGTCCCTGTGTCTCTCACGGTCCCTGTGTCTCTCTCTCGGTCCCTGTGTCTCTCTCGGTCCCTGTGTCTCTCTCTCACTTTCAGTGTCTCTCTCGGTCCCTGTGTCTCTCACGGTCCCTGTGTCTCTCTCTCGCTCCCTGTGTCTCTCTCGGTCACTGTGCCTCACTCGGTCCCTGTGTCTCTCTCCGTCCTTGTGTCTCTCTCTCGGTCCCTGATTCTCTCTCTCTCAGCCCCTGTGTCTCTCTCGGTCACTGTCTCTCTCTCGGTCCCTGTGTCTCTCACGGTCCCTGTGTCTCTCTCTCGGTCCCTGTGTCTCTCTCGGTCCCTGTGTCTCTCTATCACTTTCAGTGTCTCTCTCGGTCCCTGTGTCTCTCACGGTCCCTGTGTCTCTCTCTCGCTCCCTGTGTCTCTCTCGGTCACTGTGTCTCTCACTCGGTCCCTGTGTCTCTCACTCGGTCCCTGTGTCTCACTCGGTCCCTGTCTCTCTCTCTCTCACTTTCAGTGTCTCTGTCGGTCCCTGTGTCTCTCTCTAGGTCCTTGTGTCTCTCTCGGTCCCTGTGTCACTCTCTCGGTCCCTGTGTCTCTCTCTCGGTCCCGGTGTCTCTCTCGGTCCCTGTGTCTCTCTAACAGTCCCTGTGTCTCTATCGGGCCCTGTCTCTCTCTCGGTCCCTGTGTCTCTCTCGGTCCCTGTGTCACTCTCTCTCGGTCCCCTGTCTCTCTCTCGGTCCCTGTCTCTCTCTCGGTCCCTGTATCTCTCTCGGTCCCTGTGTCTCTCTAACAGTCCCTGTGTCTCTATCGGGCCCTGTCTCTCTCTCGGTCCCTGTGTCTCTCTCGGTCCCTGTGTCTCTCTCTCGGTCGCTGTGTCTCTCTCTCGGTCCCTGTGTCTCTCTCTTGGTCACTGTGTTTCTCTCAGTCCCTGTGTCTCTCTCTCGGGCCCTGTGTCTCACTCGGTCCCTGTGTATCTCTCTCGGTCCCTGTGTCTCTCTCTCGGTCCCTTTGTCTCTCTCTCTCGGTCCCTGTGTCTCTCTCTGTCCCTGTGTCTCTCACTCGGTCCCTGTGTCTCTCTCTCGGTCCCAGTGTCTCTCTCTCGGTCCCTGTGTCACTCTCAAGGTCCCTGTGTCTCTCTCTCGGTCCCGGTGTCTCTCGCGGTCCCTGTGTCTCTCTAACGGTCCCTGTGTCTCTCTCGGGCCCTGTCTCTCTCTCGGTCCCTGTGTCTCTCTCGGTCCCTGTGTCACTCTCTCTCGGTCCCTGTCTCTCTCTCGGTCCCTGTGTCTCTCTCGGTCCCTGTGTCTCTCTCGGTCGCTGTGTCTCACTCGGTCCCTGTGTCTCTCTCGGTCCCTGTGTCTCCCTCTCACCCCAGTGTCTCTCTCGGTCCCTGTGTCTCTCTCTCTCGGTCCCTGTGTCTCTCTCTCTCGGTCCCTGTGTCTCTCTCGGTCGCTGTGTCTCACTCGTCCCTGTGTCTGCCTCGCTCCTTGTGTCTCTCTCTCTCCGTCCCTGTGTCTCTCCCTCTCACCCCTGTGTCTCACTCGGTCCCTGTGACTGCCTCGCTCCTTGTGTCTCTCTCTCTCGGTCCCTGTGTCTCTCTCTCTCAGTCCCTGTGTCTCTCTCGGTCCCTGTGTCTCTCTCTCGGTCCCTGTGCCTCTCTCGGTCCCTGTCTCTCTCTCCCGGTCCCTGTGTCTCTCTCGGTCGATGTGTCTCACTCGTCCCTGTGTCTCACTCGGTCCCTGTGACATTCTCGCTCCTTGTGTCTTTCTCTCGGTCCCTGTGTTTCTCTCTCTCAGTCCCTGTGTCTCTCTCGGTCACTGTCTCTCTCTCGGTCACTGTCTCTCTCTCGGTCCCTGTGTCTCTCTCGGTCCCTGTGTCTCACTCGGTCCCTGTGTCTCTCTCCGTCCTTGTGTCTCTCTCTCGGTCCCTGTTTCTCTCTCTCTCAGTCCCTGTGTCTCTCTCGGTCACTGTCTCTCACTCGGTCCCTGAGTCTCACTCGGACCCTGTGTCTCTCTCTCAGTCCCTTTGTCTCTCTCTCGGTCCCTGTCTCTCTCTCAGTCCCTGTGTCTCTCTCTCGGTCCCTGTGTCTCTCTCTCGGTCCCTGTGCCTCTCTCGGTCCCTGTGTCTTACTCGGACCCTGTGACTCTCTCAGTCACTGTCTCTCTCTCAGTCCCTGTGTCTCTCTCTCGGTCCCTGTCTCTCTCTTGGTCCCTGTGTCTCTCTCGGTCCCTGTGTCTCTCTCGGTCCCTGTGTCTCTCTCTCGGTCCCTGTGTCTCTTTCAGTTCCGGTCTCTCTCTCGATCCCTGTATCTCGCTCTCGGTCCCTGTGTCTCTCTCTCGGTCCCTGTCTCTCTCTCAGTCCCTGTGTCTCTCTCTCGGTCCCTGTGTCTCTCTCTGGGTCCCTGTGTCTCTCTCGGTCCCTGTGTCTCTCTGGGTCCCGGTCTCTCTCTCGGTCCCTGTCTCTCTCTCTTGCTCTCTGCGTCTCGCTCGGTCCCTGTGTCTCACTTTGTCCCTGTGACTCTCTCAGTCACAGTGTCTCTCTCAGTCCCTGTGCCTCTCTCTCGGTCTCTGTGTCTCGCTTTCGGTCCCTGTGTCTGTCTCTTGGTCCCTGTGTCTCTCTCGGTCCCTGTGTCTCTCACTCGGTCCCTGTGCCTCTCTCGGCCCCTGTGACTCTCTCTCGGTCCCTGTGTCTCTCTCGATCCCTGTCTCTCTCTCTCGGTCCCTGTGTCTCTCTCGGTCCCTGTCTCTCTCTCTTACTCTCTGTGTCTCTCTCGGTCCCTGTCTCTCTCTCAGTCCCTGTGTCTCTTTCTCGGTCCCTTTGTCTCTCTCTCGGTCCCTGTGCCTCAGTCAGTCCCTGCCTCTCTCTCGGTCCCTGTGTCTCACTTTGTCCCTGTGACTCTCTCAGTCCCTGTGTCTCTCTCAGTCCCTGTGTCTCTCTCAGTCCCTGTCTCTCTCTCAGTCCCAGTGTCTCTCTCTTGGTCCCTGTGTCTCGCTCTCGGTCTCTGTGTCTCTCTCGGTCCCTGTGTCTCTCACTCGGTCCCTGTCTCTCTCTCAGTCCCTGTGACTCTCTCTTGGTCCCTGTGTCTCTCTCTCGGTCCCTGTGTCTCTCTCGGTACCTGTGTCTCTCCCGGTCCCTGTCTCTGTCTCTCTCGGTCCCTGTGTCTCTCTCTCGGTCCCTGTGTCTCTCTCGGTCGCTGTTTCTCACTCGGTCCCTGTGTCTCTCTCGGTCCCTGTGTCTCCCTCTCACCCCAGTGTCTCTCTCGGTCCCTGTGTCTCTCTCTCTCGGTCCCTGTGTCTCCCTCTCTCGGTCCCTGTGTCTCTCTCGGTCGCTGTGTCTCACTCAGTCCCTGTGTCTCTCTCGGTCCCTGTGTCTCTCTCTCGGTCCCTGTGTCTCTCTATCTCAGTCCCTGTGACTCTCTCGGTCACTGTCTCTCTCTCGGTCCCTGTGTCTCTCTCGGTCACTGTCTCTCTCTCGGTCCCTGTGTCTCTCTCGGTCACTGTGTCTCTCTCGGTCCCTGTGTCTCACTCGGTCCCTGTGTCTCTCTCACTTTCAGTGTCTCTGTCGGTCCCTGTGTCTCTCTCTCAGTCCCTGTGTCTCACTAGGTCCCTGTGTCTCTCACTCGGTCCCTGTGTCTCTCTCTCACTTTCAGTGTCTCTGTCGGTCCCTGTGTCTCTCTCTCGGTCCCGGTGTCTCTCTCGGTCCCTGTGTCTCTCTCTCTCGGTCCCTGTGTCTCTCTCTCGGTCCCGGTGTCTCTCTCGGTCCCTGTGTCACTGTCTCGGTCCCGGTGTCTCTCTTGGTCCCTGTGTCTCTCTCTCTCTCGGTCCCTGTGTCTCTCTCTCGGTCCCTGTCTCTCTCTCGGTCCCTGTGTCTCTCACTCGGTCCCTGTGTCTCTCTCTCGGTCCCTGTGTCTCTCACTCGGTCCCTATGTCTCTCAGCCGGTACCTGTCTCTGACTCGGTCCCTGTGTCTGTCTCTCTATGTCCCTGTGTCTCTCCCGGTCCCTGTCTCTGTCTCTCTCGGTCCCTGTGTCTCTCTCTTGGTCCCTGTGTCTCTCTCGGTCCCTGTGTCTCTCTCGGTCGCTGTGTCTCACTCGGTCCATGTGTCTCTCTCGATCCCTGTGTCTCCCTCTCACCCCTGTGTCTCTCTCGGTCCCTGTGTCTCTCTCGGTCCCTGTGTCTCTCTCTCGGTCCCTGTGCCTCTCTCGGTCCCTGTGTCTCTCTCTCGGTCCCTGTGTCTCTCTCGGTCGCTGTGTCTCACTCGTCGCTGTCTCTCTCTCGGTCCCTGTGTCACTCTCTCTCAGTCCCTGTGTCTCTCTCGGTCACTGTCTCTCTCTCGGTCCCTGTGTCTCTCTCGGTCACTGTGTCTCTCTCGGTCACTGTCTCTCTCTCGGTCCCTGTGTCTCTCTCGGTCACTGTGCCTCACTCGGTCCCTGTGTCTCTCTCCGTCGTTGTGTCTCTCTCTCGGTCCCTGATTCTCACTCTCTCAGCCACTGTGTCTCTGTCGGTCACTGTCTCTCTCTCGGTCCCTGTGTCTCTCACGGTCCCTGTGTCTCTCTCTCGGTCCCTGTGTCTCTCTCGGTCCCTGTGTCTCTCTCTCACTTTCAGTGTCTCTCTCGGTCCCTGTGTCTCTCACGGTCCCTGTGTCTCTCTCTCGCTCCCTGTGTCTCTCTCGGTCACTGTGCCTCACTCGGTCCCTGTGTCTCTCTCCGTCCTTGTGTCTCTCTCTCGGTCCCTGATTCTCTCTCTCTCAGCCCCTGTGTCTCTCTCGGTCACTGTCTCTCTCTCGGTCCCTGTGTCTCTCACGGTCCCTGTGTCTCTCTCTCGGTCCCTGTGTCTCTCTCGGTCCCTGTGTCTCTCTATCACTTTCAGTGTCTCTCTCGGTCCCTGTGTCTCTCACGGTCCCTGTGTCTCTCTCTCGCTCCCTGTGTCTCTCTCGGTCACTGTGTCTCTCACTCGGTCCCTGTGTCTCTCACTCGGTCCCTGTGTCTCACTCGGTCCCTGTCTCTCTCTCTCTCACTTTCAGTGTCTCTGTCGGTCCCTGTGTCTCTCTCTAGGTCCTTGTGTCTCTCTCGGTCCCTGTGTCACTCTCTCGGTCCCTGTGTCTCTCTCTCGGTCCCGGTGTCTCTCTCGGTCCCTGTGTCTCTCTAACAGTCCCTGTGTCTCTATCGGGCCCTGTCTCTCTCTCGGTCCCTGTGTCTCTCTCGGTCCCTGTGTCACTCTCTCTCGGTCCCTGTCTCTCTCTCGGTCCCTGTCTCTCTCTCGGTCCCTGTATCTCTCTCGGTCCCTGTGTCTCTCTAACAGTCCCTGTGTCTCTATCGGGCCCTGTCTCTCTCTCGGTCCCTGTGTCTCTCTCGGTCCCTGTGTCTCTCTCTCGGTCGCTGTGTCTCTCTCTCGGTCCCTGTGTCTCTCTCTTGGTCACTGTGTTTCTCTCAGTCCCTGTGTCTCTCTCTCGGGCCCTGTGTCTCACTCGGTCCCTGTGTATCTCTCTCGGTCCCTGTGTCTCTCTCTCGGTCCCTTTGTCTCTCTCTCTCGGTCCCTGTGTCTCTCTCTGTCCCTGTGTCTCTCACTCGGTCCCTGTGTCTCTCTCTCGGTCCCAGTGTCTCTCTCTCGGTCCCTGTGTCACTCTCAAGGTCCCTGTGTCTCTCTCTCGGTCCCGGTGTCTCTCGCGGTCCCTGTGTCTCTCTAACGGTCCCTGTGTCTCTCTCGGGCCCTGTCTCTCTCTCGGTCCCTGTGTCTCTCTCGGTCCCTGTGTCACTCTCTCTCGGTCCCTGTCTCTCTCTCGGTCCCTGTGTCTCTCTCGGTCCCTGTGTCTCTCTCGGTCGCTGTGTCTCACTCGGTCCCTGTGTCTCTCTCGGTCCCTGTGTCTCCCTCTCACCCCAGTGTCTCTCTCGGTCCCTGTGTCTCTCTCTCTCGGTCCCTGTGTCTCTCTCTCTCGGTCCCTGTGTCTCTCTCGGTCGCTGTGTCTCACTCGTCCCTGTGTCTGCCTCGCTCCTTGTGTCTCTCTCTCTCCGTCCCTGTGTCTCTCCCTCTCACCCCTGTGTCTCACTCGGTCCCTGTGACTGCCTCGCTCCTTGTGTCTCTCTCTCTCGGTCCCTGTGTCTCTCTCTCTCAGTCCCTGTGTCTCTCTCGGTCCCTGTGTCTCTCTCTCGGTCCCTGTGCCTCTCTCGGTCCCTGTCTCTCTCTCCCGGTCCCTGTGTCTCTCTCGGTCGATGTGTCTCACTCGTCCCTGTGTCTCACTCGGTCCCTGTGACATTCTCGCTCCTTGTGTCTTTCTCTCGGTCCCTGTGTTTCTCTCTCTCAGTCCCTGTGTCTCTCTCGGTCACTGTCTCTCTCTCGGTCACTGTCTCTCTCTCGGTCCCTGTGTCTCTCTCGGTCCCTGTGTCTCACTCGGTCCCTGTGTCTCTCTCCGTCCTTGTGTCTCTCTCTCGGTCCCTGTTTCTCTCTCTCTCAGTCCCTGTGTCTCTCTCGGTCACTGTCTCTCACTCGGTCCCTGAGTCTCACTCGGACCCTGTGTCTCTCTCTCAGTCCCTTTGTCTCTCTCTCGGTCCCTGTCTCTCTCTCAGTCCCTGTGTCTCTCTCTCGGTCCCTGTGTCTCTCTCTCGGTCCCTGTGCCT
The DNA here is from genome assembly GCA_037974335.1 of Prionace glauca. Lineage (NCBI taxonomy): Eukaryota > Metazoa > Chordata > Chondrichthyes > Carcharhiniformes > Carcharhinidae > Prionace > Prionace glauca. The sequence continues at coordinate 82,506 of JBBMRE010000122.1, forward strand.
CTCTCGGTCCCTGTGTCTTACTCGGACCCTGTGACTCTCTCAGTCACTGTCTCTCTCTCAGTCCCTGTGTCTCTCTCTCGCTCCCTGTCTCTCTCTTGGTCCCTGTGTCTCTCTCGGTCCCTGTGTCTCTCTCGGTCCCTGTGTCTCTCTCTCGGTCCCTGTGTCTCTTTCAGTTCCGGTCTCTCTCTCGATCCCTGTATCTCGCTCTCGGTCCCTGTGTCTCTCTCTCGGTCCCTGTCTCTCTCTCAGTCCCTGTGTCTCTCTCTCGGTCCCTGTGTCTCTCTCTGGGTCCCTGTGTCTCTCTCGGTCCCTGTGTCTCTCTGGGTCCCGGTCTCTCTCTCGGTCCCTGTCTCTCTCTCTTGCTCTCTGCGTCTCGCTCGGTCCCTGTGTCTCACTTTGTCCCTGTGACTCTCTCAGTCACAGTGTCTCTCTCAGTCCCTGTGCCTCTCTCTCGGTCTCTGTGTCTCGCTTTCGGTCCCTGTGTCTGTCTCTTGGTCCCTGTGTCTCTCTCGGTCCCTGTGTCTCTCACTCGGTCCCTGTGCCTCTCTCGGCCCCTGTGACTCTCTCTCGGTCCCTGTGTCTCTCTCGATCCCTGTCTCTCTCTCTCGGTCCCTGTGTCTCTCTCGGTCCCTGTCTCTCTCTCTTACTCTCTGTGTCTCTCTCGGTCCCTGTCTCTCTCTCAGTCCCTGTGTCTCTTTCTCGGTCCCTTTGTCTCTCTCTCGGTCCCTGTGCCTCAGTCAGTCCCTGCCTCTCTCTCGGTCCCTGTGTCTCACTTTGTCCCTGTGACTCTCTCAGTCCCTGTGTCTCTCTCAGTCCCTGTGTCTCTCTCAGTCCCTGTCTCTCTCTCAGTCCCAGTGTCTCTCTCTTGGTCCCTGTGTCTCGCTCTCGGTCTCTGTGTCTCTCTCGGTCCCTGTGTCTCTCACTCGGTCCCTGTCTCTCTCTCAGTCCCTGTGACTCTCTCTTGGTCCCTGTGTCTCTCTCTCGGTCCCTGTGTCTCTCTCGGTACCTGTGTCTCTCCCGGTCCCTGTCTCTGTCTCTCTCGGTCCCTGTGTCTCTCTCTCGGTCCCTGTGTCTCTCTCGGTCGCTGTTTCTCACTCGGTCCCTGTGTCTCTCTCGGTCCCTGTGTCTCCCTCTCACCCCAGTGTCTCTCTCGGTCCCTGTGTCTCTCTCTCTCGGTCCCTGTGTCTCCCTCTCTCGGTCCCTGTGTCTCTCTCGGTCGCTGTGTCTCACTCAGTCCCTGTGTCTCTCTCGGTCCCTGTGTCTCTCTCTCGGTCCCTGTGTCTCTCTATCTCAGTCCCTGTGACTCTCTCGGTCACTGTCTCTCTCTCGGTCCCTGTGTCTCTCTCGGTCACTGTCTCTCTCTCGGTCCCTGTGTCTCTCTCGGTCACTGTGTCTCTCTCGGTCCCTGTGTCTCACTCGGTCCCTGTGTCTCTCTCACTTTCAGTGTCTCTGTCGGTCCCTGTGTCTCTCTCTCAGTCCCTGTGTCTCACTAGGTCCCTGTGTCTCTCACTCGGTCCCTGTGTCTCTCTCTCACTTTCAGTGTCTCTGTCGGTCCCTGTGTCTCTCTCTCGGTCCCGGTGTCTCTCTCGGTCCCTGTGTCTCTCTCTCTCGGTCCCTGTGTCTCTCTCTCGGTCCCGGTGTCTCTCTCGGTCCCTGTGTCACTGTCTCGGTCCCGGTGTCTCTCTTGGTCCCTGTGTCTCTCTCTCTCTCGGTCCCTGTGTCTCTCTCTCGGTCCCTGTGTCTCTCTCTCTCGGTCCCTGTGTCTCTCTCTCTCGGTCCCTGTGTCTCTCTCTCGGTCCCTGTGACTCTCTCTCGGTCCCTGTGTCTCTCTCGGTCCCTGTGTCACTCTCTTTCGGTCCCTGTCTCTCTCTCGGTCCCTGTGTCTCTCTCGGTCCCTGTGTCTCCCTCTCACCCCTGTGTCTCACTCGGTCCCTGTGACTGCCTCGCTCCTTGTGTCTCTCTCTCTCGGTCCCTGTGTCTCTCTCTCTCAGTCCCTGTGTCTCTCTCGGTCACTGTCTCTCTCTCGGTCCCTGTGTCTCTCTCCGTCCTTGTGTCTCTCTCTCGGTCCCTGATTCTCTCTCTCTCTCAGCCCCTGTGTCTCTCTCGGTCACTGTCTCTCTAACGGTCCCTGTGTCTCTCTCGGGCCCTGTCTCTCTCTCGGTCCCTGTGTCACTCTCTCTCGGTCCCTGTCTCTCTCTCGGTCCCTGTGTCTCTCTTGGTCCCTGTGTCTCTCTCGGTCGCTGTGTCTCACTCGGTCCCTGTGTCTCTCTCGGTCCCTGTGTCTCCCTCTCACCCCAGTGTCTCTCTCGGTCCCTATGTCTCTCTCTCTCGGTCCCTGTGTCTCTCTCTCTCGGTCCCTGTGTCTCTCTCGGTCGCTGTGTCGCACTCGTCCCTGTGTCTGCCTCGCTCCTTGTGTCTCTCTCTCTCGGTCCCTGTGTCTCCCTCTCACCCCAGTGTCTCTCTCGGTCCCTATGTCTCTCTCTCTCGGTCCCTGATTCTCTCTCTCTCAGCCCCTGTGTCTCTCTCGGTCACTGTCTCTCTCTCGGTCCCTGTGTCTCTCACGGTCCCTGTGTCTCTCTCTCGGTCCCTGTGTCTCTCTCGGTCCCTGTGTCTCTCTCTCACTTTCAGTGTCTCTCTCGGTCCCTGTGTCTCTCACGGTCCCTGTGTCTCTCTCTCGCTCCCTGTGTCTCTCTCGGTCACTGTGCCTCACTTGGTCCCTGTGTCTCTCTCCGTCCTTGTGTCTCTCTATCGGTCCCTGATTCTCTCTCTCTCAGCCCCTGTGTCTCTCTCGGTCACTGTCTCTCTCTCGGTCCCTGTGTCTCTCACGGTCCCTGTGTCTCTCTCTCGGTCCCTGTGTCTCTCTCGGTCCCTGTGTCTCTCTCTCACTTTCAGTGTCTCTCTCGGTCCCTGTGTCTCTCACGGTCCCTGTGTCTCTCTCTCGCTCCCTGTGTCTCTCTCGGTCACTGTGTCTCTCACTCGGTCCCTGTGTCTCTCACTCGGTCCCTGTGTCTCACTCGGTCCCTGTCTCTCTCTCTCACTTTCAGTGTCTCTGTCGGTCCCTGTGTCTCTCTCTAGGTCCTTGTGTCTCTCTCGGTCCCTGTGTCACTCTCTCGGTCCCTGTGTCTCTCTCTCGGTCCTGGTGTCTCTCTCGGTCCCTGTGTCTCTCGAACAGTCCCTGTGTCTCTATCGGGCCCTGTCTCTCTCTCGGTCCCTGTGTCTCTCTCGGTCCCTGTGTCACTCTCTCTCGGTCCCTGTCTCTCTCTCGGTCCCTGTCTCTCTCTCGGTCCCTGTCTCTCTCTCGGTCCCTGTGTCTCTCTCTCGGTCGCTGTGTCTCTCTCTCGGTCCCTGTGTCTCTCTCTTGGTCACTGTGTTTCTCTCAGTCCCTGTGTCTCTCTCTCGGTCCCTGTGTCTCTCTCTCTCGGTCCCTGTGTCTCTCTCTGTCCCTGTGTATCTCTCTCAGTCCCTGTGTCTCTCTCTCGGTCCCTGTGTCTCTCTCGGTCCCTGTGTCTCTCACTCGGTCCCTGTGTCTCTCTCTCAGTCCCTGTGTCTCTCTCTCAGTCCCTGTGTCTCTCTCGGTCACTGTGTCTCTCTCGGTCCCTGTGTCTCACTCGGTCCCTGTGTCTCTCTCACTTTCAGTGTCTCTGTCGGTCCATGTGTCTCTCTCTCAGTCCCAGTGTCTCACTACGTCCCTGTGTCTCTCACTCGGTCCCTGTGTCTCTCTCTCGGTCCCGGTGTCTCTCTCGGTCCCTGTGTCTCTCTCTTTCGGTCCCTGTGTCTCTCTCTCGGTCCCGGTGTCTCTCTCGGTCCCTGTGTCACTCTCTCGGTCCCGGTGTCTCTCTCGGTCCCTGTGTCTCTCTCTCTCGGTCCCTGTGTCTCTCTCTCGGTCCCTGTGACTCTCTCTCGGTCCCTGTCTCTCTCTCGGTCCCTGTGTCTCTCACTCGGTCCCTGTGTCTCTCTCTCGGTCCCTGTGTCTCTCACTCGGTCCCTATGTCTCTCAGCCGGTACCTGTCTCTGACTCGGTCCCTGTGTCTGTCTCTCTATGTCCCTGTGTCTCTCCCGGTCCCTGTCTCTGTCTCTCTCGGTCCCTGTGTCTCTCTCTTGGTCCCTGTGTCTCTCTCGGTCCCTGTGTCTCTCTCGGTCGCTGTGTCTCACTCGGTCCATGTGTCTCTCTCGATCCCTGTGTCTCCCTCTCACCCCTGTGTCTCTCTCGGTCCCTGTGTCTCTCTCGGTCCCTGTGTCTCTCTCTCGGTCCCTGTGCCTCTCTCGGTCCCTGTGTCTCTCTCTCGGTCCCTGTGTCTCTCTCGGTCGCTGTGTCTCACTCGTCGCTGTCTCTCTCTCGGTCCCTGTGTCACTCTCTCTCAGTCCCTGTGTCTCTCTCGGTCACTGTCTCTCTCTCGGTCCCTGTGTCTCTCTCGGTCACTGTGTCTCTCTCGGTCACTGTCTCTCTCTCGGTCCCTGTGTCTCTCTCGGTCACTGTGCCTCACTCGGTCCCTGTGTCTCTCTCCGTCGTTGTGTCTCTCTCTCGGTCCCTGATTCTCTCTCTCTCAGCCACTGTGTCTCTGTCGGTCACTGTCTCTCTCTCGGTCCCTGTGTCTCTCACGGTCCCTGTGTCTCTCTCTCGGTCCCTGTGTCTCTCTCGGTCCCTGTGTCTCTCTCTCACTTTCAGTGTCTCTCTCGGTCCCTGTGTCTCTCACGGTCCCTGTGTCTCTCTCTCGCTCCCTGTGTCTCTCTCGGTCACTGTGCCTCACTCGGTCCCTGTGTCTCTCTCCGTCCTTGTGTCTCTCTCTCGGTCCCTGATTCTCTCTCTCTCAGCCCCTGTGTCTCTCTCGGTCACTGTCTCTCTCTCGGTCCCTGTGTCTCTCACGGTCCCTGTGTCTCTCTCTCGGTCCCTGTGTCTCTCTCGGTCCCTGTGTCTCTCTCTCACTTTCAGTGTCTCTCTCGGTCCCTGTGTCTCTCACGGTCCCTGTGTCTCTCTCTCGCTCCCTGTGTCTCTCTCGGTCACTGTGTCTCTCACTCGGTCCCTGTGTCTCTCACTCGGTCCCTGTGTCTCACTCGGTCCCTGTCTCTCTCTCTCTCACTTTCAGTGTCTCTGTCGGTCCCTGTGTCTCTCTCTAGGTCCTTGTGTCTCTCTCGGTCCCTGTGTCACTCTCTCGGTCCCTGTGTCTCTCTCTCGGTCCCGGTGTCTCTCTCGGTCCCTGTGTCTCTCTAACAGTCCCTGTGTCTCTATCGGGCCCTGTCTCTCTCTCGGTCCCTGTGTCTCTCTCGGTCCCTGTGTCACTCTCTCTCGGTCCCTGTCTCTCTCTCGGTCCCTGTCTCTCTCTCGGTCCCTGTATCTCTCTCGGTCCCTGTGTCTCTCTAACAGTCCCTGAGTCTCTATCGGGCCCTGTCTCTCTCTCGGTCCCTGTGTCTCTCTCGGTCCCTGTGTCTCTCTCTCGGTCGCTGTGTCTCTCTCTCGGTCCCTGTGTCTCTCTCTTGGTCACTGTGTTTCTCTCAGTCCCTGTGTCTCTCTCTCGGGCCCTGTGTCTCACTCGGTCCCTGTGTATCTCTCTCGGTCCCTGTGTCTCTCTCTCGGTCCCTTTGTCTCTCTCTCTCGGTCCCTGTGTCTCTCTCTGTCCCTGTGTATCTCTCTCAGTCCCTGTGTCTCTCTCTCGGTCCCTGTCTCTCTCTCGGTCCCTGTGTCTCTCACTCGGTCCCTGTGTCTCTCACTCGGTCCCTGTGTCTCTCTCTCGGTCCCAGTGTCTCTCTCTCGGTCCCTGTGTCACTCTCAAGGTCCCTGTGTCTCTCTCTCGGTCCCGGTGTCTCTCGCGGTCCCTGTGTCTCTCTAACGGTCCCTGTGTCTCTCTCGGGCCCTGTCTCTCTCTCGGTCCCTGTGTCTCTCTCGGTCCCTGTGTCACTCTCTCTCGGTCCCTGTCTCTCTCTCGGTCCCTGTGTCTCTCTCGGTCCCTGTGTCTCTCTCGGTCGCTGTGTCTCACTCGGTCCCTGTGTCTCTCTCGGTCCCTGTGTCTCCCTCTCACCCCAGTGTCTCTCTCGGTCCCTGTGTCTCTCTCTCTCGGTCCCTGTGTCTCTCTCTCTCGGTCCCTGTGTCTCTCTCGGTCGCTGTGTCTCACTCGTCCCTGTGTCTGCCTCGCTCCTTGTGTCTCTCTCTCTCCGTCCCTGTGTCTCTCCCTCTCACCCCTGTGTCTCACTCGGTCCCTGTGACTGCCTCGCTCCTTGTGTCTCTCTCTCTCGGTCCCTGTGTCTCTCTCTCTCAGTCCCTGTGTCTCTCTCGGTCCCTGTGTCTCTCTCTCGGTCCCTGTGCCTCTCTCGGTCCCTGTCTCTCTCTCTCGGTCCCTGTGTCTCTCTCGGTCGATGTGTCTCACTCGTCCCTGTGTCTCACTCGGTCCCTGTGACATTCTCGCTCCTTGTGTCTTTCTCTCGGTCCCTGTGTTTCTCTCTCTCAGTCCCTGTGTCTCTCTCGGTCACTGTCTCTCTCTCGGTCACTGTCTCTCTCTCGGTCCCTGTGTCTCTCTCGGTCCCTGTGTCTCACTCGGTCCCTGTGTCTCTCTCCGTCCTTGTGTCTCTCTCTCGGTCCCTGTTTCTCTCTCTCTCAGTCCCTGTGTCTCTCTCGGTCACTGTCTCTCACTCGGTCCCTGAGTCTCACTCGGACCCTGTGTCTCTCTCTCAGTCCCTTTGTCTCTCTCTCGGTCCCTGTCTCTCTCTCAGTCCCTGTGTCTCTCTCTCGGTCCCTGTGTCTCTCTCTCGGTCCCTGTGCCTCTCTCGGTCCCTGTGTCTTACTCGGACCCTGTGACTCTCTCAGTCACTGTCTCTCTCTCAGTCCCTGTGTCTCTCTCTCGGTCCCTGTCTCTCTCTTGGTCCCTGTGTGTCTCTCGGTCCCTGTGTCTCTCTCGGTCCCTGTGTCTCTCTCTCGGTCCCTGTGTCTCTTTCAGTTCCGGTCTCTCTCTCGATCCCTGTATCTCGCTCTCGGTCCCTGTGTCTCTCTCTCGGTCCCTGTCTCTCTCTCAGTCCCTGTGTCTCTCTCTCGGTCCCTGTGTCTCTCTCTGGGTCCCTGTGTCTCTCTCGGTCCCTGTGTCTCTCTGGGTCCCGGTCTCTCTCTCGGTCCCTGTCTCTCTCTCTTGCTCTCTGCGTCTCGCTCGGTCCCTGTGTCTCACTTTGTCCCTGTGACTCTCTCAGTCACAGTGTCTCTCTCAGTCCCTGTGCCTCTCTCTCGGTCTCTGTGTCTCGCTTTCGGTCCCTGTGTCTGTCTCTTGGTCCCTGTGTCTCTCTCGGTCCCTGTGTCTCTCACTCGGTCCCTGTGCCTCTCTCGGCCCCTGTGACTCTCTCTCGGTCCCTGTGTCTCTCTCGATCCCTGTCTCTCTCTCTCGGTCCCTGTGTCTCTCTCGGTCCCTGTCTCTCTCTCTTACTCTCTGTGTCTCTCTCGGTCCCTGTCTCTCTCTCAGTCCCTGTGTCTCTTTCTCGGTCCCTTTGTCTCTCTCTCGGTCCCTGTGCCTCAGTCAGTCCCTGCCTCTCTCTCGGTCCCTGTGTCTCACTTTGTCCCTGTGACTCTCTCAGTCCCTGTGTCTCTCTCAGTCCCTGTGTCTCTCTCAGTCCCTGTCTCTCTCTCAGTCCCAGTGTCTCTCTCTTGGTCCCTGTGTCTCGCTCTCGGTCTCTGTGTCTCTCTCGGTCCCTGTGTCTCTCACTCGGTCCCTGTCTCTCTCTCAGTCCCTGTGACTCTCTCTTGGTCCCTGTGTCTCTCTCTCGGTCCCTGTGTCTCTCTCGGTACCTGTGTCTCTCCCGGTCCCTGTCTCTGTCTCTCTCGGTCCCTGTGTCTCTCTCTCGGTCCCTGTGTCTCTCTCGGTCGCTGTTTCTCACTCGGTCCCTGTGTCTCTCTCGGTCCCTGTGTCTCCCTCTCACCCCAGTGTCTCTCTCGGTCCCTGTGTCTCTCTCTCTCGGTCCCTGTGTCTCCCTCTCTCGGTCCCTGTGTCTCTCTCGGTCGCTGTGTCTCACTCAGTCCCTGTGTCTCTCTCGGTCCCTGTGTCTCTCTCTCGGTCCCTGTGTCTCTCTATCTCAGTCCCTGTGACTCTCTCGGTCACTGTCTCTCTCTCGGTCCCTGTGTCTCTCTCGGTCACTGTCTCTCTCTCGGTCCCTGTGTCTCTCTCGGTCACTGTGTCTCTCTCGGTCCCTGTGTCTCACTCGGTCCCTGTGTCTCTCTCACTTTCAGTGTCTCTGTCGGTCCCTGTGTCTCTCTCTCAGTCCCTGTGTCTCACTAGGTCCCTGTGTCTCTCACTCGGTCCCTGTGTCTCTCTCTCACTTTCAGTGTCTCTGTCGGTCCCTGTGTCTCTCTCTCGGTCCCGGTGTCTCTCTCGGTCCCTGTGTCTCTCTCTCTCGGTCCCTGTGTCTCTCTCTCGGTCCCGGTGTCTCTCTCGGTCCCTGTGTCACTGTCTCGGTCCCGGTGTCTCTCTTGGTCCCTGTGTCTCTCTCTCTCTCGGTCCCTGTGTCTCTCTCTCGGTCCCTGTGTCTCTCTCTCTCGGTCCCTGTGTCTCTCTCTCTCGGTCCCTGTGTCTCTCTCTCGGTCCCTGTGACTCTCTCTCGGTCCCTGTGTCTCTCTCGGTCCCTGTGTCACTCTCTTTCGGTCCCTGTCTCTCTCTCGGTCCCTGTGTCTCTCTCTCTCGGTCCCTGTGTCTCTCTCTCTCGGTCCCTGTGTCTCTCTCGGTCGCTGTGTCTCACTCGTCCCTGTGTCTGCCTCGCTCCTTGTGCCTCTCTCTCTCGGTCCCTGTGTCTCTCCCTCTCACCCCTGTGTCTCACTCGGTCCCTGTGACTGCCTCGCTCCTTGTGTCTCTCTCTCTCGGTCCCTGTGTCTCTCTCTCTCAGTCCCTGTGTCTCTCTCGGTCACTGTCTCTCTCTCGGTCCCTGTGTCTCTCTCGGTCACTGTGTCTCTCTCGGTCACTGTCTCTCTCTCGGTCCCTGTGTCTCTCTCTCGGTCCCGGTGACTCTCTCGGTCCCTGTGTCTCTCTAACGGTCCCTGTGTCTCCCTCTCACCCCAGTGTCTCTCTCGGTCCCTGTGTCTCCCTCTCTCGGTCCCTGTGTCTCTCTCGGTCGCTGTGTCTCACTCAGTCCCTGTGTCTCTCTCGGTCCCTGTGTCTCTCTCTCGGTCCCTGTGTCTCTCTCTCTCAGTCCCTGTGACTCTCTCGGTCACTGTCTCTCTCTCGGTCCCTGTGTCTCTCTCGGTCACTGTGTCTCTCTCGGTCCCTGTGTCTCACTCGGTCCCTGTGTCTCTCTCACTTTCAGTGTCTCTGTCGGTCCCTGTGTCTCTCTCTCAGTCCCTGTGTCTCACTAGGTCCCTGTGTCTCTCACTCGGTCCCTGTGTCTCTCTCTCACTTTCAGTGTCTCTGTCGGTCCCTGTGTCTCTCTCTCGGTCCCGGTGTCTCTCTCGGTCCCTGTGTCACTCTCTCTCGGTCCCTGTCTCTCTCTCGGTCCCTGTCTCTCTCTCGGTCCCTGTGTCTCTCTAACAGTCCCTGTGTCTCTATCGGGCCCTGTCTCTCTCTCGGTCCCTGTGTCTCTCTCGGTCCCTGTGTCTCTCTCTCGGTCGCTGTGTCTCTCTCTCGGTCCCTGTGTCTCTCTCTTGGTCACTGTGTTTCTCTCAGTCCCTGTGTCTCTCTCTCGGGCCCTGTGTCTCACTCGGTCCCGGTGTATCTCTCTCGGTCCCTGTGTCTCTCTCTCGGTCCCTTTGTCTCTCTCTCTCGGTCTCTCTCTGTCCCTGTGTATCTCTCTCAGTCCCTGTGTCTCTCTCTCGGTCCCTGTCTCTCTCTCGGTCCCTGTGTCACTCACTCGGTCCCTGTGTCTCTCACTCGGTCCCTGTGTCTCTCTCTCGGTCCCAGTGTCTCTCTCTCGGTCCCTGTGTCACTCTCAAGGTCCCTGTGTCTCTCTCTCGGTCCCGGTGTCTCTCGCGGTCCCTGTGTCTCTCTAACGGTCCCTGTGTCTCTCTCGGGCCCTGTCTCTCTCTCGGTCCCTGTGTCTCTCTAACGGTCCCTGTGTCACTCTCTCTCGGTCCCTGTGTCTCTCTCTCGGTCCCTGTGACTCTCTCGGTCCCTGTCTCTCTCTCGGTCACTGTCTCTCTCTCGGTCCCTGTGTCTCTCTCGGTCCCTCTGTCTCTCTCGGTCCCTGTGTCTCCCTCTCACCCCAGTGTCTCTCTCGGTCCCTGTGTCTCTCTCTCTCGGTCCCTGTGTCTCTCTCTCTCGGTCCCTGTGTCTCTCTCTCGGTCCCGGTGTCTCTCTCGGTCCCTGTGTCACTCTCTCGGTCCCGGTGTCTCTCTCGGTCACTGTCTCTCTCTCGGTCCCTGTGTCTCTCTCGGTCACTGTGTCTCTCTCGGTCACTGTGTCTCACTCGGTCCCTGTGTCTCTCTCACTTTCAGTGTCTCTGTCGGTCCCTGTGTCTCTCTCTCAGTCCCTGTGTCTCACTAGGTCCCTGTGTCTCTCACTCGGTCCCTGTGTCTCTCTCTCACTTTCAGTGTCTCTGTCGGTCCCTGTGTCTCTCTCTCGGTCCCGGTGTCTCTCTCGGTCCCTGTGTCACTCTCTCTCGGTCCCTGTCTCTCTCTCGGTCCCTGTCTCTCTCTCGGTCCCTGTCTCTCTCTCGGTCCCTGTGTCTCTCTAACAGTCCCTGTGTCTCTATCGGGCCCTGTCTCTCTCTCGGTCCCTGTGTCTCTCTCGGTCCCTGTGTCTCTCTCTCGGTCGCTGTGTCTCTCTCTCGGTCCCTGTGTCTCTCTCTTGGTCACTGTGTTTCTCTCAGTCCCTGTGTCTCTCTCTCGGGCCCTGTGTCTCTCTCTGTCCCTGTGTATCTCTCTCGGTCCCTGTGTCTCTCTCTCGGTCCCTTTGTCTCTCTCTCTCGGTCCCTGTGTCTCTCTCTGTCCCTGTGTATCTCTCTCTGTCCCTGTGTCTCTCTCTCGGTCCCTGTCTCTCTCTCGGTCCCTGTGTCACTCACTCGGTCCCTGTGTCTCTCACTCGGTCCCTGTGTCTCTCTCTCGGTCCCAGTGTCTCTCTCTCGGTCCCTGTGTCACTCTCAAGGTCCCTGTGTCTCTCTCTCGGTCCCGGTGTCTCTCGCGGTCCCTGTGTCTCTCTAACGGTCCCTGTGTCTCTCTCGGGCCCTGTCTCTCTCTCGGTCCCTGTGTCTCTCTAACGGTCCCTGTGTCACTCTCTCTCGGTCCCTGTGTCTCTCTCTCGGTCCCTGTGACTCTCTCGGTCCCTGTCTCTCTCTCGGTCACTGTCTCTCTCTCGGTCCCTGTGTCTCTCTCGGTCCCTGTGTCTCTCTCGGTCCCTGTGTCTCCCTCTCACCCCAGTGTCTCTCTCGGTCCCTGTGTCTCTCTCTCTCGGTCCCTGTGTCTCTCTCTCTCGGTCCCTGTGTCTCTCTCTCGGTCCCGGTGTCTCTCTCGGTCCCTGTGTCACTCTCTCGGTCCCGGTGTCTCTCTCGGTCACTGTCTCTCTCTCGGTCCCTGTGTCTCTCTCGGTCACTGTGTCTCTCTCGGTCACTGTCTCTCTCTCGGTCCCTGTGTATCTCTCGGTCACTGTGCCTCACACGGTCCCTGTGTCTCTCTCCGTCCTTGTGTCTCTCTCTCGGTCCCTGATTCTCTCTCTCTCAGCCCCTGTGTCTCTCTCGGTCACTGTCTCTCTAACGGTCCCTGTGTCTCTCTCGGGCCCTGTCTCTCTCTCGGTCCCTGTGTCACTCTCTCTCGGTCCCTGTCTCTCTCTCGGTCCCTGTGTCTCTCTTGGTCCCTGTGTCTCTCTCGGTCGCTGTGTCTCACTCGGTCCCTGTGTCTCTCTCGGTCCCTGTGTCTCCCTCTCACCCCAGTGTCTCTCTCGGTCCCTATGTCTCTCTCTCTCGGTCCCTGTGTCTCTCTCTCTCGGTCCCTGTGTCTCTCTCGGTCGCTGTGTCGCACTCGTCCCTGTGTCTGCCTCGCTCCTTGTGTCTCTCTCTCTCGGTCCCTGTGTCTCCCTCTCATCCCAGTGTCTCTCTCGGTCCCTATGTCTCTCTCTCTCGGTCCCTGATTCTCTCTCTCTCAGCCCCTGTGTCTCTCTCGGTCACTGTCTCTCTCTCGGTCCCTGTGTCTCTCACGGTCCCTGTGTCTCTCTCTCGGTCCCTGTGTCTCTCTCGGTCCCTGTGTCTCTCTCTCACTTTCAGTGTCTCTCTCGGTCCCTGTGTCTCTCACGGTCCCTGTGTCTCTCTCTCGCTCCCTGTGTCTCTCTCGGTCACTGTGCCTCACTTGGTCCCTGTGTCTCTCTCCGTCCTTGTGTCTCTCTATCGGTCCTTGATTCTCTCTCTCTCAGCCCCTGTGTCTCTCTCGGTCACTGTCTCTCTCTCGGTCCCTGTGTCTCTCACGGTCCCTGTGTCTCTCTCTCGGTCCCTGTGTCTCTCTCGGTCCCTGTGTCTCTCTCTCACTTTCAGTGTCTCTCTCGGTCCCTGTGTCTCTCACGGTCCCTGTGTCTCTCTCTCTCGCTCCCTGTGTCTCTCTCGGTCACTGTGTCTCTCACTCGGTCCCTGTGTCTCTCACTCGGTCCCTGTGTCTCACTCGGTCCCTGTCTCTCTCTCTCACTTTCAGTGTCTCTGTCGGTCCCTGTGTCTCTCTCTAGGTCCTTGTGTCTCTCTCGGTCCCTGTGTCACTCTCTCGGTCCCTGTGTCTCTCTCTCGGTCCTGGTGTCTCTCTCGGTCCCTGTGTCTCTCGAACAGTCCCTGTGTCTCTATCGGGCCCTGTCTCTCTCTCGGTCCCTGTGTCTCTCTCGGTCCCTGTGTCACTCTCTCTCGGTCCCTGTCTCTCTCTCGGTCCCTGTCTCTCTCTCGGTCCCTGTCTCTCTCTCGGTCCCTGTGTCTCTCTCTCGGTCGCTGTGTCTCTCTCTCGGTCCCTGTGTCTCTCTCTTGGTCACTGTGTTTCTCTCAGTCCCTGTGTCTCTCTCTCGGTCCCTGTGTCTCACTCGGTCCCTGTGTATCTCTCTCGGTCCCTGTGTCTCTCTCTCGGTCCCTTTGTCTCTCTCTCTCGGTCCCTGTGTCTCTCTCTGTCCCTGTGTATCTCTCTCAGTCCCTGTGTCTCTCTCTCGGTCCCTGTGTCTCTCTCGGTCCCTGTGTCTCTCACTCGGTCCCTGTGTCTCTCTCTCAGTCCCTGTGTCTCTCTCTCGGTCCCTGTGTCTCTCTCGGTCACTGTGTCTCTCTCGGTCCCTGTGTCTCACTCGGTCCCTGTGTCTCTCTCACTTTCAGTGTCTCTGTCGGTCCATGTGTCTCTCTCTCAGTCCCTGTGTCTCACTAGGTCCCTGTGTCTCTCACTCGGTCCCTGTGTCTCTCTCTCGGTCCCGGTGTCTCTCTCGGTCCCTGTGTCTCTCTCTCTCGGTCCCTGTGTCTCTCTCTCGGTCCCGGTGTCTCTCTCGGTCCCTGTGTCACTCTCTCGGTCCCGGTGTCTCTCTCGGTCCCTGTGTCTCTCTCTCTCGGTCCCTGTGTCTCTCTCTCGGTCCCTGTGACTCTCTCTCGGTCCCTGTCTCTCTCTCGGTCCCTGTGTCTCTCACTCGGTCCCTGTGTCTCTCTCTCGGTCCCTGTGTCTCTCACTCGGTCCCTATGTCTCTCAGCCGGTACCTGTCTCTGACTCGGTCCCTGTGTCTGTCTCTCTATGTCCCTGTGTCTCTCCCGGTCCCTGTCTCTGTCTCTCTCGGTCCCTGTGTCTCTCTCTTGGTCCCTGTGTCTCTCTCGGTCCCTGTGTCTCTCTCGGTCGCTGTGTCTCACTCGGTCCATGTGTCTCTCTCGATCCCTGTGTCTCCCTCTCACCCCTGTGTCTCTCTCGGTCCCTGTGTCTCTCTCGGTCCCTGTGTCTCTCTCTCGGTCCCTGTGCCTCTCTCGGTCCCTGTGTCTCTCTCTCGGTCCCTGTGTCTCTCTCGGTCGCTGTGTCTCACTCATCGCTGTCTCTCTCTCGGTCCCTGTGTCACTCTCTCTCAGTCCCTGTGTCTCTCTCGGTCACTGTCTCTCTCTCGGTCCCTGTGTCTCTCTCGGTCACTGTGTCTCTCTCGGTCACTGTCTCTCTCTCGGTCCCTGTGTCTCTCTCGGTCACTGTGCCTCACTCGGTCCCTGTGTCTCTCTCCGTCGTTGTGTCTCTCTCTCGGTCCCTGATTCTCTCTCTCTCAGCCACTGTGTCTCTGTCGGTCACTGTCTCTCTCTCGGTCCCTGTGTCTCTCACGGTCCCTGTGTCTCTCTCTCGGTCCCTGTGTCTCTCTCGGTCCCTGTGTCTCTCTCTCACTTTCAGTGTCTCTCTCGGTCCCTGTGTCTCTCACGGTCCCTGTGTCTCTCTCTCGCTCCCTGTGTCTCTCTCGGTCACTGTGCCTCACTCGGTCCCTGTGTCTCTCTCCGTCCTTGTGTCTCTCTCTCGGTCCCTGATTCTCTCTCTCTCAGCCCCTGTGTCTCTCTCGGTCACTGTCTCTCTCTCGGTCCCTGTGTCTCTCACGGTCCCTGTGTCTCTCTCTCGGTCCCTGTGTCTCTCTCGGTCCCTGTGTCTCTCTCTCACTTTCAGTGTCTCTCTCGGTCCCTGTGTCTCTCACGGTCCCTGTGTCTCTCTCTCGCTCCCTGTGTCTCTCTCGGTCACTGTGTCTCTCACTCGGTCCCTGTGTCTCTCACTCGGTCCCTGTGTCTCACTCGGTCCCTGTCTCTCTCTCTCTCACTTTCAGTGTCTCTGTCGGTCCCTGTGTCTCTCTCTAGGTCCTTGTGTCTCTCTCGGTCCCTGTGTCACTCTCTCGGTCCCTGTGTCTCTCTCTCGGTCCCGGTGTCTCTCTCGGTCCCTGTGTCTCTCTAACAGTCCCTGTGTCTCTATCGGGCCCTGTCTCTCTCTCGGTCCCTGTGTCTCTCTCGGTCCCTGTGTCACTCTCTCTCGGTCCCTGTATCTCTCTCGGTCCCTGTGTCTCTCTAACAGTCCCTGTGTCTCTATCGGGCCCTGTCTCTCTCTCGGTCCCTGTGTCTCTCTCGGTCCCTGTGTCTCTCTCTCGGTCGCTGTGTCTCTCTCTCGGTCCCTGTGTCTCTCTCTTGGTCACTGTGTTTCTCTCAGTCCCTGTGTCTCTCTCTCGGGCCCTGTGTCTCACTCGGTCCCTGTGTATCTCTCTCGGTCCCTGTGTCTCTCTCTCGGTCCCTTTGTCTCTCTCTCTCGGTCCCTGTGTCTCCCTCTGTCCCTGTGTATCTCTCTCAGTCCCTGTGTCTCTCTCTCGGTCCCTGTCTCTCTCTCGGTCCCTGTGTCTCTCACTCGGTCCCTGTGTCTCTCACTCGGTCCCTGTGTCTCTCTCTCGGTCCCAGTGTCTCTCTCTCGGTCCCTGTGTCACTCTCAAGGTCCCTGTGTCTCTCTCTCGGTCCCGGTGTCTCTCGCGGTCCCTGTGTCTCTCTAACGGTCCCTGTGTCTCTCTCGGGCCCTGTCTCTCTCTCGGTCCCTGTGTCTCTCTCGGTCCCTGTGTCACTCTCTCTCGGTCCCTGTCTCTCTCTCGGTCCCTGTGTCTCTCTCGGTCCCTGTGTCTCTCTCGGTCGCTGTGTCTCACTCGGTCCCTGTGTCTCTCTCGGTCCCTGTGTCTCCCTCTCACCCCAGTGTCTCTCTCGGTCCCTGTGTCTCTCTCTCTCGGTCCCTGTGTCTCTCTCTCTCGGTCCCTGTGTCTCTCTCGGTCGCTGTGTCTCACTCGTCCCTGTGTCTGCCTCGCTCCTTGTGTCTCTCTCTCTCCGTCCCTGTGTCTCTCCCTCTCACCCCTGTGTCTCACTCGGTCCCTGTGACTGCCTCGCTCCTTGTGTCTCTCTCTCTCGGTCCCTGTGTCTCTCTCTCTCAGTCCCTGTGTCTCTCTCGGTCCCTGTGTCTCTCTCTCGGTCCCTGTGCCTCTCTCGGTCCCTGTCTCTCTCTCTCGGTCCCTGTGTCTCTCTCGGTCGATGTGTCTCACTCGTCCCTGTGTCTCACTCGGTCCCTGTGACATTCTCGCTCCTTGTGTCTTTCTCTCGGTCCCTGTGTTTCTCTCTCTCAGTCCCTGTGTCTCTCTCGGTCACTGTCTCTCTCTCGGTCACTGTCTCTCTCTCGGTCCCTGTGTCTCTCTCGGTCCCTGTGTCTCACTCGGTCCCTGTGTCTCTCTCCGTCCTTGTGTCTCTCTCTCGGTCCCTGTTTCTCTCTCTCTCAGTCCCTGTGTCTCTCTCGGTCACTGTCTCTCACTCGGTCCCTGAGTCTCACTCGGACCCTGTGTCTCTCTCTCAGTCCCTTTGTCTCTCTCTCGGTCCCTGTCTCTCTCTCAGTCCCTGTGTCTCTCTCTCGGTCCCTGTGTCTCTCTCTCGGTCCCTGTGCCTCTCTCGGTCCCTGTGTCTTACTCGGACCCTGTGACTCTCTCAGTCACTGTCTCTCTCTCAGTCCCTGTGTCTCTCTCTCGGTCCCTGTCTCTCTCTTGGTCCCTGTGTCTCTCTCGGTCCCTGTGTCTCTCTCGGTCCCTGTGTCTCTCTCTCGGTCCCTGTGTCTCTTTCAGTTCCGGACTCTCTCTCGATCCCTGTATCTCGCTCTCGGTCCCTGTGTCTCTCTCTCGGTCCCTGTCTCTCTCTCAGTCCCTGTGTCTCTCTCTCGGTCCCTGTGTCTCTCTCTGGGTCCCTGTGTCTCTCTCGGTCCCTGTGTCTCTCTGGGTCCCGGTCTCTCTCTCGGTCCCTGTCTCTCTCTCTTGCTCTCTGCGTCTCGCTCGGTCCCTGTGTCTCACTTTGTCCCTGTGACTCTCTCAGTCACAGTGTCTCTCTCAGTCCCTGTGCCTCTCTCTCGGTCTCTGTGTCTCGCTTTCGGTCCCTGTGTCTGTCTCTTGGTCCCTGTGTCTCTCTCGGTCCCTGTGTCTCTCACTCGGTCCCTGTGCCTCTCTCGGCCCCTGTGACTCTCTCTCGGTCCCTGTGTCTCTCTCGATCCCTGTCTCTCTCTCTCGGTCCCTGTGTCTCTCTCGGTCCCTGTCTCTCTCTCTTACTCTCTGTGTCTCTCTCGGTCCCTGTCTCTCTCTCAGTCCCTGTGTCTCTTTCTCGGTCCCTTTGTCTCTCTCTCGGTCCCTGTGCCTCAGTCAGTCCCTGCCTCTCTCTCGGTCCCTGTGTCTCACTTTGTCCCTGTGACTCTCTCAGTCCCTGTGTCTCTCTCAGTCCCTGTGTCTCTCTCAGTCCCTGTCTCTCTCTCAGTCCCAGTGTCTCTCTCTTGGTCCCTGTGTCTCGCTCTCGGTCTCTGTGTCTCTCTCGGTCCCTGTGTCTCTCACTCGGTCCCTGTCTCTCTCTCAGTCCCTGTGACTCTCTCTTGGTCCCTGTGTCTCTCTCTCGGTCCCTGTGTCTCTCTCGGTACCTGTGTCTCTCCCGGTCCCTGTCTCTGTCTCTCTCGGTCCCTGTGTCTCTCTCTCGGTCCCTGTGTCTCTCTCGGCCGCTGTTTCTCACTCGGTCCCTGTGTCTCTCTCGGTCCCTGTGTCTCCCTCTCACCCCAGTGTCTCTCTCGGTCCCTGTGTCTCTCTCTCTCGGTCCCTGTGTCTCCCTCTCTCGGTCCCTGTGTCTCTCTCGGTCGCTGTGTCTCACTCAGTCCCTGTGTCTCTCTCGGTCCCTGTGTCTCTCTCTCGGTCCCTGTGTCTCTCTATCTCAGTCCCTGTGACTCTCTCGGTCACTGTCTCTCTCTCGGTCCCTGTGTCTCTCTCGGTCACTGTCTCTCTCTCGGTCCCTGTGTCTCTCTCGGTCACTGTGTCTCTCTCGGTCCCTGTGTCTCACTCGGTCCCTGTGTCTCTCTCACTTTCAGTGTCTCTGTCGGTCCCTGTGTCTCTCTCTCAGTCCCTGTGTCTCACTAGGTCCCTGTGTCTCTCACTCGGTCCCTGTGTCTCTCTCTCACTTTCAGTGTCTCTGTCGGTCCCTGTGTCCCTCTCTCGGTCCCGGTGTCTCTCTCGGTCCCTGTGTCTCTCTCTCTCGGTCCCTGTGTCTCTCTCTCGGTCCCGGTGTCTCTCTCGGTCCCTGTGTCACTGTCTCAGTCCCGGTGTCTCTCTTGGTCCCTGTGTCTCTCTCTCTCGGTCCCTGTGTCTCTCTCTCGGTCCCTGTGTCTCTCTCTCTCGGTCCCTGTGTCTCTCTCTCTCGGTCCCTGTGTCTCTCTCTCGGTCCCTGTGACTCTCTCTCGGTCCCTGTGTCTCTCTCGGTCCCTGTGTCACTCTCTTTCGGTCCCTGTCTCTCTCTCGGTCCCTGTGTCTCTCTCGGTCCCTGTGTCTCTCTCGGTCGCTGTGTCTCACTCGGTCCCTGTGTCTCTCTCGGTCCCTGTGTCTCCCTCTCACCCCAGTGTCTCTCTCGGTCCCTGTGTCTCTCTCTCTCGGTCCCTGTGTCTCTCTCTCTCGGTCCCTGTGTCTCTCTCGGTCGCTGTGTCTCACTCGTCCCTGTGTCTGCCTCGCTCCTTGTGCCTCTCTCTCTCGGTCCCTGTGTCTCTCCCTCTCACCCCTGTGTCTCACTCGGTCCCTGTGACTGCCTCGCTCCTTGTGTCTCTCTCTCTCGGTCCCTGTGTCTCTCTCTCTCAGTCCCTGTGTCTCTCTCGGTCACTGTCTCTCTCTCGGTCCCTGTGTCTCTCTCTCGGTCCCGGTGACTCTCTCGGTCCCTGTGTCTCTCTAACGGTCCCTGTGTCTCCCTCTCACCCCAGTGTCTCTCTCGGTCCCTGTGTCTCCCTCTCTCGGTCCCTGTGTCTCTCTCGGTCGCTGTGTCTCACTCAGTCCCTGTGTCTCTCTCGGTCCCTGTGTCTCTCTCTCGGTCCCTGTGTCTCTCTCTCTCAGTCCCTGTGACTCTCTCGGTCACTGTCTCTCTCTCGGTCCCTGTGTCTCTCTCGGTCACTGTGTCTCTCTCGGTCCCTGTGTCTCACTCGGTCCCTGTGTCTCTCTCACTTTCAGTGTCTCTGTCGGTCCCTGTGTCTCTCTCTCAGTCCCTGTGTCTCACTAGGTCCCTGTGTCTCTCACTCGGTCCCTGTGTCTCTCTCTCACTTTCAGTGTCTCTGTCGGTCCCTGTGTCTCTCTCTCGGTCCCGGTGTCTCTCTCGGTCCCTGTGTCTCTCTCTCTCGGTCCCTGTGTCTCTCTCTCGGTCCCGGTGTCTCTCTCGGTCCCTGTGTCACTCTCTCGGTCCCGGTGTCTCTCTTGGTCCCTGTGTCTCTCTCTCTCGGTCCCTGTGTCTCTCTCTCGGTCCCTGTGTCTCTCTCTCTCGGTCCCTGTGTCTCTCTCTCTCGGTCCCTGTGTCTCTCTCTCGGTCCCTGTGACTCTCTCTCGGTCCCTGTCTCTCTCTCGGTCCCTGTGTCTCTCACTCGGTCCCTGTGTCTCTCTCTCACTTTCAGTGTCTCTGTCGGTCCCTGTGTCTCTCTCTCGGTCCCGGTGTCTCTCTCGGTCCCTGTGTCACTCTCTCTCGGTCCCTGTCTCTCTCTCGGTCCCTGTCTCTCTCTCGGTCCCTGTCTCTCTCTCGGTCCCTGTGTCTCTCTAACAGTCCCTGTGTCTCTATCGGGCCCTGTCTCTCTCTCGGTCCCTGTGTCTCTCTCGGTCCCTGTGTCTCTCTCTCGGTCGCTGTGTCTCTCTCTCGGTCCCTGTGTCTCTCTCTTGGTCACTGTGTTTCTCTCAGTCCCTGTGTCTCTCTCTCGGGCCCTGTGTCTCACTCGGTCCCTGTGTATCTCTCTCGGTCCCTGTGTCTCTCTCTCGGTCCCTTTGTCTCTCTCTCTCGGTCCCTGTGTCTCTCTCTGTCCCTGTGTATCTCTCTCTGTCCCTGTGTCTCTCTCTCGGTCCCTGTCTCTCTCTCGGTCCCTGTGTCACTCACTCGGTCCCTGTGTCTCTCACTCGGTCCCTGTGTCTCTCTCTCGGTCCCAGTGTCTCTCTCTCGGTCCCTGTGTCACTCTCAAGGTCCCTGTGTCTCTCTCTCGGTCCCGGTGTCTCTCGCGGTCCCTGTGTCTCTCTAACGGTCCCTGTGTCTCTCTCGGGCCCTGTCTCTCTCTCGGTCCCTGTGTCTCTCTAACGGTCCCTGTGTCACTCTCTCTCGGTCCCTGTGTCTCTCTCTCGGTCCCTGTGACTCTCTCGGTCCCTGTCTCTCTCTCGGTCACTGTCTCTCTCTCGGTCCCTGTGTCTCTCTCGGTCCCTGTGTCTCTCTCGGTCCCTGTGTCTCCCTCTCACCCCAGTGTCTCTCTCGGTCCCTGTGTCTCTCTCTCTCGGTCCCTGTGTCTCTCTCTCTCGGTCCCTGTGTCTCTCTCTCGGTCCCGGTGTCTCTCTCGGTCCCTGTGTCACTCTCTCGGTCCCGGTGTCTCTCTCGGTCACTGTCTCTCTCTCGGTCCCTGTGTCTCTCTCGGTCACTGTGTCTCTCTCGGTCACTGTCTCTCTCTCGGTCCCTGTGTATCTCTCGGTCACTGTGCCTCACACGGTCCCTGTGTCTCTCTCCGTCCTTGTGTCTCTCTCTCGGTCCCTGATTCTCTCTCTCTCAGCCCCTGTGTCTCTCTCGGTCACTGTCTCTCTAACGGTCCCTGTGTCTCTCTCGGGCCCTGTCTCTCTCTCGGTCCCTGTGTCACTCTCTCTCGGTCCCTGTCTCTCTCTCGGTCCCTGTGTCTCTCTTGGTCCCTGTGTCTCTCTCGGTCGCTGTGTCTCACTCGGTCCCTGTGTCTCTCTCGGTCCCTGTGTCTCCCTCTCACCCCAGTGTCTCTCTCGGTCCCTATGTCTCTCTCTCTCGGTCCCTGTGTCTCTCTCTATCGGTCCCT
Source organism: Prionace glauca (assembly GCA_037974335.1). Taxonomy (NCBI): domain Eukaryota; kingdom Metazoa; phylum Chordata; class Chondrichthyes; order Carcharhiniformes; family Carcharhinidae; genus Prionace; species Prionace glauca. Next base: position 103,195 of record JBBMRE010000122.1, read on the forward strand.
GTGTCTCTCTCGGTCGCTGTGTCGCACTCGTCCCTGTGTCTGCCTCGTTCCTTGTGTCTCTCTCTCTCGGTCCCTGTGTCTCCCTCTCACCCCAGTGTCTCTCTCGGTCCCTATGTCTCTCTCTCTCGGTCCCTGATTCTCTCTCTCTCAGCCCCTGTGTCTCTCTCGGTCACTGTCTCTCTCTCGGTCCCTGTGTCTCTCACGGTCCCTGTGTCTCTCTCTCGGTCCCTGTGTCTCTCTCGGTCCCTGTGTCTCTCTCTCACTTTCAGTGTCTCTCTCGGTCCCTGTGTCTCTCACGGTCCCTGTGTCTCTCTCTCGCTCCCTGTGTCTCTCTCGGTCACTGTGCCTCACTTGGTCCCTGTGTCTCTCTCCGTCCTTGTGTCTCTCTATCGGTCCCTGATTCTCTCTCTCTCAGCCCCTGTGTCTCTCTCGGTCACTGTCTCTCTCTCGGTCCCTGTGTCTCTCACGGTCCCTGTGTCTCTCTCTCGGTCCCTGTGTCTCTCTCGGTCCCTGTGTCTCTCTCTCACTTTCAGTGTCTCTCTCGGTCCCTGTGTCTCTCACGGTCCCTGTGTCTCTCTCTCGCTCCCTGTGTCTCTCTCGGTCACTGTGTCTCTCACTCGGTCCCTGTGTCTCTCACTCGGTCCCTGTGTCTCACTCGGTCCCTGTCTCTCTCTCTCACTTTCAGTGTCTCTGTCGGTCCCTGTGTCTCTCTCTAGGTCCTTGTGTCTCTCTCGGTCCCTGTGTCACTCTCTCGGTCCCTGTGTCTCTCTCTCGGTCCTGGTGTCTCTCTCGGTCCCTGTGTCTCTCGAACAGTCCCTGTGTCTCTATCGGGCCCTGTCTCTCTCTCGGTCCCTGTGTCTCTCTCGGTCCCTGTGTCACTCTCTCTCGGTCCCTGTCTCTCTCTCGGTCCCTGTCTCTCTCTCGGTCCCTGTCTCTCTCTCGGTCCCTGTGTCTCTCTCTCGGTCGCTGTGTCTCTCTCTCGGTCCCTGTGTCTCTCTCTTGGTCACTGTGTTTCTCTCAGTCCCTGTGTCTCTCTCTCGGTCCCTGTGTCTCACTCGGTCCCTGTGTATCTCTCTCGGTCCCTGTGTCTCTCTCTCGGTCCCTTTGTCTCTCTCTCTCGGTCCCTGTGTCTCTCTCTGTCCCTGTGTATCTCTCTCAGTCCCTGTGTCTCTCTCTCGGTCCCTGTGTCTCTCTCGGTCCCTGTGTCTCTCACTCGGTCCCTGTGTCTCTCTCTCAGTCCCTGTGTCTCTCTCTCGGTCCCTGTGTCTCTCTCGGTCACTGTGTCTCTCTCGGTCCCTGTGTCTCACTCGGTCCCTGTGTCTCTCTCACTTTCAGTGTCTCTGTCGGTCCATGTGTCTCTCTCTCAGTCCCTGTGTCTCACTAGGTCCCTGTGTCTCTCACTCGGTCCCTGTGTCTCTCTCTCGGTCCCGGTGTCTCTCTCGGTCCCTGTGTCTCTCTCTCTCGGTCCCTGTGTCTCTCTCTCGGTCCCGGTGTCTCTCTCGGTCCCTGTGTCACTCTCTCGGTCCCGGTGTCTCTCTCGGTCCCTGTGTCTCTCTCTCTCGGTCCCTGTGTCTCTCTCTCGGTCCCTGTGACTCTCTCTCGGTCCCTGTCTCTCTCTCGGTCCCTGTGTCTCTCACTCGGTCCCTGTGTCTCTCTCTCGGTCCCTGTGTCTCTCACTCGGTCCCTATGTCTCTCAGCCGGTACCTGTCTCTGACTCGGTCCCTGTGTCTGTCTCTCTATGTCCCTGTGTCTCTAGGTCCTTGTGTCTCTCTCGGTCCCTGTGTCACTCTCTCGGTCCCTGTGTCTCTCTCTCGGTCCCGGTGTCTCTCTCGGTCCCTGTATCTCTCTAACAGTCCCTGTGTCTCTATCGGGCCCTGTCTCTCTCTCGGTCCCTGTGTCTCTCTCGGTCCCTGTGTCACTCTCTCTCGGTCCCTGTCTCTCTCTCGGTCCCTGTATCTCTCTCGGTCCCTGTGTCTCTCTAACAGTCCCTGTGTCTCTATCGGGCCCTGTCTCTCTCTCGGTCCCTGTGTCTCTCTCGGTCCCTGTGTCTCTCTCTCGGTCGCTGTGTCTCTCTCTCGGTCCCTGTGTCTCTCTCTTGGTCACTGTGTTTCTCTCAGTCCCTGTGTCTCTCTCTCGGGCCCTGTGTCTCACTCGGTCCCTGTGTATCTCTCTCGGTCCCTGTGTCTCTCTCTCGGTCCCTTTGTCTCTCTCTCTCGGTCCCTGTGTCTCTCTCTGTCCCTGTGTATCTCTCTCAGTCCCTGTGTCTCTCTCTCGGTCCCTGTCTCTCTCTCGGTCCCTGTGTCTCTCACTCGGTCCCTGTGTCTCTCACTCGGTCCCTGTGTCTCTCTCTCGGTCCCAGTGTCTCTCTCTCGGTCCCTGTGTCACTCTCAAGGTCCCTGTGTCTCTCTCTCGGTCCCGGTGTCTCTCGCGGTCCCTGTGTCTCTCTAACGGTCCCTGTGTCTCTCTCGGGCCCTGTCTCTCTCTCGGTCCCTGTGTCTCTCTCGGTCCCTGTGTCACTCTCTCTCGGTCCCTGTCTCTCTCTCGGTCCCTGTGTCTCTCTCGGTCCCTGTGTCTCTCTCGGTCGCTGTGTCTCACTCGGTCCCTGTGTCTCTCTCGGTCCCTGTGTCTCCCTCTCACCCCAGTGTCTCTCTCGGTCCCTGTGTCTCTCTCTCTCGGTCCCTGTGTCTCTCTCTCTCGGTCCCTGTGTCTCTCTCGGTCGCTGTGTCTCACTCGTCCCTGTGTCTGCCTCGCTCCTTGTGTCTCTCTCTCTCCGTCCCTGTGTCTCTCCCTCTCACCCCTGTGTCTCACTCGGTCCCTGTGACTGCCTCGCTCCTTGTGTCTCTCTCTCTCGGTCCCTGTGTCTCTCTCTCTCAGTCCCTGTGTCTCTCTCGGTCCCTGTGTCTCTCTCTCGGTCCCTGTGCCTCTCTCGGTCCCTGTCTCTCTCTCTCGGTCCCTGTGTCTCTCACGGTCCCTGTGTCTCTCTCTCGCTCCCTGTGTCTCTCTCGGTCACTGTGCCTCACTCGGTCCCTGTGTCTCTCTCCGTCCTTGTGTCTCTCTCTCGGTCCCTGATTCTCTCTCTCTCAGCCCCTGTGTCTCTCTCGGTCACTGTCTCTCTCTTGGTCCCTGTGTCTCTCACGGTCCCTGTGTCTCTCTCTCGGTCCCTGTGTCTCTCTCGGTCCCTGTGTCTCTCTCTCACTTTCAGTGTCTCTCTCGGTCCCTGTGTCTCTCACGGTCCCTGTGTCTCTCTCTCGCTCCCTGTGTCTCTCTCGGTCACTGTGTCTCTCACTCGGTCCCTGTGTCTCTCACTCGGTCCCTGTGTCTCACTCGGTCCCTGTCTCTCTCTCTCTCACTTTCAGTGTCTCTGTCGGTCCCTGTGTCTCTCTCTAGGTCCTTGTGTCTCTCTCGGTCCCTGTGTCACTCTCTCGGTCCCTGTGTCTCTCTCTCGGTCCCGGTGTCTCTCTCGGTCCCTGTGTCTCTCTAACAGTCCCTGTGTCTCTATCGGGCCCTGTCTCTCTCTCGGTCCCTGTGTCTCTCTCGGTCCCTGTGTCACTCTCTCTCGGTCCCTGTCTCTCTCTCGGTCCCTGTCTCTCTCTCGGTCCCTGTATCTCTCTCGGTCCCTGTGTCTCTCTAACAGTCCCTGTGTCTCTATCGGGCCCTGTCTCTCTCTCGGTCCCTGTGTCTCTCTCGGTCCCTGTGTCTCTCTCTCGGTCGCTGTGTCTCTCTCTCGGTCCCTGTGTCTCTCTCTTGGTCACTGTGTTTCTCTCAGTCCCTGTGTCTCTCTCTCGGGCCCTGTGTCTCACTCGGTCCCTGTGTATCTCTCTCGGTCCCTGTGTCTCTCTCTCGGTCCCTTTGTCTCTCTCTCTCGGTCCCTGTGTCTCTCTCTGTCCCTGTGTATCTCTCTCAGTCCCTGTGTCTCTCTCTCGGTCCCTGTCTCTCTCTCGGTCCCTGTGTCTCTCACTCGGTCCCTGTGTCTCTCACTCGGTCCCTGTGTCTCTCTCTCGGTCCCAGTGTCTCTCTCTCGGTCCCTGTGTCACTCTCAAGGTCCCTGTGTCTCTCTCTCGGTCCCGGTGTCTCTCGCGGTCCCTGTGTCTCTCTAACGGTCCCTGTGTCTCTCTCGGGCCCTGTCTCTCTCTCGGTCCCTGTGTCTCTCTCGGTCCCTGTGTCACTCTCTCTCGGTCCCTGTCTCTCTCTCGGTCCCTGTGTCTCTCTCGGTCCCTGTGTCTCTCTCGGTCGCTGTGTCTCACTCGGTCCCTGTGTCTCTCTCGGTCCCTGTGTCTCCCTCTCACCCCAGTGTCTCTCTCGGTCCCTGTGTCTCTCTCTCTCGGTCCCTGTGTCTCTCTCTCTCGGTCCCTGTGTCTCTCTCGGTCGCTGTGTCTCACTCGTCCCTGTGTCTGCCTCGCTCCTTGTGTCTCTCTCTCTCCGTCCCTGTGTCTCTCCCTCTCACCCCTGTGTCTCACTCGGTCCCTGTGACTGCCTCGCTCCTTGTGTCTCTCTCTCTCGGTCCCTGTGTCTCTCTCTCTCAGTCCCTGTGTCTCTCTCGGTCCCTGTGTCTCTCTCTCGGTCCCTGTGCCTCTCTCGGTCCCTGTCTCTCTCTCTCGGTCCCTGTGTCTCTCTCGGTCGATGTGTCTCACTCGTCCCTGTGTCTCACTCGGTCCCTGTGACATTCTCGCTCCTTGTGTCTTTCTCTCGGTCCCTGTGTTTCTCTCTCTCAGTCCCTGTGTCTCTCTCGGTCACTGTCTCTCTCTCGGTCACTGTCTCTCTCTCGGTCCCTGTGTCTCTCTCGGTCCCTGTGTCTCACTCGGTCCCTGTGTCTCTCTCCGTCCTTGTGTCTCTCTCTCGGTCCCTGTTTCTCTCTCTCTCAGTCCCTGTGTCTCTCTCGGTCACTGTCTCTCACTCGGTCCCTGAGTCTCACTCGGACCCTGTGTCTCTCTCTCAGTCACTTTGTCTCTCTCTCGGTCCCTGTCTCTCTCTCAGTCCCTGTGTCTCTCTCTCGGTCCCTGTGTCTCTCTCTCGGTCCCTGTGCCTCTCTCGGTCCCTGTGTCTTACTCGGACCCTGTGACTCTCTCAGTCACTGTCTCTCTCTCAGTCCCTGTGTCTCTCTCTCGGTCCCTGTCTCTCTCTTGGTCCCTGTGTCTCTCTCGGTCCCTGTGTCTCTCTCGGTCCCTGTGTCTCTCTCGGTCCCTGTGTCTCTTTCAGTTCCGGTCTCTCTCTCGATCCCTGTATCTCGCTCTCGGTCCCTGTGTCTCTCTCTCGGTCCCTGTCTCTCTCTCAGTCCCTGTGTCTCTCTCTCGGTCCCTGTGTCTCTCTCTGGGTCCCTGTGTCTCTCTCGGTCCCTGTGTCTCTCTGGGTCCCGGTCTCTCTCTCGGTCCCTGTCTCTCTCTCTTGCTCTCTGCGTCTCGCTCGGTCCCTGTGTCTCACTTTGTCCCTGTGACTCTCTCAGTCACAGTGTCTCTCTCAGTCCCTGTGCCTCTCTCTCGGTCTCTGTGTCTCGCTTTCGGTCCCTGTGTCTGTCTCTTGGTCCCTGTGTCTCTCTCGGTCCCTGTGTCTCTCACTCGGTCCCTGTGCCTCTCTCGGCCCCTGTGATTCTCTCTCGGTCCCTGTGTCTCTCTCGATCCCTGTCTCTCTCTCTCGGTCCCTGTGTCTCTCTCGGTCCCTGTCTCTCTCTCTTACTCTCTGTGTCTCTCTCGGTCCCTGTCTCTCTCTCAGTCCCTGTGTCTCTTTCTCGGTCCCTTTGTCTCTCTCTCGGTCCCTGTGCCTCAGTCAGTCCCTGCCTCTCTCTCGGTCCCTGTGTCTCACTTTGTCCCTGTGACTCTCTCAGTCCCTGTGTCTCTCTCAGTCCCTGTGTCTCTCTCAGTCCCTGTCTCTCTCTCAGTCCCAGTGTCTCTCTCTTGGTCCCTGTGTCTCGCTCTCGGTCTCTGTGTCTCTCTCGGTCCCTGTGTCTCTCACTCGGTCCCTGTCTCTCTCTCAGTCCCTGTGACTCTCTCTTGGTCCCTGTGTCTCTCTCTCGGTCCCTGTGTCTCTCTCGGTACCTGTGTCTCTCCCGGTCCCTGTCTCTGTCTCTCTCGGTCCCTGTGTCTCTCTCTCGGTCCCTGTGTCTCTCTCGGTCGCTGTTTCTCACTCGGTCCCTGTGTCTCTCTCGGTCCCTGTGTCTCCCTCTCACCCCAGTGTCTCTCTCGGTCCCTGTGTCTCTCTCTCTCGGTCCCTGTGTCTCCCTCTCTCGGTCCCTGTGTCTCTCTCGGTCGCTGTGTCTCACTCAGTCCCTGTGACTCTCTCGGTCCCTGTGTCTCTCTCTCGGTCCCTGTGTCTCTCTATCTCAGTCCCTGTGACTCTCTCGGTCACTGTCTCTCTCTCGGTCCCTGTGTCTCTCTCGGTCACTGTCTCTCTCTCGGTCCCTGTGTCTCTCTCGGTCACTGTGTCTCTCTCGGTCCCTGTGTCTCACTCGGTCCCTGTGTCTCTCTCACTTTCAGTGTCTCTGTCGGTCCCTGTGTCTCTCTCTCAGTCCCTGTGTCTCACTAGGTCCCTGTGTCTCTCACTCGGTCCCTGTGTCTCTCTCTCACTTTCAGTGTCTCTGTCGGTCCCTGTGTCTCTCTCTCGGTCCCGGTGTCTCTCTCGGTCCCTGTGTCTCTCTCTCTCGGTCCCTGTGTCTCTCTCTCGGTCCCGGTGTCTCTCTCGGTCCCTGTGTCACTGTCTCAGTCCCGGTGTCTCTCTTGGTCCCTGTGTCTCTCTCTCTCGGTCCCTGTGTCTCTCTCTCGGTCCCTGTGTCTCTCTCTCTCGGTCCCTGTGTCTCTCTCTCTCGGTCCCTGTGTCTCTCTCTCGGTCCCTGTGACTCTCTCTCGGTCCCTGTGTCTCTCTCGGTCCCTGTGTCACTCTCTTTCGGTCCCTGTCTCTCTCTCGGTCCCTGTGTCTCTCTCGGTCCCTGTGTCTCTCTCGGTCGCTGTGTCTCACTCGGTCCCTGTGTCTCTCTCGGTCCCTGTGTCTCCCTCTCACCCCAGTGTCTCTCTCGGTCCCTGTGTCTCTCTCTCTCGGTCCCTGTGTCTCTCTCTCTCGGTCCCTGTGTCTCTCTCGGTCGCTGTGTCTCACTCGTCCCTGTGTCTGCCTCGCTCCTTGTGCCTCTCTCTCTCGGTCCCTGTGTCTCTCCCTCTCACCCCTGTGTCTCACTCGGTCCCTGTGACTGCCTCGCTCCTTGTGTCTCTCTCTCTCGGTCCCTGTGTCTCTCTCTCTCAGTCCCTGTGTCTCTCTCGGTCACTGTCTCTCTCTCGGTCCCTGTGTCTCTCTCGGTCACTGTGTCTCTCTCGGTCACTGTCTCTCTCTCGGTCCCTGTGTCTCTCTCTCGGTCCCGGTGACTCTCTCGGTCCCTGTGTCTCTCTAACGGTCCCTGTGTCTCCCTCTCACCCCAGTGTCTCTCTCGGTCCCTGTGTCTCCCTCTCTCGGTCCCTGTGTCTCTCTCGGTCGCTGTGTCTCACTCAGTCCCTGTGTCTCTCTCGGTCCCTGTGTCTCTCTCTCGGTCCCTGTGTCTCTCTCTCTCAGTCCCTGTGACTCTCTCGGTCACTGTCTCTCTCTCGGTCCCTGTGTCTCTCTCGGTCACTGTGTCTCTCTCGGTCCCTGTGTCTCACTCGGTCCCTGTGTCTCTCTCACTTTCAGTGTCTCTGTCGGTCCCTGTGTCTCTCTCTCAGTCCCTGTGTCTCACTAGGTCCCTGTGTCTCTCACTCGGTCCCTGTGTCTCTCTCTCACTTTCAGTGTCTCTGTCGGTCCCTGTGTCTCTCTCTCGGTCCTGGTGTCTCTCTCGGTCCCTGTGTCTCTCTCTCTCGGTCCCTGTGTCTCTCTCTCGGTCCCGGTGTCTCTCTCGGTCCCTGTGTCACTCTCTCGGTCCCGGTGTCTCTCTTGGTCCCTGTGTCTCTCTCTCTCGGTCCCTGTGTCTCTCTCTCGGTCCCTGTGTCTCTCTCTCTCGGTCCCTGTGTCTCTCTCTCTCGGTCCCTGTGTCTCTCTCTCGGTCCCTGTGACTCTCTCTCGGTCCCTGTCTCTCTCTCGGTCCCTGTGTCTCTCACTCGGTCCCTGTGTCTCTCTCTCGGTCCCTGTGTCTCTCACTCGGTCCCTGTGTCTCTCAGCCGGTACCTGTCTCTGACTCGGTCCCTGTGTCTCTCTCGGTCCCTGTGTCTCTCCCGGTCCCTGTGTCTGTCTCTCTAGGTCCCTGTGTCTCTCCCGGTCCCTGTCTCTGTCTCTCTCGGTCCCTGTGTCTCTCTCTTGGTCCCTGTGTCTCTCTCGGTCCCTGTGTCTCTCTCGGTCGCTGTGTCTCACTCGGTCCATGTGTCTCTCCTCGATCCCTGTGTCTCCCTCTCACCCCTGTGTCTCTCTCGGTCCCTGTGTCTCTCTCGGTCCCTGTGTCTCTCTCTCGGTCCCTGTGCCTCTCTCGGTCCCTGTGTCTCTCTCTCGGTCCCTGTGTCTCTCTCGGTCGCTGTGTCTCACTCGTCCCTGTGTCTCTCTCGGTCCCTGTGTCTCCCTCTCACCCCTGTGTCTCACTCGGTCCCTGTGACTGCCTCGCTCCTTGTGTCTCTCTCTCTCGGTCCCTGTGCCTCTCTCTCTCAGTCCCTGTGTCTCTCTCGGTCACTGTCTCTCTCTCGGTCCCTGTGTCTCTCTCGGTCACTGTGTCTCTCTCGGTCACTGTCTCTCTCTCAGTCCCTGTGTCTCTCTCGGTCACTGTGCCTCACTCGGTCCCTGTGTCTCTCTCCGTCCTTGTGTCTCTCTCTCGGTCCCTGATTCTCTCTCTCTCAGCCCCTGTGTCTATCTCGGTCACTATCTCTCTAACGGTCCCTGTATCTCTCTCGGTCCCTGTGTCTCTCTCTCGGTCCCTTTGTCTCTCTCTCTCGGTCCCTGTGTCTCTCTCGGTCCCTGTGTCTCTCTCGGTCCCTGTGTCTCTCTCTCGGTCCCTGTCTCTCTCTCGGTCCCTGTGTCTCTCACTCGGTCCCTGTGTCTCTCACTCGGTCCCTGTGTCTCTCTCTCGGTCCCAGTGTCTCTCTCTCGGTCCCTGTGTCACTCTCAAGGTCCCTGTGTCTCTCTCTCGGTCCCGGTGTCTCTCGCGGTCCCTGTGTCTCTCTAACGGTCCCTGTGTTTCTCTCGGGCCCTGTCTCTCTCTCGGTCCCTGTGTCTCTCTCGGTCCCTGTGTCACTCTCTCTCGGTCCCTGTCTCTCTCTCGGTCCCTGTGTCTCTCTCGGTCCCTGTGTCTCTCTCGGTCCCTGTGTCTCCCTCTCACCCCAGTGTCTCTCTCGGTCCCTGTGTCTCTCTCTCTCGGTCCCTGTGTCTCTCTCTCTCGGTCCCTGTGTCTCTCTCTCGGTCCCGGTGTCTCTCTCGGTCCCTGTGTCACTCTCTCGGTCCCGGTGTCTCTCTCGGTCCCTGTGTCTCTCTCTCTCGGTCCCTGTGTCTCTCTCTCGGTCCCTGTGACTCTCTCTCGGTCCCTGTCTCTCTCTCGGTCCCTGTGTCTCTCACTCGGTCCCTGTGTCTCTCTCTCGGTCCCTGTGTCTCTCACTCGGTCCCTATGTCTCTCAGCCGGTACCTGTCTCTGACTCGGTCCCTGTGTCTGTCTCTCTATGTCCCTGTGTCTCTCCCGGTCCCTGTCTCTGTCTCTCTCGGTCCCTGTGTCTCTCTCTTGGTCCCTGTGTCTCTCTCTCACTTTCAGTGTCTCTGTCGGTCCCTGTGTCTCTCTCTCGGTCCCGGTGTCTCTCTCGGTCCCTGTGTCTCTCTCTCTCGGTCCCTGTGTCTCTCTCTCGGTCCCGGTGTCTCTCTCGGTCCCTGTGTCACTGTCTCGGTCCCGGTGTCTCTCTTGGTCCCTGTGTCTCTCTCTCTCGGTCCCTGTGTCTCTCTCTCGGTCCCTGTGTCTCTCTCTCTCGGTCCCTGTGTCTCTCTCTCTCGGTCCCTGTGTCTCTCTCTCGGTCCCTGTGACTCTCTCTCGGTCCCTGTGTCTCTCTCGGTCCCTGTGTCACTCTCTTTCGGTCCCTGTCTCTCTCTCGGTCCCTGTGTCTCTCTCGGTCCCTGTGTCTCTCTCGGTCGCTGTGTCTCACTCGGTCCCTGTGTCTCTCTCGGTCCCTGTGTCTCCCTCTCACCCCAGTGTCTCTCTCGGTCCCTGTGTCTCTCTCTCTCGGTCCCTGTGTCTCTCTCTCTCGGTCCCTGTGTCTCTCTCGGTCGCTGTGTCTCACTCGTCCCTGTGTCTGCCTCGCTCCTTGTGCCTCTCTCTCTCGGTCCCTGTGTCTCTCCCTCTCACCCCTGTGTCTCACTCGGTCCCTGTGACTGCCTCGCTCCTTGTGTCTCTCTCTCTCGGTCCCTGTGTCTCTCTCTCTCAGTCCCTGTGTCTCTCTCGGTCACTGTCTCTCTCTCGGTCCCTGTGTCTCTCTCGGTCACTGTGTCTCTCTCGGTCACTGTCTCTCTCTCGGTCCCTGTGTCTCTCTCTCGGTCCCGGTGTCTCACTCAGTCCCTGTGTCTCTCTCTCGGTCCCTGTGTCTCTCTCTCTCAGTCCCTGTGACTCTCTCGGTCACTGTCTCTCTCTCGGTCCCTGTGTCTCTCTCGGTCACTGTGTCTCTCTCGGTCCCTGTGTCTCACTCGGTCCCTGTGTCTCTCTCACTTTCAGTGTCTCTGTCGGTCCCTGTGTCTCTCTCTCAGTCCCTGTGTCTCACTAGGTCCCTGTGTCTCTCACTCGGTCCCTGTGTCTCTCTCTCACTTTCAGTGTCTCTGTCGGTCCCTGTGTCTCTCTCTCGGTCCCGGTGTCTCTGTCGGTCCCTGTGTCTCTCTCGGTCCCTGTCTCTCTCTCGGTCCCTGTCTCTCTCTCGGTCCCTGTGTCTCTCTAACAGTCCCTGTGTCTCTATCGGGCCCTGTCTCTCTCTCGGTCCCTGTGTCTCTCTCGGTCCCTGTGTCTCTCTCTCGGTCCCTGTGTCTCTCTCTCGGTCCCTGTGTCTCTCTCTTGGTCACTGTGTTTCTCTCAGTCCCTGTGTCTCTCTCTCGGGCCCTGTGTCTCACTCGGTCCCTGTGTATCTCTCTCGGTCCCTGTGTCTCTCTCTCGGTCCCTTTGTCTCTCTCTCTCGGTCCCTGTGTCTCTCTCTGTCCCTGTGTATCTCTCTCAGTCCCTGTGTCTCTCTCTCTCGGTCCCTGTCTCTCACTCGGTCCCTGTGTCTCTCACTCGGTCCCTGTGTCTCTCTCTCGGTCCCAGTGTCTCTCTCTCGGTCCCTGTGTCACTCTCAAGGTCCCTGTGTCTCTCTCTCGGTCCCGGTGTCTCTCGCGGTCCCTGTGTCTCTCTAACGGTCCCTGTGTCTCTCTCGGGCCCTGTCTCTCTCTCGGTCCCTGTGTCTCTCTCGGTCCCTGTGTCACTCTCTCTCGGTCCCTGTCTCTCTCTCGGTCCCTGTGTCTCTCTCGGTCCCTGTGTCTCTCTCGGTCCCTGTGTCTCCCTCTCACCCCAGTGTCTCTCTCGGTCCCTGTGTCTCTCTCTCTCGGTCCCTGTGTCTCTCTCTCTCGGTCCCTGTGTCTCTCTCTCGGTCCCGGTGTCTCTCTCGGTCCCTGTGTCACTCTCTCGGTCCCGGTGTCTCTCTCGGTCCCTGTGTCTCTCTCTCTCGGTCCCTGTGTCTCTCTCTCGGTCCCTGTGACTCTCTCTCGGTCCCTGTCTCTCTCTCGGTCCCTGTGTCTCTCACTCGGTCCCTGTGTCTCTCTCTCGGTCCCTGTGTCTCTCACTCGGTCCCTATGTCTCTCAGCCGGTACCAGTCTCTGACTCGGTCCCTGTGTCTGTCTCTCTATGTCCCTGTGTCTCTCCCGGTCCCTGTCTCTGTCTCTCTCGGTCCCTGTGTCTCTCTCTTGGTCCCTGTGTCTCTCTCTGACTTTCAGTGTCTCTGTCGGTCCCTGTGTCTCTCTCTCGGTCCCGGTGTCTCTCTCGGTCCCTGTGTCACTGTCTCAGTCCCGGTGTCTCTCTTGGTCCCTGTGTCTCTCTCTCTCGGTCCCTGTGTCTCTCTCTCGGTCCCTGTGTCTCTCTCTCTCGGTCCCTGTGTCTCTCTCTCTCGGTCCCTGTGTCTCTCTCTCGGTCCCTGTGACTCTCTCTCGGTCCCTGTGTCTCTCTCGGTCCCTGTGTCACTCTCTTTCGGTCCCTGTCTCTCTCTCGGTCCCTGTGTCTCTCTCGGTCCCTGTGTCTCTCTCGGTCGCTGTGTCTCACTCGGTCCCTGTGTCTCTCTCGGTCCCTGTGTCTCCCTCTCACCCCAGTGTCTCTCTCGGTCCCTGTGTCTCTCTCTCTCGGTCCCTGTGTCTCTCTCTCTCGGTCCCTGTGTCTCTCTCGGTCGCTGTGTCTCACTCGTCCCTGTGTCTGCCTCGCTCCTTGTGCCTCTCTCTCTCGGTCCCTGTGTCTCTCCCTCTCACCCCTGTGTCTCACTCGGTCCCTGTGACTGCCTCGCTCCTTGTGTCTCTCTCTCTCGGTCCCTGTGTCTCTCTCTCTCAGTCCCTGTGTCTCTCTCGGTCACTGTCTCTCTCTCGGTCCCTGTGTCTCTCTCGGTCCCTGTGTCTCTCCCTCTCACCCCTGTGTCTCACTCGGTCCCTGTGACTGCCTCGCTCCTTGTGTCTCTCTCTCTCGGTCCCTGTGTCACTCTCTCTCAGTCCCTGTGTCTCTCTCGGTCACTGTCTCTCTCTCGGTCCCTGTGTCTCTCTCGGTCACTGAGTCTCTCTCGGTCACAGTCTCTCTAACGGTCCCTGTGTCTCCCTCTCACCCCAGTGTCTCTCTCGGTCCCTGTGTCTCCCTCTCTCGGTCCCTGTGTCTCTCTCGGTCGCTGTGTCTCACTCAGTCCCTGTGTCTCTCTCGGTCCCTGTGTCTCTCTCTCGGTCCCTGTGTCTCTCTCTCTCAGTCCCTGTGACTCTCTCGGTCACTGTCTCTCTCTCGGTCCCTGTGTCTCTCTCGGTCACTGTGTCTCTCTCGGTCCCTGTGTCTCACTCGGTCCCTGTGTCTCTCTCACTTTCAGTGTCTCTGTCGGTCCCTGTGTCTCTCTCTCAGTCCCTGTGTCTCACTAGGTCCCTGTGTCTCTCACTCGGTCCCTGTGTCTCTCTCTCACTTTCAGTGTCTCTGTCGGTCCCTGTGTCTCTCTCTCGGTCCCGGTGTCTCTCTCGGTCCCTGTGTCTCTCTCTCTCGGTCCCTGTGTCTCTCTCTCGGTCCCGGTGTCTCTCTCGGTCCCTGTGTCACTCTCTCGGTCCCGGTGTCTCTCTTGGTCCCTGTGTCTCTCTCTCTCGGTCCCTGTGTCTCTCTCTCGGTCCCTGTGTCTCTCTCTCTCGGTCCCTGTGTCTCTCTCTCTCGGTCCCTCTGTCTCTCTCTCGGTCCCTGTGACTCTCTCTCGGTCCCTGTCTCTCTCTCGGTCCCTGTGTCTCTCACTCGGTCCCTGTGTCTCTCTCTCGGTCCCTGTGTCTCTCACTCGGTCCCTGTGTCTCTCAGCCGGTACCTGTCTCTGACTCGGTCCCTGTGTCTCTCTCGGTCCCTGTGTCTCTCCCGGTCCCTGTGTCTGTCTCTCTAGGTCCCTGTGTCTCTCCCGGTCCCTGTCTCTGTCTCTCTCGGTCCCTGTGTCTCTCTCTTTGTCCCTGTGTCTCTCTCGGTCCCTGTGTCTCTCTCGGTCGCTGTGTCTCACTCGGTCCATGTGTCTCTCCCGATCCCTGTGTCTCCCTCTCACCCCTGTGTCTCTCTCGGTCCCTGTGTCTCTCTCGGTCCCTGTGTCTCTCTCTCGGTCCCTGTGCCTCTCTCGGTCCCTGTGTCTCTCTCTCAGTCCCTGTGTCTCTCTCGGTCGCTGTGTCTCACTCGTCCCTGTGTCTCTCTCGGTCCCTGTGTCTCCCACTCACCCCTGTGTCTCACTCGGTCCCTGTGACTGCCTCGCTCCTTGTGTCTCTCTCTCTCGGTCCCTGTGTCTCTCTCTCTCAGTCCCTGTGTCTCTCTCGGTCACTGTCTCTCTCTCGGTCCCTGTGTCTCTCTCGGTCACTGTGTCTCTCTCGGTCACTGTCTCTCTCTCGGTCCCTGTGTCTCTCTCGGTCACTGTGCCTCACTCGGTCCCTGTGTCTCTCTCCGTCCTTGTGTCTCTCTCTCGGTCCCTGATTCTCTCTCTCTCAGCCCCTGTGTCTATCTCGGTCACTATCTCTCTAACGGTCCCTGTGTCTCTCTCGGGCCCTGTCTCTCTCTCGGTCCCTGTGTCTCTCTCGGTCCCTGTGTCACTCTCTCTCGGTCCCTGTCTCTCTCTCGGTCCCTGTGTCTCTCTTGGTCCCTGTGTCTCTCTCGGTCGCTGTGTCTCACTCGGTCCCTGTGTCTCTCTCGGTCCCTGTGTCTCCCTCTCACCCCAGTGTCTCTCTCGGTCCCTATGTCTCTCTCTCTCGGTCCCTGTGTCTCTCTCTCTCGGTCCCTGTGTCTCTCTCGGTCGCTGTGTCTCACTCGTCCCTGTGTCTGCCTCGCTCCTTGTGTCTCTCTCTCTCGGTCCCTGTGTCTCCCTCTCACCCCAGTGTCTCTCTCGGTCCCTATGTCTCTCTCTCTCGGTCCCTGATTCTCTCTCTCTCGGTCCCTGTGTCTCTCACGGTCCCTGTGTCTCTCTCTCGGTCCCTGTGTCTCTCTCGGTCCCTGTGTCTCTCTCTCACTTTCAGTGTCTCTCTCGGTCCCTGTGTCTCTCACGGTCCCTGTGTCTCTCTCTCGCTCCCTGTGTCTCTCTCGGTCACTGTGCCTCACTTGGTCCCTATGTCTCTCTCCGTCCTTGTGTCTCTCTCTCGGTCCCTGATTCTCTCTCTCTCAGCCCCTGTGTCTCTCTCGGTCACTGTCTCTCTAACGGTCCCTGTGTCTCTCTCGGGCCCTGTCTCTCTCTCGGTCCCTGTGTCTCTCTCGGTCCCTGTGTCACTCTCTCTCGGTCCCTGTCTCTCTCTCGGTCCCTGTGTCTCTCTCTCTCGGTCCCTGCGTCTCTCTCGGTCGCTGTGTCTCACTCGTCCCTGTGTCTGCCTCGCTCCTTGTGTCTCTCTCTCTCGGTCCCTGTGTCTCCCTCTCACCCCAGTGTCTCTCTCGGTCCCTGATTCTCTCTCTCTCAGCCCCTGTGTCTCTCTCGGTCACTGTCTCTCTCTCGGTCCCTGTGTCTCTCACGGTCCCTGTGTCTCTCTCTCGGTCCCTGTGTCTCTCTCGGTCCCTGTGTCTCTCTCTCACTTTCAGTGTCTCTCTCGGTCCCTGTGTCTCTCACGGTCCCTGTGTCTCTCTCTCGCTCCCTGTGTCTCTCTCGGTCACTGTGCCTCACTTGGTCCCTGTGTCTCTCTCCGTCCTTGTGTCTCTCTATCGGTCCCTGATTCTCTCTCTCTCAGCCCCTGTGTCTCTCTCGGTCACTGTCTCTCTCTCGGTCCCTGTGTCTCTCACGGTCCCTGTGTCTCTCTCTCGGTCCCTGTGTCTCTCTCGGTCCCTGTGTCTCTCTCTCACTTTCAGTGTCTCTCTCGGTCCCTGTGTCTCTCACGGTCCCTGTGTCTCTCTCTCGCTCCCTGTGTCTCTCTCGGTCACTGTGTCTCTCACTCGGTCCCTGTGTCTCTCACTCGGTCCCTGTGTCTCACTCGGTCCCTGTCTCTCTCTCTCACTTTCAGTGTCTCTGTCGGTCCCTGTGTCTCTCTCTAGGTCCTTGTGTCTCTCTCGGTCCCTGTGTCACTCTCTCGGTCCCTGTGTCTCTCTCTCGGTCCTGGTGTCTCTCTCGGTCCCTGTGTCTCTCGAACAGTCCCTGTGTCTCTATCGGGCCCTGTCTCTCCCTCGGTCCCTGTGTCTCTCTCGGTCCCTGTGTCACTCTCTCTCGGTCCCTGTCTCTCTCTCGGTCCCTGTCTCTCTCTCGGTCCCTGTCTCTCTCTCGGTCCCTGTGTCTCTCTCTCGGTCGCTGTGTCTCTCTCTCGGTCCCTGTGTCTCTCTCTTGGTCACTGTGTTTCTCTCAGTCCCTGTGTCTCTCTCTCGGTCCCTGTGTCTCACTCGGTCCCTGTGTATCTCTCTCGGTCCCTGTGTCTCTCTCTCGGTCCCTTTGTCTCTCTCTCTCGGTCCCTGTGTCTCTCTCTGTCCCTGTGTATCTCTCTCAGTCCCTGTGTCTCTCTCTCGGTCCCTGTGTCTCTCTCGGTCCCTGTGTCTCTCACTCGGTCCCTGTGTCTCTCTCTCAGTCCCTGTGTCTCTCTCTCGGTCCCTGTGTCTCTCTCGGTCACTGTGTCTCTCTCGGTCCCTGTGTCTCACTCGGTCCCTGTGTCTCTCTCACTTTCAGTGTCTCTGTCGGTCCCGTGTCTCTCTCTCAGTCCCTGTGTCTCACTAGGTCCCTGTGTCTCTCACTCGGTCCCTGTGTCTCTCTCTCGGTCCCGGTGTCTCTCTCGGTCCCTGTGTCTCTCTCTCTCGGTCCCTGTGTCTCTCTCTCGGTCCCGGTGTCTCTCTCGGTCCCTGTGTCACTCTCTCGGTCCCGGTGTCTCTCTCGGTCCCTGTGTCTCTCTCTCTCGGTCCCTGTGTCTCTCTCTCGGTCCCTGTGACTCTCTCTCGGTCCCTGTCTCTCTCTCGGTCCCTGTGTCTCTCACTCGGTCCCTGTGTCTCTCTCTCGGTCCCTGTGTCTCTCACTCGGTCCCTATGTCTCTCAGCCGGTACCTGTCTCTGACTCGGTCCCTGTGTCTGTCTCTCTATGTCCCTGTGTCTCTCCCGGTCCCTGTCTCTGTCTCTCTCGGTCCCTGTGTCTCTCTCTTGGTCCCTGTGTCTCTCTCGGTCCCTGTGTCTCTCTCGGTCGCTGTGTCTCACTCGGTCCATGTGTCTCTCTCGATCCCTGTGTCTCCCTCTCACCCCTGTGTCTCTCTCGGTCCCTGTGTCTCTCTCGGTCCCTGTGTCTCTCTCTCGGTCCCTGTGCCTCTCTCGGTCCCTGTGTCTCTCTCTCGGTCCCTGTGTCTCTCTCGGTCGCTGTGTCTCTCTCGGTCCCTGTGTCTCTCACGGTCCCTGTGTCTCTCTCTCGCTCCCTGTGTCTCTCTCGGTCACTGTGCCTCACTCGGTCCCTGTGTCTCTCTCCGTCCTTGTGTCTCTCTCTCGGTCCCTGATTCTCTCTCTCTCAGCCCCTGTGTCTCTCTCGGTCACTGTCTCTCTCTCGGTCCCTGTGTCTCTCACGGTCCCTGTGTCTCTCTCTCGGTCCCTGTGTCTCTCTCGGTCCCTGTGTCTCTCTCTCACTTTCAGTGTCTCTCTCGGTCCCTGTGTCTCTCACGGTCCCTGTGTCTCTCTCTCGCTCCCTGTGTCTCTCTCGGTCACTGTGTCTCTCACTCGGTCCCTGTGTCTCTCACTCGGTCCCTGTGTCTCACTCGGTCCCTGTCTCTCTCTCTCTCACTTTCAGTGTCTCTGTCGGTCCCTGTGTCTCTCTCTAGGTCCTTGTGTCTCTCTCGGTCCCTGTGTCACTCTCTCGGTCCCTGTGTCTCTCTCTCGGTCCCGGTGTCTCTCTCGGTCCCTGTGTCTCTCTAACAGTCCCTGTGTCTCTATCGGGCCCTGTCTCTCTCTCGGTCCCTGTGTCTCTCTCGGTCCCTGTGTCACTCTCTCTCGGTCCCTGTCTCTCTCTCGGTCCCTGTCTCTCTCTCGGTCCCTGTCTCTCTCTCGGTCCCTGTGTCTCTCTAACAGTCCCTGTGTCTCTATCGGGCCCTGTCTCTCTCTCGGTCCCTGTGTCTCTCTCGGTCCCTGTGTCTCTCTCTCGGTCGCTGTGTCTCTCTCTCGGTCCCTGTGTCTCTCTCTTGGTCACTGTGTTTCTCTCAGTCCCTGTGTCTCTCTCTCGGGCCCTGTGTCTCACTCGGTCCCTGTGTATCTCTCTCGGTCCCTGTGTCTCTCTCTCGGTCCCTTTGTCTCTCTCTCTCGGTCCCTGTGTCTCTCTCTGTCCCTGTGTATCTCTCTCAGTCCCTGTGTCTCTCTCTCGGTCCCTGTCTCTCTCTCGGTCCCTGTGTCTCTCACTCGGTCCCTGTGTCTCTCACTCGGTCCCTGTGTCTCTCTCTCGGTCCCAGTGTCTCTCTCTCGGTCCCTGTGTCACTCTCAAGGTCCCTGTGTCTCTCTCTCGGTCCCGGTGTCTCTCGCGGTCCCTGTGTCTCTCTAACGGTCCCTGTGTCTCTCTCGGGCCCTGTCTCTCTCTCGGTCCCTGTGTCTCTCTCGGTCCCTGTGTCACTCTCTCTCGGTCCCTGTCTCTCTCTCGGTCCCTGTGTCTCTCTCGGTCCCTGTGTCTCTCTCGGTCCCTGTGTCTCCCTCTCACCCCAGTGTCTCTCTCGGTCCCTGTGTCTCTCTCTCTCGGTCCCTGTGTCTCTCTCTCTCGGTCCCTGTGTCTCTCTCGGTCGCTGTGTCTCACTCGTCCCTGTGTCTGCCTCGCTCCTTGTGTCTCTCTCTCTCCGTCCCTGTGTCTCTCCCTCTCACTCCTGTGTCTCACTCGGTCCCTGTGACTGCCTCGCTCCTTGTGTCTCTCTCTCTCGGTCCCTGTGTCTCTCTCTCTCAGTCCCTGTGTCTCTCTCGGTCACTGTCTCTCTCTCGGTCCCTGTGTCTCTCTCGGTCACTGTGTCTCTCTCGGTCACTGTCTGTCTCTCGGTCCCTGTGACTCTCTCGGTCACTGTGCCTCACTCGGTCCCTGTGTCTCTCTCCGTCCTTGTGTCTCTCTCTCGGTCCCTGATTCTCTCTCTCTCAGCCCCTGTGTCTCTCTCGGTCACTGTCTCTCTAACGGTCCCTGTGTCTCTCACGGGCCCTGTCTCTCTCTCGGTCCCTGTGTCTCTCTCGGTCCCTGTGTCACTCTCTCTCGGTCCCTGTCTCTCTCTCGGTCCCTGTGTCTCTCTCGGTCCCTGTGTCACTCTCTCTCGGTCCCTGTCTCTCTCTCGGTCCCTGTCTCTCTCTCGGTCCCTGTGTCTCTCACGGTCCCTGTGTCTCTCTCTCGGTCCCTGTGTCTCTCTCGGTCCCTGTGTCTCTGTCTCACTTTCAGTGTCTCTCTCGGTCCCTGTGGCTCTCACGGTCCCTGTGTCTCTCTCTCGCTCCCTGTGTCTCTCTCGGTCACTGTGCCTCACTCGGTCCCTGTGTCTCTCTCCGTCCTTGTGTCTCTCTCTCGGTCCCTGATTCTCTCTCTCTCAGCCCCTGTGTCTCTCTCGGTCACTGTCTCTCTCTCGGTCCCTGTGTCTCTCACGGTCCCTGTGTCTCTCTCTCGGTCCCTGTGTCTCTCTCGGTCCCTGTGTCTCTCTCTCACTTTCAGTGTCTCTCTCGGTCCCTGTGTCTCTCACGGTCCCTGTGTCTCTCTCTCGCTCCCTGTGTCTCTCTCGGTCACTGTGTCTCTCACTCGGTCCCTGTGTCTCTCACTCGGTCCCTGTGTCTCACTCGGTCCCTGTCTCTCTCTCTCACTTTCAGTGTCTCTGTCGGTCCCTGTGTCTCTCTCTAGGTCCTTGTGTCTCTCTCGGTCCCTGTGTCACTCTCTAACGGTCCCTGTCTCTCTCTCGGTCCCTGTCTCTCTCTCGGTCCCTGTCTCTCTCTCGGTCCCTGTGTCTCTCTAACAGTCCCTGTGTCTCTATCGGGCCCTGTCTCTCTCTCGGTCCCTGTGTCTCTCTCGGTCCCTGTGTCACTCTCTCTCGGTCCCTGTCTCTCTCTCGGTCCCTGTCTCTCTCTCGGTCCCTGTCTCTCTCTCGGTCCCTGTGTCTCTCTCTCGGTCGCTGTGTCTCTCTCTCGGTCCCTGTGTCTCTCTCTTGGTCACTGTGTTTCTCTCAGTCCCTGTGTCTCTCTCTCGGTCCCTGTGTCTCACTCGGTCCCTGTGTATCTCTCTCGGTCCCTGTGTCTCTCTCTCGGTCCCTTTGTCTCTCTCTCTCGGTCCCTGTGTCTCTCTCTGTCCCTGTGTATCTCTCTCAGTCCCTGTGTCTCTCTCTCGGTCCCTGTCTCTCTCTCGGTCCCTGTGTCTCTCACTCGGTCCCTGTGTCTCTCACTCGGTCCCTGTGTCTCTCTCTCGGTCCCTGTGTCTCTCTCTCGGTCCCTGTGTCACTCTCAAGGTCCCTGTGTCTCTCTCTCGGTCCCGGTGACTGTCTCGGTCCCTGTGTCTCTCTAACGGTCCCTGTGTCTCTCTCGGTCCCTGTCTCTCTCTTGTCCCTGTGTCTCTCTCTCGGTCGCTGTGTCTCTCTCTCGGTCCCTGTGTCTCTCTCTTGGTCACTGTGTTTCTCTCAGTCCCTGTGTCTCTCTCTCGGTCCCTGTGTCTCACTCGGTCCCTGTGTATCTCTCTCGGTCCCTGTGTCTCTCTCTCGGTCCCTTTGTCTCTCTCTCTCGGTCCCTGTGTCTCTCTCTGTCCCTGTGTATCTCTCTCAGTCCCTGTGTCTCTCTCTCGGTCCCTGTGTCTCTCTCGGTCCCTGTGTCTCTCACTCGGTCCCTGTGTCTCTCTCTCAGTCCCTGTGTCTCTCTCTCGGTCCCTGTGTCTCTCTCGGTCACTGTGTCTCTCTCGGTCCCTGTGTCTCACTCGGTCCCTGTGTCTCTCTCACTTTCAGTGTCTCTGTCGGTCCCTGTGTCTCTCTCTCAGTCCCTGTGTCTCACTAGGTCCCTGTGTCTCTCACTCGGTCCCTGTGTCTCTCTCTCGGTCCCGGTGTCTCTCTCGGTCCCTGTGTCTCTCTCTCTCGGTCCCTGTGTCTCTCTCTCGGTCCCGGTGTCTCTATCGGTCCCTGTGTCACTCTCTCGATCCCGGTGTCTCTCTCGGTCCCTGTGTCTCTCTCTCTCGGTCCCTGTGTCTCTCTCTCGGTCCCTGTGTCTCTCTCTCCTGGTCCCTGTGTCTCTCTCTCTCGGTCCCTGTGTCTCTCTCTCGGTCCCTGTGACTCTCTCTCGGTCCCTGTCTCTCTCTCGGTGCCTGTGTCTCTCACTCGGTCCCTGTGTCTCTCTCTCGGTCCCTGTGTCTCTCACTCGGTCCCTGTGTCTCTCAGCCGGTACCTGTCTCTGACTCGGTCCCTGTGTCTGTCTCTCTATGTCCCTGTGTCTCTCCCGGTCCCTGTCTCTGTCTCTCTCGGTCCCTGTGTCTCTCTCTTGGTCCCTGTGTCTCTCTCGGTCCCTGTGTCTCTCTCTTTCGCTGTGTCTCACTCGGTCCATGTGTCTCTCTCGATCCCTGTGTCTCCCTCTCACCCCTGTGTCTCTCTCGGTCCCTGTGTCTCTCTCGGTCCCTGTGTCTCTCTCTCGGTCCCCGTGCCTCCCTCGGTCCCTGTGTCTCTCTCTCGGTCCCTGTGTCTGTCTCGGTCGCTATGTCTCACTCGTCCCTGTGTCTCTCTCGGTCCCTGTGTCTCCCTCTCACCCCTGTGTCTCACTCGGTCCCTGTGACTGCCTCGCACCTTGTGTCTCTCTCTCTCGGTCCCTGTGTCACTCTCTCTCAGTCCCTGTGTCTCTCTCGGTCACTGTCTCTCTCTCGGTCCCTGTGTCTCTCTCGGTCACTGTGTCTCTCTCGGTCACTGTCTCTCTCTCGGTCCCTGTGTCTCTCTCGGTCACTGTGCCTCACTCGGTCCCTGTGTCTCTCTCCGTCGTTGTGTCTCTCTCTCGGTCCCTGATTCTCTCTCTCTCAGCCCCTGTGTCTCTGTCGGTCACTGTCTCTCTCTCGGTCCCTGTGTCTCTCACGGTCCCTGTGTCTCTCTCTCGGTCCCTGTGTCTCTCTCGGTCCCTGTGTCTCTCTCTCACTTTCAGTGTCTCTCTCGGTCCCTGTGTCTCTCACGGTCCCTGTGTCTCTCTCTCGCTCCCTGTGTCTCTCTCGGTCACTGTGCCTCACTCGGTCCCTGTGTCTCTCTCCGTCCTTGTGTCTCTCTCTCGGTCCCTGATTCTCTCTCTCTCAGCCCCTGTGTCTCTCTCGGTCACTGTCTCTCTCTCGGTCCCTGTGTCTCTCACGGTCCCTGTGTCTCTCTCTCGGTCCCTGTGTCTCTCTCGGTCCCTGTGTCTCTCTCTCACTTTCAGTGTCTCTCTCGGTCCCTGTGTCTCTCACGGTCCCTGTGTCTCTCTCTCGGTCCCTGTGTCTCTCTCGGTCACTGTGTCTCTCACTCGGTCCCTGTGTCTCTCACTCGGTCCCTGTGTCTCACTCGGTCCCTGTCTCTCTCTCTCACTTTCAGTGTCTCTGTCGGTCCCTGTGTCTCTCTCTAGGTCCTTGTGTCTCTCTCGGTCCCTGTGTCACTCTCTCGGTCCCTGTGTCTCTCTCTCGGTCCCGGTGTCTCTCTCGGTCCCTGTGTCTCTCTAACAGTCCCTGTGTCTCTATCGGGCCCTGTCTCTCTCTCGGTCCCTGTGTCTCTCTCGGTCCCTGTGTCACTCTCTCTCGGTCCCTGTCCCTCTCTCTCGGTCCCTGTCTCTCTCTCGGTCCCTGTCTCTCTCTCGGTCCCTGTGTCTCTCTCTCGGTCGCTGTGTCTCTCTCTCGGTCCCTGTGTCTCTCTCTTGGTCACTGTGTTTCTCTCAGTCCCTGTGTCTCTCTCTCGGTCCCTGTGTCTCACTCGGTCCCTGTGTATCTCTCTCGGTCCCTGTGTCTCTCCCTCGGTCCCTTTGTCTCTCTCTCTCGGTCCCTGTGTCTCTCTCTGTCCCTGTGTATCTCTCTCAGTCCCTGTGTCTCTCTCTCGGTCCCTGTCTCTCTCTCGGTCCCTGTGTCTCTCACTCGGTCCCTGTGTCTCTCACTCGGTCCCTGTGTCTCTCTTTCGGTCCCAGTGTCTCTCTCTCGGTCCCTGTGTCACTCTCAAGGTCCCTGTGTCTCTCTCTCGGTCCCGGTGTCTCTCGCGGTCCCTGTGTCTCTCTAACGGTCCCTGTGTCTCTCTCGGGCCCTGTCTCTCTCTCGGTCCCTGTGTCTCTCTCGGTCCCTGTGTCACTCTCTCTCGGTCCCTGTCTCTCTCTCGGTCCCTGTGTCTCTCTCGGTCCCTGTGTCTCTCTCGGTCGCTGTGTCTCACTCGGTCCCTGTGTCTCTCTCGGTCCCTGTGTCTCCCTCTCACCCCAGTGTCTCTCTCGGTCCCTGTGTCTCTCTCTCTCGGTCCCTGTGTCTCTCTCTCTCGGTCCCTGTGTCTCTCTCGGTCGCTGTGTCTCACTCGTCCCTGTGTCTGCCTCGCTCCTTGTGTCTCTCTCTCGGTCCCTGATTCTCTCTCTCTCAGCCCCTGTGTCTCTCTCGGTCACTGTCTCTCTAACGGTCCCTGTGTCTCTCTCGGGCCCTGTCTCTCTCTCGGTCCCTGTGTCTCTCTCGGTCCCTGTGTCACTCTCTCTCGGTCCCTGTCTCTCTCTCGGTCCCTGTGTCTCTCTCGGTCCCTGTGTCTCTCTCGGTCGCTGTGTCTCACTCGGTCCCTGTGTCTCTCTCGGTCCCTGTGTCTCCCTCTCACCCCAGTGTCTCTCTCGGTCCCTGTGTCTCTCTCTCTCGGTGCCTGTGTCTCTGTCTCTCGGTCCCTGTGTCTCTCTCGGTCGCTGTGTCTCACTCGTCCCTGTGTCTGCCTCGCTCCTTGTGTCTCTCTCTCTCCGTCCCTGTGTCTCTCCCTCTCACCCCTGTGTCTCACTCGGTCCCTGTGACTGCCTCGCTCCTTGTGTCTCTCTCTCTCGGTCCCTGTGTCTCTCTCTCTCAGTCCCTGTGTCTCTCTCGGTCACTGTCTCTCTCTCGGTCCCTGTGTCTCTCTCGGTCACTGTGTCTCTCTCGGTCACTGTCTCTCTCTCGGTCCCTGTGTCTCTCTCGGTCACTGTGCCTCACTCGGTCCCTGTGTCTCTCTCCGTCCTTGTGTCTCTCTCTCGGTCCCTGATTCTCTCTCTCTCAGCCCCTGTGTCTCTCTCGGTCACTGTCTCTCTCTCGGTCCCTGTGTATCTCACGGTCCCTGTGTCTCTCTCTCGGTCCCTGTGTCTCTCTCGGTCCCTGTGTCTCTCTCTCACTTTCAGTGTCTCTCTCGGTCCCTGTGTCTCTCACGGTCCCTGTGTCTCTCTCTCGCTCCCTGTGTCTCTCTCGGTCACTGTGCCTCACTCGGTCCCTGTGTCTCTCTCCGTCCTTGTGTCTCTCTCTCGGTCCCTGATTCTCTCTCTCTCAGCCCCTGTGTCTCTCTCGGTCACTGTCTCTCTCTCGGTCCCTGTGTCTCTCTCGGTCCCTGTGTCTCTCTCTCGGTCCCTGTGACTCTCTCGGTCCCTGTGTCTCTCTCTCACTTTCAGTGTCTCTCTCGGTCCCTGTGTCTCTCACGGTCCCTGTGTCTCTCTCTCGGTCCCTGTGTCTCTCTCGGTCCCTGTGTCTCTCTCTCACTTTCAGTGTCTCTCTCGGTCCCTGTGTCTCTCACGGTCCCTGTGTCTCTCTCTCGCTCCCTGTGTCTCTCTCGGTCACTGTGTCTCTCACTCGGTCCCTGTGTCTCTCACTCGGTCCCTGTGTCTCACTCGGTCACTGTCTCTCTCTCTCACTTTCAGTGTCTCTGTCGGTCCCTGTGTCTCTCTCTAGGTCCTTGTGTCTCTCTCGGTCCCTGTGTCACTCTCTCTCGGTCCCTGTCTCTCTCTCGGTCCCTGTCTCTCTCTCGGTCCCTGTCTCTCTCTCGGTCCCTGTGTCTCTCTAACAGTCCCTGTGTCTCTATCGGGCCCTGTCTCTCTCTCGGTCCCTGTGTCTCTCTCGGTCCCTGTGTCACTCTCTCTCGGTCCCTGTCTCTCTCTCGGTCCCTGTCTCTCTCTCGGTCCCTGTCTCTCTCTCGGTCCCTGTGTCTCTCTCTCGGTCGCTGTGTCTCTCTCTCGGTCCCTGTGTCTCTCTCTTGGTCACTGTGTTTCTCTCAGTCCCTGTGTCTCTCTCTCGGTCCCTGTGTCTCACTCGGTCCCTGTGTATCTCTCTCGGTCCCTGTGTCTCTCTCTCGGTCCCTTTGTCTCTCTCTCTCGGTCCCTGTGTCTCTCTCTGTCCCTGTGTATCTCTCTCAGTCCCTGTGTCTCTCTCTCGGTCCCTGTCTCTCTCTCGGTCCCTGTGTCTCTCACTCGGTCCCTGTGTCTCTCACTCGGTCCCTGTGTCTCTCTCTCGGTCCCTGTGTCTCTCTCTCGGTCCCTGTGTCACTCTCAAGGTCCCTGTGTCTCTCTCTCGGTCCCGGTGACTCTCTCGGCCCCTGTGTCTCTCTAACGGTCCCTGTGTCTCTCTCGGGCCCTGTCTCTCTCTCGGTCCCTGTGTCTCTCTCGGTCCCTGTGTCACTCTCTCTCGGTCCCTGTCTCTCTCTCGGTCCCTGTGTCTCTCTCGGTCGCTGTGTCTCACTCGGTCCCTGTGTCTCTCTCGGTCCCTGTGTCTCCCTCTCACCCCAGTGTCTCTCTCGGTCCCTGTGTCTCTCTCTCTCGGTCCCTGTGTCTCTCTCTCTCGGTCCCTGTGTCTCTCTCGGTCGCTGTGTCTCACTCGTCCCTGTGTCTCACTCGGTCCCTGTGACATTCTCGCTCCTTGTGTCTTTCTCTCGGTCCCTGTGTTTCTCTCTCTCAGTCCCTGTGTCTCTCTCGGTCACTGTCTCTCTCTCGGTCACTGTCTCTCTCTCGGTCCCTGTGTCTCTCTCGGTCCCTGTGTCTCACTCGGTCCCTGTGTCTCTCTCCGTCCTTGTGTCTCTCTCTCGGTCCCTGTTTCTCTCTCTCTCAGTCCCTGTGTCTCTCTCGGTCACTGTCTCTCACTCGGTCCCTGAGTCTCACTCGGTCCCTGTGTCTCTCTCTCAGTCCCTTTGTCTCTCTCTCGGTCCCTGTCTCTCTCTCAGTCCCTGTGTCTCTCTCTCGGTCCCTGTGTCTCTCTCTCGGTCCCTGTGCCTCTCTCGGTCCCTGTGTCTTACTCGGACCCTGTGACTCTCTCAGTCACTGTCTCTCTCTCAGTCCCTGTGTCTCTCTCTCGGTCCCTGTCTCTCTCTTGGTCCCTGTGTCTCTCTCGGTCCCTGTGTCTCTCTCGGTCCCTGTGTCTCTCTCTCGGTCCCTGTGTCTCTTTCAGTTCCGGTCTCTCTCTCGATCCCTGTATCTCGCTCTCGGTCCCTGTGTCTCTCTCTCGGCCCCTGTCTCTCTCTCAGTCCCTGTGTCTCTCTCTCGGTCCCTGTGTCTCTCTCTGGGTCCCTGTGTCTCTCTCGGTCCCTGTGTCTCTCTGGGTCCCGGTCTCTCTCTCGGTCCCTGTCTCTCTCTCTTGCTCTCTGCGTCTCGCTCGGTCCCTGTGTCTCACTTTGTCCCTGTGACTCTCTCAGTCACAGTGTCTCTCTCAGTCCCTGTGCCTCTCTCTCGGTCTCTGTCTCTCGCTTTCGGTCCCTGTGTCTGTCTCTTGGTCCCTGTGTCTCTCTCGGTCCCTGTGTCTCTCACTCGGTCCCTGTGCCTCTCTCGGCCCCTGTGACTCTCTCTCGGTCCCTGTGTCTCTCTCGATCCCTGTCTCTCTCTCTCGGTCCCTGTGTCTCTCTCGGTCCCTGTCTCTCTCTCTTACTCTCTGTGTCTCTCTCGGTCCCTGTCTCTCTCTCAGTCCCTGTGTCTCCTTCTCGGTCCCTTTGTCTCTCTCTCGGTCCCTGTGCCTCAGTCAGTCCCTGTCTCTCTCTCGGTCCCTGTGTCTCACTTTGTCCCTGTGACTCTCTCAGTCCCTGTGTCTCTCTCAGTCCCTGTGTCTCTCTCAGTCCCTGTCTCTCTCTCAGTCCCAGTGTCTCTCTCTTGGTCCCTGTGTCTCGCTCTCGGTCTCTGTGTCTCTCTCGGTCCCTGTGTCTCTCACTCGGTCCCTGTCTCTCCCTCAGTCCCTGTGACTCTCTCTTGGTCCCTGTGTCTCTCTCTCGGTCCCTGTGTCTCTCTCGGTACCTGTGTCTCTCCCGGTCCCTGTCTCTGTCTCTCTCGGTCCCTGTGTCTCTCTCTCGGTCCCTGTGTCTCTCTCGGTCGCTGTTTCTCACTCGGTCCCTGTGTCTCTCTCGGTCCCTGTGTCTCCCTCTCACCCCAGTGTCTCTCTCAGTCCCTGTGTCTCTCTCTCTCGGTCCCTGTGTCTCCCTCTCTCGGTCCCTGTGTCTCTCTCGGTCGCTGTGTCTCACTCAGTCCCTGTGTCTCTCTCGGTCCCTGTGTCTCTCTCTCGGTCCCTGTGTCTCTCTATCTCAGTCCCTGTGACTCTCTCGGTCACTGTCTCTCTCTCGGTCCCTGTGTCTCTCTCGGTCACTGTCTCTCTCTCGGTCCCTGTGTCTCTCTCGGTCACTGTGTCTCTCTCGGTCCCTGTGTCTCACTCGGTCCCTGTGTCTCTCTCACTTTCAGTGTCTCTGTCGGTCCCTGTGTCTCTCTCTCAGTCCCTGTGTCTCACTAGGTCCCTGTGTCTCTCACTCGGTCCCTGTGTCTCTCTCTCACTTTCAGTGTCTCTGTCGGTCCCTGTGTCTCTCTCTCGGTCCCGGTGTCTCTCTCGGTCCCTGTGTCTCTCTCTCTCGGTCCCTGTGTCTCTCTCTCGGTCCCGGTGTCTCTCTCGGTCCCTGTGTCACTGTCTCGGTCCCGGTGTCTCTCTTGTTCCCTGTGTCTCTCTCTCTCGGTCCCTGTGTCTCTCTCTCGGTCCCTGTGTCTCTCTCTCTCGGTCCCTGTGTCTCTCTCTCTCGGTCCCTGTGTCTCTCTCTCGGTCCCTGTGACTCTCTCTCGGTCCCTGTGTCTCTCTCGGTCCCTGTGTCACTCTCTTTCGGTCCCTGTCTCTCTCTCGGTCCCTGTGTCTCTCTCGGTCCCTGTGTCTCTCTCGGTCGCTGTCTCTCACTCGGTCCCTGTGTCTCTCTCGGTCCCTGTGTCTCCCTCTCACCCCAGTGTCTCTCTCGGTCCCTGTGTCTCTCTCTCTCGGTCCCTGTGTCTCTCTCTCTCGGTCCCTGTGTCTCTCTCGGTCGCTGTGTCTCACTCGTCCCTGTGTCTGCCTCGCTCCTTGTGTCTCTCTCTCTCGGTCCCTGTGTCTCTCCCTCTCACCCCTGTGTCTCACTCGGTCCCTGTGACTGCCTCGCTCCTTGTGTCTCTCTCTCTCGGTCCCTGTGTCTCTCTCTCTCAGTCCCTGTGTCTCTCTCGGTCACTGTCTCTCTCTCGGTCCCTGTGTCTCTCTCGGTCACTGTGTCTCTCTCGGTCACTGTCTCTCTCTCTCGGTCCCTGTGTCTCTCTCTCGGTCCCGGTGACTCTCTCGGTCCCTGTGTCTCTCTAACGGTCCCTGTGTCTCTCTCGGGCCCTGTCTCTCTCTCGGTCCCTGTGTCTCTCTCGGTCCCTGTGTCACTCTCTCTCGGTCCCTGTCTCTCTCTCGGTCCCTGTGTCTCTCTCGGTCGCTGTGTCTCACTCGGTCCCTGTGTCTCTCTCGGTCCCTGTGTCTCCCTCTCACCCCAGTGTCTCTCTCGGTGCCTGTGTCTCTCTCTCTCGGTCCCTGTGTCTCTCTGTCTCGGTCCCTGTGTCTCTCTCGGTCGCTGTGTCTCACTCGTCCCTGTGTCTCACTCGGTCCCTGTGACTGTCTCGCTCCTTGTGTCTTTCTCTCGGTCCCTGTGTTTCTCTCTCTCAGTCCCTGTGTCTCTCTCGGTCACTGTCTCTCTCTCGGTCACTGTCTCTCTTTCGGTCCCTGTGTCTCACTCGGTCCCTGTGTCTCTCTCCGTCCTTGTGTCTCTCTCTCGGTCCCTATTTCTCTCTCTCTCAGTCCCTGTGTCTCTCTCGGTCACTGTCTCTCACGCGGTCCCTGAGTCTCACTCGGTCCCTGTGTCTCTCTCTCAGTCCCTGTGTCTCTCTCTCGGTCCCTGTCTCTCTCTCAGTCCCTGTGTCTCTCTCTCGGTCCCTGTGTCTCTTTCAGTTCCGGTCTCTCTCTCGATCCCTGTATCTCGCTCTCGGTCCCTGTGTCTCTCTCTCGGTCCCTGTCTCTCTCTCAGTCCCTGTGTCTCTCTCTCGGTCCCTGTGTCTCTCTCTGGGTCCCTGTGTCTCTCTCGGTCCCTGTGTCTCTCTGGGTCCCGGTCTCTCTCTCGGTCCCTGTCTCTCTCTCTTGCTCTCTGCGTCTCGCTCGGTCCCTGTGTCTCACTTTGTCCCTGTGACTCTCTCAGTCACAGTGTCTCTCTCAGTCCCCTGTGCCTCTCTCTCGGTCTCTGTGTCTCGCTTTCGGTCCCTGTGTCTGTCTCTTGGTCCCTGTGTCTCTCTCGGTCCCTGTGTCTCTCACTCGGTCCCTGTGCCTCTCTCGGCCCCTGTGACTCTCTCTCGGTCCCTGTGTCTCTCTCGATCCCTGTCTCTCTCTCTCGGTCCCTGTGTCTCTCTCGGTCCCTGTCTCTCTCTCTTACTCTCTGTGTCTCTCTCGGTCCCTGTCTCTCTCTCAGTCCCTGTGTCTCTTTCTCGGTCCCTTTGTCTCTCTCTCGGTCCCTGTGCCTCAGTCAGTCCCTGTCTCTCTCTCAGTCCCTGTGTCTCTCTCTCTCGGTCCCTGTCTCTCTCTCGTTCACTGTGTCTCTCTCGGTCCCTGAGTCTCTCTCTCGGTCCCAGTGTCTCTCTCGGTCCCGGTGTCTCTCTCGGTCCCTGTGTCTCTCTCTCGGTCGCTTTCTCTCTCTCTTGCTCTCTGCGTCTCTCTCGGTCCCTGTGTCTCACTTTGTCCCTGTGACTCTCTCAGTCCCTGTGTCTCTCTCAGTCCCTGTGTCTCTCTCAGTCCCTGTCTCTCTCTCAGTCCCAGTGTCTCTCTCTTGGTCCCTGTGTCTCGCTCTCGGTCTCTGTGTCTCTCTCGGTCCCTGTGTCTCTCACTCGGTCCCTGTCTCTCTCTCAGTCCCTGTGACTCTCTCTTGGTCCCTGTGTCTCTCTCTCGGTCCCTGTGTCTCTCTCGGTACCTGTGTCTCTCCCGGTCCCTGTCTCTGTCTCTCTCGGTCCCTGTGTCTCTCTCTCGGTCCCTGTGTCTCTCTCGGTCGCTGTTTCTCACTCGGTCCCTGTGTCTCTCTCGGTCCCTGTGTCTCCCTCTCACCCCAGTGTCTCTCTCGGTCCCTGTGTCTCTCTCTCTCGGTCCCTGTGTCTCCCTCTCTCGGTCCCTGTGTCTCTCTCGGTCGCTGTGTCTCACTCAGTCCCTGTGTCTCTCTCGGTCCCTGTGTCTCTCTCTCAGTCCCTGTGTCTCTCTATCTCAGTCCCTGTGACTCTCTCGGTCACTGTCTCTCTCTCGCTCCCTGTGTCTCTCTCGGTCACTGTCTCTCTCTCGGTCCCTGTGTCTCTCTCGGTCACTGTGTCTCTCTCGGTCCCTGTGTCTCACTCGGTCCCTGTGTCTCTCTCACTTTCAGTGTCTCTGTCGGTCCCTGTGTCTCTCTCTCAGTCCCTGGGTCTCACTAGGTCCCTGTGTCTCTCACTCGGTCCCTGTGTCTCTCTCTCACTTTCAGTGTCTCTGTCGGTCCCTGTGTCTCTCTCTCGGTCCCGGTGTCTCTCTCGGTCCCTGTGTCTCTCTCTCTCGGTCCCTGTGTCTCTCTCTCGGTCCCGGTGTCTCTCTCGGTCCCTGTGTCACTGTCTCGGTCCCGGTGTCTCTCTTGGTCCCTGTGTCTCTCTCTCTCGGTCCCTGTGTCTCTCTCTCGGTCCCTGTGTCTCTCTCTCTCGGTCCCTGTGTCTCTCTCTCTCGGTCCCTGTGTCTCTCTCTCGGTCCCTGTGACTCTCTCTCGGTCCCTGTGTCTCTCTCGGTCCCTGTGTCACTCTCTTTCGGTCCCTGTCTCTCTCTCGGTCCCTGTGTCTCTCTCGGTCCCTGTGTCTCTCTCGGTCGCTGTGTCTCACTCGGTCCCTGTGTCTCTCTCGGTCCCTGTGTCTCCCTCTCACCCCAGTGTCTCTCTCGGTCCCTGTGTCTCTCTCTCTCGGTCCCTGTGTCTCTCTCTCTCGGTCCCTGTGTCTCTCTCGGTCGCTGTGTCTCACTCGTCCCTGTGTCTGCCTCGCTCCTTGTGTCTCTCTCTCTCGGTCCCTGTGTCTCTCCCTCTCACCCCTGTGTCTCACTCGGTCCCTGTGACTGCCTCGCTCCTTGTGTCTCTCTCTCTCGGTCCCTGTGTCTCTCTCTATCAGTCCCTGTGTCTCTCTCGGTCACTGTCTCTCTCTCGGTCCCTGTGTCTCTCTCGGTCACTGTGTCTCTCTCGGTCACTGTCTCTCTCTCGGTCCCTGTGTCTCTCTCGGTCACTGTGTCTCTCTCTCGCTCCCTGTGTCACTCTCGGTCACTGTGCCTCACTCGGTCCCTGTGTCTCTCTCCGTCCTTGTGTCTCTCTCTCGGTCCCTGATTCTCTCTCTCTCAGCCCCTGTGTCTCTCTCGGTCACTGTCTCTCTCTCGGTCCCTGTGTCTCTCACGGTCCCTGTGTTTCTCTCTCGGTCCCTGTGTCTCTCTCGGTCCCTGTGTCTCTCTCTCACTTTCAGTGTCTCTCTCGGTCCCTGTGTCTCTCACGGTCCCTGTGTCTCTCTCTCGCTCCCTGTGTCTCTCTCGGTCACTGTGCCTCACTCGGTCCCTGTGTCTCTCTCCGTCCTTGTGTCTCTCTCTCGGTCCCTGATTCTCTCTCTCTCAGCCCCTGTGTCTCTCTCGGTCACTGTCTCTCTCTCGGTCCCTGTGTCTCTCACGGTCCCTGTGTCTCTCTCTCGGTCCCTGTGTCTCTCTCGGTCCCTGTGTCTCTCTCTCACTTTCAGTGTCTCTCTCGGTCCCTGTGTCTCTCACGGTCCCTGTGTCTCTCTCTCGCTCCCTGTGTCTCTGTCGGTCACTGTGTCTCTCACTCGGTCCCTGTGTCTCTCACTCGGTCCCTGTGTCTCACTCGGTCCCTGTCTCTCTCTCTCACTTTCAATGTCTCTGTCGGTCCCTGTGTCTCTCTCTAGGTCCTTGTGTCTCTCTCGGTCCCTGTGTCACTCTCTCGGTCCCTGTGTCTCTCTCTCGGTCCCGGTGTCTCTCTCGGTCCCTGTGTCTCTCTAACAGTCCCTGTGTCTCTATCGGGCCCTGTCTCTCTCTCGGTCCCTGTGTCTCTCTCGGTCCCTGTGTCACTCTCTCTCGGTCCCTGTCTCTCTCTCGGTCCCTGTCTCTCTCTCTCGGTCCCTGTCTCTCTCTCGGTCCCTGTGTCTCTCTCTCGGTCGCTGTGTCTCTCTCTCGGTCCCTGTGTCTCTCTCTTGGTCACTGTGTTTCTCTCAGTCCCTGTGTCTCTCTCTCGGTCCCTGTGTCTCACTCGGTCCCTGTGTATCTCTCTCGGTCCCTGTGTCTCTCTCTCGGTCCCTTTGTCTCTCTCTCTCGGTCCCTGTGTCTCTCTCTGTCCCTGTGTATCTCTCTCAGTCCCTGTGTCTCTCTCTCGGTCCCTGTCTCTCTCTCGGTCCCTGTGTCTCTCACTCGGTCCCTGTGTCTCTCACTCGGTCCCTGTGTCTCTCTAATGGTCCCTGTGTCTCTCTCGGGCCCTGTCTCTCTCTCGGTCCCTGTGTCTCTCTCGGTCCCTGTGTCACTCTCTCTCGGTCCCTGTCTCTCTCTCGGTCCCTGTGTCTCTCTCGGTCCCTGTGTCTCTCTCGGTCGCTGTGTCTCACTCGGTCCCTGTGTCTCTCTCGGTCCCTGTGTCTCCCTCTCACCCCAGTGTCTCTCTCGGTCCCTGTGTCTCTCTCTCTCGGTCCCTGTGTCTCTCTCTCTCGGTCCCTGTGTCTCTCTCGGTCGCTGTGTCTCACTCGTCCCTGTGTCTCACTCGGTCCCTGTGACTGTCTCGCTCCTTGTGTCTCTCTCTCGGTCCCTGTGTTTCTCTCTCTCAGTCCCTGTGTCTCTCTCGGTCACTGTCTCTCTCTCGGTCCCTGTGTCTCTCTCGGTCCCTGTGTCTCACTCGGTCCCTGTGTCTCTCTCCGTCCTTGTGTCTCTCTCTCGGTCCCTGTTTCTCTCTCTCTCAGTCCCTGTGTCTCTCTCGGTCACTGTCTCTCACTCGGTCCCTGAGACTCACTCGGTCCCTGTGTCTCTCTCTCAGTCCCTGTGTCTCTCTCTCGGTCCCTGTCTCTCTCTCAGTCCCTGTGTCTCTCTCTCGGTCCCTGTGCCTCTCTCGGTCCCTGTGTCTTACTCGGACCCTGTGACTCTCTCAGTCACTGTCTCTCTCTCAGTCCCTGTGTCTCTCTCTCGGTCCCTGTCTCTCTCTTGGTCCCTGTGTCTCTCTCGGTCCCTGTGTCTCTCTCGGTCCCTGTGTCTCTCTCTCGGTCCCTGTGTCTCTTTCAGTTCCGGTCTCTCTCTCGATCCCTGTATCTCGCTCTCGGTCCCTGTGTCTCCCTCTCGGTCCCTGTCTCTCTCTCAGTCCCTGTGTCTCTCTCTCGGTCCCTGTGTCTCTCTCTGGGTCCCTGTGTCTCTCTCGATCCCTGTGTCTCTCTCGGTCCCGGTCTCTCTCTCGGTCCCTGTCTCTCTCTCTTGCTCTCTGCGTCTCGCTCGGTCCCTGTGTCTCACTTTGTCCCTGTAACTCTCTCAGTCACAGTGTCTCTCTCAGTCCCTGTGCCTCTCTCTCGGTCTCTGTGTCTCGCTTTCGGTCCCTGTGTCTGTCTCTTGGTCCCTGTGTCTCTCTCGGTCCCTGTGTCTCTCACTCGGTCCCTGTGCCTCTCTCGGCCCCTGTGACTCTCTCTCGGTCCCTGTGTCTCTCTCGATCCCTGTCTCTCTCTCTCGGTCCCTGTGTCTCTCTCGGTCCCTGTCTCTCTCTCTTACTCTCTGTGTCTCTCTCGGTCCCTGTCTCTCTCTCAGTCCCTGTGTCTCTTTCTCGGTCCCTTTGTCTCTCTCTCGGTCCCTGTGCCTCAGTCAGTCCCTGTCTCTCTCTCAGTCCCTGTGTCTCTCTCTCTCGTTCCCTGTCTCTCTCTCTTTCACTTTGTCTCTCTCGGTCCCTGAGTCTCTCTCTCGGTCCCAGTGTCTCTCTCGGTCCCGATGTCTCTCTCGGTCCCTGTGTCTCTCTCTCGGTCGCTGTCTCTCTCTCTTGCTCTCTGCGTCTCTCTCGGTCCCTGTGTCTCACTTTGTCCCTGTGACTCTCTCAGTCCCTGTGTCTCTCTCAGTCCCTGTGTCTCTCTCAGTCCCTGTCTCTCTCTCAGTCCCAGTGTCTCTCTCTTGGTCCCTGTGTCTCGCTCTCGGTCTCTGTGTCTCTCTCAGTCCCTGTGTCTCTCACTCGGTCCCTATCTCTCTCTCAGTCCCTGTGACTCTCTCTTGGTCCCTGTGTCTCTCTCTCGGTCCCTATGTCTCTCTCGGTACCTGTGTCTCTCCCGGTCCCTGTCTCTGTCTCTCTCGGTCCCTGTGTCTCTCTCTCGGTCCCTGTGTCTCTCTCGGTCGCTGTTTCTCACTCGGTCCCTGTGTCTCTCTCGGTCCCTGTGTCTCCCTCTCACCCCAGTGTCTCTCTCAGTCCCTGTGTCTCTCTCTCTCGGTCCCTGTGTCTCCCACTCTCGGTCCCTGTGTCTCTCTCGGTCGCTGTGTCTCACTCAGTCCCTGTGTCTCTCTCTCGGTCACTGTCTCTCTCTCGGTCCCTGTGTCTCTCTCGGTCACTGTGTCTCTCTCGGTCCCTGTGTCTCACTCGGTCCCTGTGTCTCTCTCACTTTCAGTGTCTCTGTCGGTCCCTGTGTCTCTCTCTCAGTCCCTGTGTCTCACGAGGTCCCTGTGTCTCTCACTCTGTCCCTGTGTCTCTCTCTCACTTTCAGTGTCTCTGTCGGTCCCTGTGTCTCTCTCTCGGTCCCGGTGTCTCTCTCGGTCCCTGTGTCTCTCTCTCTCGGTCCCTGTGCCTCTCTCTCGGTCCCGGTGTCTCCCTCGGTCCCTGTGTCACTCTCTCGGTCCCGGTGTCTCTCTTGGTCCCTGTGTCTCTCTCTCTCGGTCCCTGTGTCTCTCTCTCGGTCCCTGTGTCTCTCTCTCTCGGTCCCTGTGTCTCTCTCTCTCGGTCCCTGTGTCTCTCTCTCGGTCCCTGTGACTCTCTCTCGGTCCCTGTCTCTCTCTCGGTCCCTGTGTCTCTCACTCGGTCCCTGTGTCTCTCTCTCGGTCCCTGTGTCTCTCACTCGGTCCCTGTTTCTCTCAGCCGGTACCTGTCTCTGACTCGGTCCCTGGGTCTCTCTCGGTCCCTGTGTCTCTCCCGGTCCCTGTGTCTGTCTCTCTCGGTCCCTGTGTCTCTCCCGGTCCCTGTCTCTGTCTCTCTCGGTCCCTGTGTCTCTCTCTTGGTCCCTGTGTCTCTCTCGGTCCCTGTGTCTCTCTCGGTCGCTGTGTCTCACTCGGTCCATGTGTCTCTCTCGATCCCTGTGTCTCCCTCTCACCCCTGTGTTTCTCTCGGTCCCTGTGTCTCTCTCGGTCCCTGTCTCTCTCTCGGTCCCTGTGCCTCTCTCGGTCCCTGTGTCTCTCTCTCGGTCCATGTGTCTCTCTCGGTCGCTGTGTCTCACTCATCCCTGTGTCTCTCTCGGTCCCTGTGTCCCTCTCACCCCGTGTCTCACTCGGTCCCCGTGACTGCCTCGCTCCTTGTGTCTCTCTCTCTCGGTCCCTGTGTCTCTCTCTTGGTCACTGTGTTTCTCTCAGTCCCTGTGTCTCTCTCTCGGTCCCTGTGTCTCTCACTCGGTCCCTGTGTCTCTCTCTCAGTCCCTGTGTCTCTCTCTCGGTCCCTGTGTCTCTCTCGGTCCCTGTGTCTCACTCGGTCCCTGTGTCTCTCTCACTTTCAGTGTCTCTGTCGGTCCCTGTGTCTCTCTCTCAGTCCCTGTGTCTCACTAGGTCCCTGTGTCTCTCACTCGGTCCCTGTGTCTCTCTCTCGGTCCCGGTGTCTCTCTCGGTCCCTGTGTCTCTCTCTCTCGGTCCCTGTGTCTCTCTCTCGGTCCCGGTGTCTCTCTCGGTCCCTGTGTCACTCTCTCGGTCCCGGTGTCTCTCTCGGTCCCTGTGTCTCTCTCTCTCGGTCCCTGTGTCTCTCTCTCGGTCCCTGTGTCTCTCTCTCCCGGTCCCTGTGTCTCTCTCGGTCACTGTCTCTCTCTCGGTCCCTGTGTCTCTCACGGTCCCTGTGTCTCTCTCTCGGTCCCTGTGTCTCTCTCGGTCCCTGTGTCTCTCTCTCACTTTCAGTGTCTCTCTCGGTCCCTGTGTCTCTCACGGTCCCTGTGTCTCTCTCTCGCTCCCTGTGTCTCTCTCGGTCACTGTGCCTCACTCGGTCCCTGTGTCTCTCTCCGTCCTTGTGTCTCTCTCTCGGTCCCTGATTCTCTCTCTCTCAGCCCCTGTGTCTCTCTCGGTCACTGTCTCTCTCTCGGTCCCTGTGTCTCTCACGGTCCCTGTGTCTCTCTCTCGGTCCCTGTGTCTCTCTCGGTCCCTGTGTCTCTCTCTCACTTTCAGTGTCTCTCTCGGTCCCTGTGTCTCTCACGGTCCCTGTGTCTCTCTCTCGGTCCCTGTGTCTCTCTCGGTCACTGTGTCTCTCTCGGTCCCTGTGTCTCACTCGGTCCCTGTGTCTCTCTCACTTTCAGTGTCTCTGTCGGTCCCTGTGTCTCTCTCTCAGTCCCTGTGTCTCACTAGGTCCCTGTGTCTCTCCCTCGGTCCCTGTGTCTCTCTCTCGGTCCCGGTGTCTCTCTCGGTCCCTGTGTCTCTCTCTCTCGGTCCCTGTGTCTCTCTCTCGGTCCCGGTGTCTCTCTCGGTCCCTGTGTCACTCTCTCGGTCCCGGTGTCTCTCTCGGTCCCTGTGTCTCTCTCTCTAGGTCCCTGTGTCTCTCTCTCGGTCCCTGTGTCTCTCTCTCCTGGTCCCTGTGTCTCTCTCGGTCCCTGTGTCTCTCTCTCGGTCCCTGTGTCTCTCTCTCCCGGTCCCTGTGTCTCTCTCGGTCCCTGTGTCTCTCTCTCGGTCCCTGTGACTCTCTCTCGGTCCCTGTCTCTCTCTCGGTCCCTGTGTCTCTCACTCGGTCCCTGTGTCTCTCTCTCGGTCCCTGTGTCTCTCACTCGGTCCCTGTGTCTCTCAGCCGGTACCTGTCTCTGACTCGGTCCCTGTGTCTCTCTCGGTCCCTGTGTCTCTCCCGGTCCCTGTGTCTGTCTCTCTAGGTCCCTGTGTCTCTCCCGGTCACTGTCTCTTTCTCTCTCGGTCCCTGTGTCTCTCTCTTGGTCCCTGTGTCTCTCTCGGTCCCTGTGTCTCTCTCGATCCCTGTGTCTCCCTCTCACCCCTGTGTCTCTCTCGGTCGCTGTGTCTCTCTCTCGGTCCCTGTGCCTCTCTCTCAGTCACTGTGTCTCTCTCGGTCCCTGTGTCTCTCTCTCGGTCCCTGTGTCTCTCTCGGTCGCTGTGTCTCACTCGTCCCTGTGTCTCTCTCGGTCCCTGTGTCTCCCTCTCACCCCTGTGTCTCACTCGGTCCCTGTGACTGCCTCGCTCCTTGTGTCTCTCTCTCTCGGTCCCTGTGTCACTCTCTCTCAGTCCCTGTGTCTCTCTCGGTCACTGTCTCTCTCTCGGTCCCTGTGTCTCTCTCGGTCACTGTGTCTCTCTCGGTCACTGTCTCTCTCTCGGTCCCTGTGTCTCTCTCGGTCACTGTGCCTCACTCGGTCCCTGTGTCTCTCTCCGTCCTTGTGTCTCTCTCTCGGTCCCTGATTCTCTCTCTCTCAGCCCCTGTGTCTCTCTCGGTCACTGTCTCTCTCTCGGTCCCTGTGTCTCTCACGGTCCCTGTGTCTCTCTCTCGGTCCCTGTGTCTCTCTCGGTCCCTTTGTCTCTCTCTCACTTTCAGTGTCTCTCTCGGTCCCTGTGTCTCTCACGGTCCCTGTGTCTCTCTGTCGCTCCCTGTGTCTCTCTCGGTCACTGTGCCTCACTCGGTCCCTGTGTCTCTCTCCGTCCTTGTGTCTCTCTCTCGGTCCCTGTGTCTCTCTCGGTCCCTGTGTCACTCTCTCTCGGTCCCTGTCTCTCTCTCGGTCCCTGTCTCTCTCTCGGTCCCTGTCTCTCTCTCGGTCCCTGTGTCTCTCTCTCGGTCCCTGTGTCTCTCTCTCGGTCCCTTTGTCTCTCTCTCTCGGTCCCTGTGTCTCTCTCTGTCCCTGTGTATCTCTCTCAGTCCCTGTGTCTCTCTCTCGGTCCCTGTCTCTCTCTCGGTCCCTGTGTCTCTCACTCGGTCCCTGTGTCTCTCACTCGGTCCCTGTGTCTCTCTCTCGGTCCCTGTGTCTCTCTCTCTCAGTCCCTGTGTCTCTCTCGGTCACTGTCTCTCTCTCGGTCCCTGTGTCTCTCTCGGTCACTGTGTCTCTCTCGGTCACTGTCTCTCTCTCGGTCCCTGTGTCACTCTCGGTCACTGTGCCTCACTCGGTCCCTGTGTCTCTCTCCGTCCTTGTGTCTCTCTCTCGGTCCCTGATTCTCTCTCTCTCAGCCCCTGTGTCTCTCTCGGTCACTGTCTCTCTCTCGGTCCCTGTGTCTCTCACGGTCCCTGTGTCTCTCTCTCGGTCCCTGTGTCTCTCTCGGTCCCTGTGTCTCTCTCTCACTTTCAGTGTTTCTCTCGGTCCCTGTGTCTCTCACGGTCCCTGTGTCTCTCTCTCGCTCCCTGTGTCTCTCTCGGTCACTGTGCCTCACTCGGTCCCTGTGTCTCTCTCCGTCCTTGTGTCTCTCTCTCGGTCCCTGATTCTCTCTCTCTCAGCCCCTGTGTCTCTCTCGGTCACTGTCTCTCTCTCGGTCCCTGTGTCTCTCACGGTCCCTGTGTCTCTCTCTCGGTCCCTGTGTCTCTCTCGGTCCCTGTGTCTCTCTCTCACTTTCAGTGTCTCTCTCGGTCCCTGTGTCTCTCACGGTCCCTGTGTCTCTCTCTCGCTCCCTGTGTCTCTCTCGGTCACTGTGTCTCTCACTCGGTCCCTGTGTCTCTCACTCGGTCCCTGTGTCTCACTCGGTCCCTGTCTCTCTCTCTCACTTTCAGTGTCTCTGTCGGTCCCTGTGTCTCTCTCTAGGTCCTTGTGTCTCTCTCGGTCCCTGTGTCACTCTCTCGGTCCCTGTGTCTCTCTCTCGGTCCCGGTGTCTCTCTCGGTCCCTGTGTCTCTCTAACAGTCCCTGTGTCTCTATCGGGCCCTGTCTCTCTCTCGGTCCCTGTGTCTCTCTCGGTCCCTGTGTCACTCTCTCTCGGTCCCTGTCTCTCTCTCGGTCCCTGTCTCTCTCTCTCGGTCCCTGTCTCTCTCTCGGTCCCTGTGTCTCTCTCTCGGTCGCTGTGTCTCTCTCTCGGTCCCTGTGTCTCTCTCTTGGTCACTGTGTTTCTCTCAGTCCCTGTGTCTCTCTCTCGGTCCCTGTGTCTCACTCGGTCCCTGTGTATCTCTCTCGGTCCCTGTGTCTCTCTCTCGGTCCCTTTGTCTCTCTCTCTCGGTCCCTGTGTCTCTCTCTGTCCCTGTGTATCTCTCTCAGTCCCTGTGTCTCTCTCTCGGTCCCTGTCTCTCTCTCGGTCCCTGTGTCTCTCACTCGGTCCCTGTGTCTCTCACTCGGTCCCTGTGTCTCTCTCTCGGTCACTGTGTCTCTCTCTCGGTCCCTGTGTCACTCTCAAGGTCCCTGTGTCTCTCTCTCGGTCCCGGTGACTCTCTCGGTCCCTGTGTCTCTCTAATGGTCCCTGTGTCTCTCTCGGGCCCTGTCTCTCTCTCGGTCCCTGTGTCTCTCTCGGTCCCTGTGTCACTCTCTCTCGGTCCCTGTCTCTCTCTCGGTCCCTGTGTCTCTCTCGGTCCCTGTGTCTCTCTCGGTCGCTGTGTCTCACTCGGTCCCTGTGTCTCTCTCGGTCCCTGTGTCTCCCTCTCACCCCAGTGTCTCTCTCGGTCCCTGTGTCTCTCTCTCTCGGTCCCTGTGTCTCTCTCTCTCGGTCCCTGTGTCTCTCTCTCTCGGTCCCTGTGTCTCTCTCTCTCTCGGTCCCTGTGTCTCTCTCGGTCGCTGTGTCTCACTCGTCCCTGTGACTCACTCGGTCCCTGTGACTGTCTCGCTCCTTGTGTCTCTCTCTCGGTCCCTGTGTTTCTCTCTCTCAGTCCCTGTGTCTCTCTCGGTCACTGTCTCTCTCTCGGTCACTGTCTCTCTCTCGGTCCCTGTGTCTCTCTCGGTCCCTGTGTCTCACTCGGTCCCTGTGTCTCTCTCCGTCCTTGTGTCTCTCTCTCGGTCCCTGTTTCTCTCTCTCTCAGTCCCTGTGTCTCTCTCTCGGTCCCTGTCTCTCTCTCAGTCCCTGTGTCTCTCTCTCGGTCCCTGTGTCTCTCTCTCGGTCCCTGTGCCTCTCTCGGTCCCTGTGTCTTACTCGGACCCTGTGACTCTCTCAGTCACTGTCTCTCTCTCAGTCCCTGTGTCTCTCTCTCGGTCCCTGTCTCTCTCTTGGTCCCTGTGTCTCTCTCGGTCCCTGTGTCTCTCTCGGTCCCTGTGTCTCTCTCTCGGTCCCTGTGTCTCTTTCAGTTCCGGTCTCTCTCTCGATCCCTGTATCTCGCTCTCGGTCCCTGTGTCTCTCTCTCGGTCCCTGTCTCTCTCTCAGTCCCTGTGTCTCTCTCTCGGTCCCTGTGTCTCTCTCTGGGTCCCTGTGTCTCTCTCGATCCCTGTGTCTCTCTCGGTCCCGGTCTCTCTCTCGGTCCCTGTCTCTCTCTCTTGCTCTCTGCGTCTCGCTCGGTCCCTGTGTCTCACTTTGTCCCTGTGACTCTCTCAGTCACAGTGTCTCTCACAGTCCCTGTGCCTCTCTCTCGGTCTCTGTGTCTCGCTTTCGGTCCCTGTGTCTGTCTCTTGGTCCCTGTGTCTCTCTCGGTCCCTGTGTCTCTCATTCGGTCGCTGTGCCTCTCTCGGCCCCTGTGACTCTCTCTCGGTCCCTGTGTCTCTCTCGATCCCTGTCTCTCTCTCTCGGTCCCTGTGTCTCTCTCGGTCCCTGTCTCTCTCTCTTACTCTCTGTGTCTCTCTCGGTCCCTGTCTCTCTCTCAGTCCCTGTGTCTCTTTCTCGGTCCCTTTGTCTCTCTCTCGGTCCCTGTGCCTCAGTCAGTCCCTGTCTCTCTCTCAGTCCCTGTGTCTCTCTCTCTCGTTCCCTGTCTCTCTCTCTTTCACTTTGTCTCTCTCGGTCCCTGAGTCTCTCTCTCGGTCCCAGTGTCTCTCTCGGTCCCGGTGTCTCTCTCGGTCCCTGTGTCTCTCTCTCGGTCGCTGTCTCTCTCTCTTGCTCTCTGCGTCTCTCTCGGTCCCTGTGTCTCACTTTGTCCCTGTGACTCTCTCAGTCCCTGTGTCTCTCTCAGTCCCTGTGTCTCTCTCAGTCCCTGTCTCTCTCTCAGTCCCAGTGTCTCTCTCTCGGTCCCTGTGTCTCTCACTCGGTCCCTGTCTCTCTCTCAGTCCCTGTGACTCTCTCTTGGTCCCTGTGTCTCTCTCTCGGTCCCTGTGTCTCTCTCGGTACCTGTGTCTCTCCCGGTCCCTGTCTCTGTCTCTCTCGGTCCCTGTGTCTCTCTCTCGGTCCCTGTGTCTCTCTCGGTCGCTGTTTCTCACTCGGTCCCTGTGTCTCTCTCGGTCCCTGTGTCTCCCTCTCACCCCAGTGTCTCTCTCGGTCCCTGTGTCTCTCTCTCTCGGTCCCTGTGTCTCCCACTCTCGGTCCCTGTGTCTCTCTCGGTCGCTGTGTCTCACTCAGTCCCTGTGTCTCTCTCTCGGTCACTGTCTCTCTCTCGGTCCCTGTGTCTCTCTCGGTCCCTGTGTCTCACTCGGTCCCTGTGTCTCTCTCACTTTCAGTGTCTCTGTCGGTCCCTGTGTCTCTCTCTCAGTCCCTGTGTCTCACGAGGTCCCTGTGTCTCTCACTCTGTCCCTGTGTCTCTCTCTCACTTTCAGTGTCTCTGTCGGTCCCTGTGTCTCTCTCTCGGTCCCGGTGTCTCTCTCGGTCCCTGTGTCTCTCTCTCTCGGTCCCTGTGCCTCTCTCTCGGTCCCGGTGTCTCCCTCGGTCCCTGTGTCACTCTCTCGGTCCCGGTGTCTCTCTTGGTCCCTGTGTCTCTCTCTCTCGGTCCCTGTGTCTCTCTCTCGGTCCCTGTGTCTCTCTCTCTCGGTCCCTGTGTCTCTCTCTCTCGGTCCCTGTGTCTCTCTCTCGGTCCCTGTGACTCTCTCTCGGTCCCTGTCTCTCTCTCGGTCCCTGTGTCTCTCACTCGGTCCCTGTGTCTCTCTCTCGGTCCCTGTGTCTCTCACTCGGTCCCTGTGTCTCTCAGCCGGTACCTGTCTCT
Source organism: Prionace glauca (assembly GCA_037974335.1). NCBI lineage: Eukaryota > Metazoa > Chordata > Chondrichthyes > Carcharhiniformes > Carcharhinidae > Prionace > Prionace glauca. The sequence goes on from JBBMRE010000122.1 coordinate 145,061, forward strand.
GACTCGGTCCCTGTGTCTCTCTCGGTCCCTGTGTCTCTCCCGGTCCCTGTGTCTGTCTCTCTCGGTCCCTGTGTCTCTCCCGGTCCCTGTCTCTGTCTCTCTCGGTCCCTGTGTCTCTCTCTTGGTCCCTGTGTCTCTCTCGGACCCTGTGTCTCTCTCGGTCGCTGTGTCTCACTCGGTCCATGTGTCTCTCTCGATCCCTGTGTCTCCCTCTCACCCCTGTGTTTCTCTCGGTCCCTGTGTCTCTCTCGGTCCCTGTCTCTCTCTCGGTCCCTGTGCCTCTCTCGGTCCCTGTGTCTCTCTCTCGGTCCATGTGTCTCTCTCGGTCGCTGTGTCTCACTCATCCCTGTGTCTCTCTCGGTCCCTGTGTCTCCCTCTCACCCCGTGTCTCACTCGGTCCCCGTGACTGCCTCGCTCCTTGTGTCTCTCTCTCTCGGTCCCTGTGTCTCTCTCTTGGTCACTGTGTTTCTCTCAGTCCCTGTGTCTCTCTCTCGGTCCCTGTGTCTCTCACTCGGTCCCTGTGTCTCTCTCTCAGTCCCTGTGTCTCTCTCTCGGTCCCTGTGTCTCTCTCGGTCACTGTGTCTCTCTCGGTCCCTGTGTCTCACTCGGTCCCTGTGTCTCTCTCACTTTCAGTGTCTCTGTCGGTCCCTGTGTCTCTCTCTCAGTCCCTGTGTCTCACTAGGTCCCTGTGTCTCTCACTCGGTCCCTGTGTCTCTCTCTCGGTCCCGGTGTCTCTCTCGGTCCCTGTGTCTCTCTCTCTCGGTCCCTGTGTCTCTCTCTCGGTCCCGGTGTCTCTCTCGGTCCCTGTGTCACTCTCTCGGTCCCGGTGTCTCTCTCGGTCCCTGTGTCTCTCTCTCTCGGTCCCTGTGTCTCTCTCTCGGTCCCTGTGTCTCTCTTTCCCGGTCCCTGTGTCTCTCTCGGTCACTGTCTCTCTCTCGGTCCCTGTGTCTCTCACGGTCCCTGTGTCTCTCTCTCGGTCCCTGTGTCTCTCTCGGTCCCTGTGTCTCTCTCTCACTTTCAGTGTCTCTCTCGGTCCCTGTGTCTCTCACGGTCCCTGTGTCTCTCTCTCGCTCCCTGTGTCTCTCTCGGTCACTGTGCCTCACTCGGTCCCTGTGTCTCTCTCCGTCCTTGTGTCTCTCTCTCGGTCCCTGATTCTCTCTCTCTCAGCCCCTGTGTCTCTCTCGGTCACTGTCTCTCTCTCGGTCCCTGTGTCTCTCACGGTCCCCGTGTCTCTCTCTCGGTCCCTGTGTCTCTCTCGGTCCCTGTGTCTCTCTCTCACTTTCAGTGTCTCTCTCGGTCCCTGTGTCTCTCACGGTCCCTGTGTCTCTCTCTCGGTCCCTGTGTCTCTCTCGGTCACTGTGTCTCTCTCGGTCCCTGTGTCTCACTCGGTCCCTGTGTCTCTCTCACTTTCAGTGTCTCTGTCGGTCCCTGTGTCTCTCTCTCAGTCCCTGTGCCTCACTAGGTCCCTGTGTCTCTCACTCGGTCCCTGTGTCTCTCTCTCGGTCCCGGTGTCTCTCTCGGTCCCTGTGTCTCTCTCTCTCGGTCCCTGTGTCTCTCTCTCGGTCCCGGTGTCTCTCTCGGTCCCTGTGTCACTCTCTCGGTCCCGGTGTCTCTCTCGGTCCCTGTGTCTCTCTCTCCCGCTCCCTGTGTCTCTCTCGGTCCCTGTGTCTCTCTCTCGGTCCCTGTGTCTCTCTCTCCCGGTCCCTGTGTCTCTCTCGGTCCCTGTGTCTCTCTCTCGGTCCCTGTGACTCTCTCTCGGTCCCTGTCTCTCTCTCGGTCCCTGTGTCTCTCACTCGGTCCCTGTGTCTCTCTCTCGGTCCCTGTGTCTCTCACTCGGTCCCTGTGTCTCTCAGCCGGTACCTGACTCTGACTCGGTCCCTGTGTCTCTCTCGGTCCCTGTGTCTCACCCGGTCCCTGTGTCTGTCTCTCTAGGTCCCTGTGTCTCTCCCGGTCACTGTCTCTTTCTCTCTCGGTCCTGTGTCTCTCTCTTGGTCCCTGTGTCTCTCTCGGTCCCTGTGTCTCTCTCGATCCCTGTGTCTCCCTCTCACCCCTGTGTCTCTCTCGGTCCCTGTGTCTCTCTCTCGGTCCCTGTGCCTCTCTCTCGGTCACTGTGTCTCTCTCGGTCCCTGTGTCTCTCTCTCGGTCCCTGTGTCTCCCTCGGTCGCTGTGTCTCACTCGTCCCTGTGTCTCTCTCGGTCCCTGTGTCTCCCTCTCACCCCTGTGTCTCACTCGGTCCCTGTGACTGCCTCGCTCCTTGTGTCTCTCTCTCTCGGTCCCTGTGTCACTCTCTCTCAGTCCCTGTGTCTCTCTCGGTCACTGTCTCTCTCTCGGTCCCTGTGTCTCTCTCGGTCACTGTGTCTCTCTCGGTCACTGTCTCTCTCTCGGTCCCTGTGTCTCTCTCGGTCACTGTGCCTCACTCGGTCCCTGTGTCTCTCTCCGTCCTTGTGTCTCTCTCTCGGTCCCTGATTCTCTCTCTCTCAGCCCCTGTGTCTCTCTCGGTCACTGTCTCTCTCTCGGTCCCTGTGTCTCTCACGGTCCCTGTGTCTCTCTCTCGGTCCCTGTGTCTCTCTCGGTCCCTGTGTCTCTCTCTCACTTTCAGTGTCTCTCTCGGTCCCTGTGTCTCTCACGGTCCCCTGTGTCTCTCTCTCGCTCCCTGTGTCTCTCTCGGTCACTGTGCCTCACTCGGTCCCTGTGTCTCTCTCCGTCCTTGTGTCTCTCTCTCGGTCCCTGTGTCTCTCTCGGTCCCTGTGTCACTCTCTCTCGGTCCCTGTCTCTCTCTCGGTCCCTGTCTCTCTCTCGGTCCCTGTGTCTCTCTCTCGGTCCCTGTGTCTCTCTCTCGGTCCCTTTGTCTCTCTCTCTCGGTCCCTGTGTCTCTCTCTGTCCCTGTGTATCTCTCTCAGTCCCTGTGTCTCTCTCTCGGTCCCTGTCTCTCTCTCGGTCCCTGTGTCTCTCACTCGGTCCCTGTGTCTCTCACTCGGTCCCTGTGTCTCTCTCTCGGTCCCTGTGTCTCTCTCTCTCAGTCCCTGTGTCTCTCTCGGTCACTGTCTCTCTCTCGGTCCCTGTGTCTCTCTCGGTCACTGTGTCTCTCTCGGTCACTGTCTCTCTCTCGGTCCCTGTGTCTCTCTCGGTCACTGTGCCTCACTCGGTCCCTGTGTCTCTCTCCGTCCTTGTGTCTCTCTCTCGGTCCCTGATTCTCTCTCTCTCAGCCCCTGTGTCTCTCTCGGTCACTGTCTCTCTCTCGGTCCCTGTGTCTCTCACGGTCCCTGTGTCTCTCTCTCGGTCCCTGTGTCTCTCTCGGTCCCTGTGTCTCTCTCTCACTTTCAGTGTCTCTCTCGGTCCCTGTGTCTCTCACGGTCCCTGTGTCTCTCTCTCGCTCCCTGTGTCTCTCTCGGTCACTGTGCCTCACTCGGTCCCTGTGTCTCTCTCCGTCCTTGTGTCTCTCTCTCGGTCCCTGATTCTCTCTCTCTCAGCCCCTGTGTCTCTCTCGGTCACTGTCTCTCTCTCGGTCCCTGTGTCTCTCACGGTCCCTGTGTCTCTCTCTCGGTCCCTGTGTCTCTCTCGGTCCCTGTGTCTCTCTCTCACTTTCAGTGTCTCTCTCGGTCCCTGTGTCTCTCACGGTCCCTGTGTCTCTCTCTCGGTCCCTGTGTCTCTCTCGGTCACTGTGTCTCTCTCGGTCCCTGTGTCTCACTCGGTCCCTGTGTCTCTCTCACTTTCAGTGTCTCTGTCGGTCCCTGTGTCTCTCTCTCAGTCCCTGTGTCTCACTAGGTCCCTGTGTCTCTCACTCGGTCCCTGTGTCTCTCTCTCGGTCCCGGTGTCTCTCTCGGTCCCTGTGTCTCTCTCTCTCGGTCCCTGTGTCTCTCTCTCGGTCCCGGTGTCTCTCTCGGTCCCTGTGTCACTCTCTCGGTCCCGGTGTCTCTCTCGGTCCCTGTGTCTCTCTCTCTCGGTCCCTGTGTCTCTCTCTCGGTCCCTGTGTCTCTCTCTCCCGGTCCCTGTGTCTCTCTCGGTCCCTGTGTCTCTCTCTCGGTCCCTGTGTCTCTCTCTCCCGGTCCCTGTGTCTCTCTCGGTCCCTGTGTCTCTCTCTCGGTCCCTGTGACTCTCTCTCGGTCCCTGTCTCTCTCTCGGTCCCTGTGTCTCTCACTCGGTCCCTGTGTCTCTCTCTCGGTCCCTGTGTCTCTCACTCGGTCCCTGTGTCTCTCAGCCGGTACCTGACTCTGACTCGGTCCCTGTGTCTCTCTCGGTCCCTGTGTCTCTCCCGGTCCCTGTGTCTGTCTCTCTAGGTCCCTGTGTCTCTCCCGGTCACTGTCTCTTTCTCTCTCGGTCCCTGTGTCTCTCTCTTGGTCCCTGTGTCTCTCTCGGTTCCTGAGTCTCTCTCGATCCCTGTGTCTCCCTCTCACCCCTGTGTCTCTCTCGGTCCCTGTGTCTCTCTCTCGGTCCCTGTGCCTCTCTCTCGGTCACTGTGTCTCTCTCGGTCCCTGTGTCTCTCTCTCGGTCCCTGTGTCTCTCTCGGTCGCTGTGTCTCACTCGTCCCTGTGTCTATCTCGGTCCCTGTGTCTCCCTCTCACCCCTGTGTCTCACTCGGTCCCTGTGACTGCCTCGCTCCTTGTGTCTCTCTCTCTCGGTCCCTGTGTCACTCTCTCTCAGTCCCTGTGTCTCTCTCGGTCACTGTCTCTCTCTCGGTCCCTGTGTCTCTCTCGGTCACTGTGTCTCTCTCGGTCACTGTCTCTCTCTCGGTCCCTGTGTCTCTCTCGGTCACTGTGCCTCACTCGGTCCCTGTGTCTCTCTCCGTCCTTGTGTCTCTCTCTCGGTCCCTGATTCTCTCTCTCTCAGCCCCTGTGTCTCTCTCGGTCACTGTCTCTCTCTCGGTCCCTGTGTCTCTCACGGTCCCTGTGTCTCTCTCTCGGTCCCTGTGTCTCTCTCGGTCCCTGTGTCTCTCTCTCACTTTCAGTGTCTCTCTCGGTCCCTGTGTCTCTCACGGTCCCTGTGTCTCTCTCTCGCTCCCTGTGTCTCTCTCGGTCACTGTGCCTCACTCGGTCCCTGTGTCTCTCTCCGTCCTTGTGTCTCTCTCTCTGTCCCTGATGTCTCTCTCTCTCAGCCCCTGTGTCTCTCTCGGTCACTGTCTCTCTCTCGGTCCCTGTGTCTCTCTCTCACTTTCAGTGTCTCTCGGTCCCTGTGTCTCTCACGGTCCCTGTGTCTCTCTCTCACTCCCTGTGTCTCTCTCGGTCACTGTGTCTCTCACTCGGTCCCTGTGTCTCTCACTCGGTGCCTGTGTCTCACTCGGTCCCTGTCTCTCTCTCTCACTTTCAGTGTCTCTGTCGGTCCCTGTGTCTCTCTCTAGGTCCTTGTGTCTCTCTCGGTCCCTGTGTCACTCTCTCGGTCCCTGTATCTCTCTCTCGGTCCCGGTGTCTCTCTCGGTCCCTGTGTCTCTCTAACAGTCCCTGTGTCTCTATCGGGCCTTGTCTCTCTCTCGGTCCCTGTGTCTCTCTCGGTCCCTGTGTCACTCTCTCTCGGTCCCTGTCTCTCTCTCGGTCCCTGTCTCTCTCTCGGTCCCTGTCTCTCTCTCGGTCCCTGTGTCTCTCTCTCGGTCGCTGTGTCTCTCTCTCGGTCCCTGTGTCTCTCTCTTGGTCACTGTGTTTCTCTCAGTCCCTGTGTCTCTCTCTCGGTCCCTGTGTCTCACTCGGTCCCTGTGTATCTCTCTCGGTCCCTGTGTCTCACTCTCGGTCCCTTTGTCTCTCTCTCTCGGTCCCTGTGTCTCTCTCTGTCCCTGTGTATCTCTCTCAGTCCCTGTGTCTCTCTCTCGGTCCCTGTCTCTCTCTCGGTCCCTGTGTCTCTCACTCGGTCCCTGTGTCTCTCACTCGGTCCCTGTGTCTCTCTCTCTCGGTCCCTGTGTCACTCTCAAGGTCCCTGTGTCTCTCTCTCGGTCCCGGTGTCTCTCGCGGTCCCTGTGTCTCTCTAACGGTCCCTGTGTCTCTCTCGGGCCCTGTCTCTCTCTCGGTCCCTGTGTCTCTCTCGGTCCCTGTGTCACTCTCTCTCGGTCCCTGTCTCTCTCTCGGTCCCTGTGTCTCTCTCGGTCCCTGTGTCTCTCTCGGTCGCTGTGTCTCACTCGGTCCCTGTGTCTCTCTCGGTCCCTGTGTCTCCCTCTCACCCCAGTGTCTCTCTCGGTCCCTGTGTCTCTCTCTCTCGGTCCCTGTGTCTCTCTCGGTCGCTGTGTCTCACTCGTCCCTGTGTCTGCCTCGCTCCTTGTGTCTCTCTCTCTCGGTCCCTGTGTCTCTCCCTCTCACCCCGGTGTCTCACTCGGTCCCTGTGTCTGCCTCGCTCCTTGTGTCTCTCTCTCTCGGTCCCTGTGTCTCTCTCTCTCAGTCCCTGTGTCTCTCTCGGTCACTGTCTCTCTCTCGGTCCTGTGTCTCTCTCGGTCACTGTGTCTCTCTCGGTCACTGTCTCTCTCTCGGTCCCTGTGTCTCTCTCGGTCACTGTGCCTCACTCGGTCCCTGTGTCTCTCTCCGTCCTTGTGTCTCTCTCTCGGTCCCTGATTCTCTCTCTCTCAGCCCCTGTGTCTCTCTCGGTCACTGTCTCTCTAACGGTCCCTGTGTCTCTCTCGGGCCCTGTCTCTCTCTCGACCCTGTGTCTCTCTCGGTCCCTGTGTCACTCTCTCTCGGTCCCTGTCTCTCTCTCGGTCCCTGTGTCTCTCTCGCTCCCTGTGTCTCTCTCGGTCGCTGTGTCTCACTCGGTCCCTGTATCTCTCTCGGTCCCTGTGTCTCCCTCTCACCCAGTGTCTCTCTCGGTCCCTGTGTCTCTCTCTCTCGGTCCCTGTGTCTCTCTCTCTCGGTCCCTGTGTCTCTCTCGGTCGCTGTGTCTCACTCGTCCCTGTGTCTGCCTCGCTCCTTGTGTCTCTCTCTCTCGGTCCCTGTGTCTCTCCCTCTCACCCCTGTGTCTCACTCGGTCCCTGTGACTGCCTCGCTCCTTGTGTCTCTCTCTCTCGGTCCCTGTGTCTCTCTCTCAGTCCCTGTGTCTCTCTCGGTCACTGTCTCTCTCTCGGTCCCTGTGTCTCTCTCGATCACTGTGTCTCTCTCGGTCACTGTCTCTCTCTCGGTCCCTGTGTCTCTCTCGGTCACTGTGCCTCACTCGGTCCCTGTGTCTCTCTCCGTCCTTGTGTCTCTCTCTCGGTCCCTGATTCTCTCTCTCTCAGCCCCTGTGTCTCTCTCGGTCACTGTCTCTCTCTCGGTCCCTGTGTCTCTCACGGTCCCTGTGTCTCTCTCTCGGTCCCTGTGTCTCTCTCGGTCTCTGTGTCTCTCTCTCACTTTCAGTGTCTCTCTCGGTCCCTGTGTCTCTCACGGTCCCTGTGTCTCTCTCTCGCTCCCTGTGTCTCTCTCGGTCACTGTGCCTCACTCGGTCCCTGTGTCTCTCTCCGTCCTTGTGTCTCTCTCTCGGTCCCTGATTCTCTCTCTCTCAGCCCCTGTGTCTCTCTCGGTCACTGTCTCTCTCTCGGTCCCTGTGTCTCTCACGGTCCCTGTGTCTCTCTCTCGGTCCCTGTGTCTCTCTCGGTCCCTGTGTCTCTCTCTCACTTTCAGTGTCTCTCTCGGTCCCTGTGTCTCTCACGGTCCCTGTGTCTCTCTCTCGCTCCCTGTGTCTCTCTCGGTCACTGTGTCTCTCACTCGGTCCCTGTGTCTCTCACTCGGTCCCTGTGTCTCACTCGGTCCCTGTCTCTCTCTCTCACTTTCAGTGTCTCTGTCGGTCCCTGTGTCTCTCTCTAGGTCCTTGTGTCTCTCTCGGTCCCTGTGTCACTCTCCCGGTCCCTTTGTCTCTCTCTCGGTCCCGGTGTCTCTCTCGGTCCCTGTGTCTCTCTAACAGTCCCTGTGTCTCTATCGGGCCCTGTCTCTCTCTCGGTCCCTGTGTCTCTCTCGGTCCCTGTGTCACTCTCTCTCGGTCCCTGTCTCTCTCTCGGTCCCTGTCTCTCTCTCGGTCCCTGTCTCTCTCTCGGTCCCTGTGTCTCTCTCTCGGTCCCTGTGTCTCTCTCTCGGTCCCTTTGTCTCTCTCTCTCGGTCCCTGTGTCTCTCTCTGTCCCTGTGTATCTCTCTCAGTCCCTGTGTCTCTCTCTCGGTCCCTGTCTCTCTCTCGGTCCCTGTGTCTCTCACTCGGTCCCTGTGTCTCTCACTCGGTCCCTGTGTCTCTCTCTCGGTCCCTGTGTCTCTCTCTCGGTCCCTGTGTCACTCTCAAGGTCCCTGTGTCTCTCTCTCGGTCCCGGTGACTCTCTCGGTCCCTGTGTCTCTCTAACGGTCCCTGTGTCTCTCTCGGGCCCTGTCTCTCTCTCGGTCCCTGTGTCTCTCTCGGTTCCTGTGTCACTCTCTCTCGGTCCCTGTCTCTCTCTCGGTCCCTGTGTCTCTCTCGGTCCCTGTGTCTCTCTCGGTCGCTGTGTCTCACTCGGTCCCTGTGTCTCTCTCGGTCCCTGTGTCTCCCTCTCACCCCAGTGTCTCTCTCGGTCCCTGTGTCTCTCTCTCTCGGTCCCTGTGTCTCTCTCTCTCGGTCCCTGTGTCTCTCTCGGTCGCTGTGTCTCACTCGTCCCTGTGTCTCTCTCTCGGTCCCTGTGTCTCTCACTCGGTCCCTGTGTCTCTCAGCCGGTACCTGTCTCTGACTCGGTCCCTGTGTCTCTCTCGGTCCCTGTGTCTGTCCCGGTCCCTGTGTCTGTCTCTCTAGGTCCCTGTGTCTCTCCCGGTCACTGTCTCTTTCTCTCTCGGTCCCTGTGTCTCTCTCTTGGTCCCTGTGTCTCTCTCGGTCCTGTGTCTCTCTCGATCCCTGTGTCTCCCTCTCACCCCTGTGTCTCTCTCGGTCCCTGTGTCTCTCTCTCGGTCCCTGTGCCTCTCTCTCGGTCACTGTGTCTCTCTCGGTCCCTGTGTCTCTCTCTCGGTCCCTGTGTCTCTCTCGGTCGCTGTGTCTCACTCGTCCCTGTGTCTCTCTCGGTCCCTGTGTCTCCCTCTCACCCCTGTGTCTCACTCGGTCCCTGTGACTGCCTCGCTCCTTGTGTCTCTCTCTCTCGGTCCCTGTGTCACTCTCTCTCAGTCCCTGTGTCTCTCTCGGTCACTGTCTCTCTCTCGGTCCCTGTGTCTCTCTCGGTCACTGTGTCTCTCTCGGTCACTGTCTCTCTCTCGGTCCCTGTGTCTCTCTCGGTCACTGTGCCTCACTCGGTCCCTGTGTCTCTCTCGGTCACTGTGCCTCACTCGGTCCCTGTGTCTCTCTCCGTCCTTGTGTCTCTCTCTCGGTCCCTGATTCTCTCTCTCTCAGCCCCTGTGTCTCTCTCGGTCACTGTCTCTCTCTCGGTCCCTGTGTCTCTCACGGTCCCTGTGTCTCTCTCTCGGTCCCTGTGTCTCTCTCGGTCCCTGTGTCTCTCTCTCACTTTCAGTGTCTCTCTCGGTCCCTGTGTCTCTCACGGTCCCTGTGTCTCTCTCTCGCTCCCTGTGTCTCTCTCGGTCACTGTGCCTCACTCGGTCCCTGTGTCTCTCTCCGTCCTTGTGTCTCTCTCTCGGTCCCTGATTCTCTCTCTCTCAGCCCCTGTGTCTCTCTCGGTCACTGTCTCTCTCTCGGTCCCTGTGTCTCTCACGGTCCCTGTGTCTCTCTCTCGGTCCCTGTGTCTCTCTCGATCCCTGTGTCTCTCTCTCACTTTCAGTGTCTCTCTCGGTCCCTATGTCTCTCACGGTCCCTGTGTCTCTCTCTCGCTCCCTGTGTCTCTCTCGGTCACTGTGTCTCTCACTCGGTCCCTGTGTCTCTCACTCGGTGCCTGTGTCTCACTCGGTCCCTGTCTCTCTCTCTCACTTTCAGTGTCTCTGTCGGTCCCTGTGTCTCTCTCTAGGTCCTTGTGTCTCTCTCGGTCCCTGTGTCACTCTCTCGGTCCCTGTATCTCTCTCTCGGTCCCGGTCTCTCTCTCGGTCCCTGTGTCTCTCTAACAGTCCCTGTGTCTCTATCGGGCCTTGTCTCTCTCTCGGTCCCTGTGTCTCTCTCGGTCCCTGTGTCACTCTCTCTTGGTCCCTGTCTCTCTCTCGGTCCCTGTCTCTCTCTCGGTCCCTGTCTCTCTCTCGGTCCCTGTGTCTCTCTCTCGGTCGCTGTGTCTCTCTCTCGGTCCCTGTGTCTCTCTCTTGGTCACTGTGTTTCTCTCAGTCCCTGTGTCTCTCTCTCGGTCCGTGTGTCTCACTCGGTCCCTGTGTATCTCTCTCGGTCCCTGTGTCTCTCTCTCGGTCCCTTTGTCTCTCTCTCTCGGTCCCTGTGTCTCTCTCTGTCCCTGTGTATCTCTCTCAGTCCCTGTGTCTCTCTCTCGGTCCCTGTCTCTCTCTCGGTCCCTGTGTCTCCCACTCGGTCCCTGTGTCTCTCACTCGGTCCCTGTGTCTCTCTCTCGGTCCCTGTGTCTCTCTCTCGGTCCCTGTGTCACTCTCAAGGTCCCTGTGTCTCTCTCTCGGTCCCGGTGTCTCTCGCGGTCCCTGTGTCTCTCTAACGGTCCCTGTGTCTCTCTCGGGCCCTGTCTCTCTCTCGGTCCCTGTGTCTCTCTCAGTCCCTGTGTCACTCTCTCTCGGTCCCTGTCTCTCTCTCGGTCCCTGTGTCTCTCTCGGTCCCTGTGTCTCTCTCGGTCGCTGTGTCTCACTCGGTCCCTGTGTCTCTCTCGGTCCCTGTGTCTCCCTCTCACCCCAGTGTCTCTCTCGGTCCCTGTGTCTCTCTCTCTCTCGGTCCCTGTGTCTCTCTCGGTCGCTGTGTCTCACTCGTCCCTGTGTCTGCCTCGCTCCTTGTGTCTCTCTCTCTCGGTCCCTGTGTCTCTCCCTCTCACCCCGGTGTCTCACTCGGTCCCTGTGACTGCATCGCTCCTTGTGTCTCTCTCTCTCGGTCCCTGTGTCTCTCTCTCTCAGTCCCTGTGTCTCTCTCGGTCACTGTCTCTCTCTCGGTCCCTGTGTCTCTCTCGGTCACTGTGTCTCTCTCGGTCACTATGTCTCTCTCGGTCCCTGTGTCTCTCTCGGTCACTGTGCCTCACTCGGTCCCTGTGTCTCTCTCCGTCCTTGTGTCTCTCTCTCGGTCCCTGATTCTCTCTCTCTCAGCCCCTGTGTCTCTCTCGGTCACTGTCTCTCTAACGGTCCCTGTGTCTCTCTCGGGCCTTGTCTCTCTCTCGACCCTGTGTCTCTCTCGGTCCCTGTGTCACTCTCTCTCGGTCCCTGTCTCTCTCTCGGTCCCTGTGTCTCTCTCGCTCCCTGTGTCTCTCTCGGTCGCTGTGTCTCACTCGGTCCCTGTGTCTCTCTCGGTCCCTGTGTCTCCCTCTCACCCCAGTGTCTCTCTCGGTCCCTGTGTCTCTCTCTCTCAGTCCCTGTGTCTCTCTCTCTCGGTCCCTGTGTCTCTCTCGGTCGCTGTGTCTCACTCGTCCCTGTGTCTGCCTCGCTCCTTGTGTCTCTCTCTCTCGGTCCCTGTGTCTCTCCCTCTCACCCCTGTGTCTCACTCGGTCCCTGTGACTGCCTCGCTCCTTGTGTCTCTCTCTCTCGGTCCCTGTGTCTCTCTCTCTCAGTCCCTGTATCTCTCTCGGTCACTGTCTCTCTCTCGGTCCCTGTGTCTCTCTCGGTCACTGTGTCTCTCTCGGTCACTGTCTCTCTCTCGGTCCCTGTGTCTCTCTCGGTCACTGTGCCTCACTCGGTCCCTGTGTCTCTCTCCGTCCTTGTGTCTCTCTCTCGGTCCCTGATTCTCTCTCTCTCAGCCCCTGTGTCTCTCTCGGTCACTGTCTCTCTCTCGGTCCCTGTGTCTCTCACGGTCCCTGTGTCTCTCTCTCGGTCCCTGTGTCTCTCTCGGTCCCTGTGTCTCTCTCTCACTTTCAGTGTCTCTCTCGGTCCCTGTGTCTCTCACGGTCCCTGTGTCTCTCTCTCGCTCCCTGTGTCTCTCTCGGTCACTGTGCCTCACTCGGTCCCTGTGTCTCTCTCCGTCCTTGTGTCTCTCTCTCGGTCCCTGATTCTCTCTCTCTCAGCCCCTGTGTCTCTCTCGGTCACTGTCTCTCTCTCGGTCCCTGTGTCTCTCACGGTCCCTGTGTCTCTCTCTCGGTCCCTGTGTCTCTCTCGGTCCCTGTGTCTCTCTCTCACTTTCAGTGTCTCTCTCGGTCCCTGTGTCTCTCACGGTCCCTGTGTCTCTCTCTCGCTCCCTGTGTCTCTCTCGGTCACTGTGTCTCTCACTCGGTCCCTGTGTCTCTCACTCGGTCCCTGTGTCTCACTCGGTCCCTGTCTCTCTCTCTCACTTTCAGTGTCTCTGTCGGTCCCTGTGTCTCTCTCTAGGTCCTTGTGTCTCTCTCGGTCCCTGTGTCACTCTCTCGGTCCCTGTGTCTCTCTCTCGGTCCCGGTGTCTCTCTCGGTCCCTGTGTCTCTCTAACAGTCCCCTGTGTCTCTATCGGGCCCTGTCTCTCTCTCGGTCCCTGTGTCTCTCTCGGTCCCTGTGTCACTCTCTCTCGGTCCCTGTCTCTCTCTCGGTCCCTGTCTCTCTCTCGGTCCCTGTCTCTCTCTCGGTCCCTGTGTCTCTCTCTCGGTCGCTGTGTCTCTCTCTCGGTCCCTTTGTCTCTCTCTCTCGGTCCCTGTGTCTCTCTCAGTCCTGTGTCTCTCTCTCGGTCCCTGTCTCTCTCTCGGTCCCTGTGTCTCTCACTCGGTCCCTGTGTCTCTCACTCGGTCCCTGTGTCTCTCTCTCGGTCCCTGTGTCTCTCTCTCGGTCCCTGTGTCACTCTCAAGGTCCCTGTGTCTCTCTCTCGGTCCCGGTGACTCTCTCGGTCCCTGTGTCTCTCTAACGGTCCCTGTGTCTCTCTCGGGCCCTGTCTCTCTCTCGGTCCCTGTGTCTCTCTCGGTCCCTGTGTCACTCTCTCTCGGTCCCCTGTCTCTCTCTCGGTCCCTGTGTCTCTCTCGGTCCCTGTGTCTCTCTCGGTCGCTGTGTCTCACTCGGTCCCTGTGTCTCTCTCGGTCCCTGTGTCTCCCTCTCACCCCAGTGTCTCTCTCGGTCCCTGTGTCTCTCTCTCTCGGTCCCTGTGTCTCTCTCTCTCGGTCCCTGTGTCTCTCTCGGTCGCTGTGTCTCACTCGTCCCTGTGTCTCTCTCTCGGTCCCTGTGTCTCTCACTCGGTCCCTGTGTCTCTCAGCCGGTACCTGTCTCTGACTCGGTCCCTGTGTCTCTCTCGGTCCATGTGTCTCTCCCGGTCCCTGTGTCTTTCTCTCTAGGTCCCTGTGTCTCTCCCGGTCCCTGTCTCTGTCTCTCTCGGTCCCTGTGTCTCTCTCTTGGTCCCTGTGTCTCTCTCGGTCCCTGTGTCTCTCTCGATCCCTGTGTCTCCCTCTCACCCCTGTGTCTCTCTCGGTCCCTGTGTCTCTCTCGGTCCCTGTGTCTCTCTCCTCGGTCCCTGTGCCTCTCTCGGTCCCTGTGTCTCACTCGTCCCGTGTCTCTCTCGGTCCCTGTGTCTCCCTCTCACCCCTGTGTCTCACTCGGTCCCTGTGACTTCCTCGCTCCTTGTGTCTCTCTCTCTCGGTCCCTGTGTCACTCTCTCTCAGTCCCTGTGTCTCTCTCGGTCACTGTCTCTCTCTCGGTCCCTGTGTCTCTCTCGGTCACTGTGTCTCTCTCGGTCACTGTCTCTCTCTCGGTCCCTGTGTCTCTCTCGGTCACTGTGCCTCACTCGGTCCCTGTGTCTCTCTCCGTCCTTGTGTCTCTCTCTCGGTCCCTGATTCTCTCTCTCTCAGCCCCTGTGTCTCTCTCGGTCACTGTCTCTCTCTCGGTCCCTGTGTCTCTCACGGTCCTGTGTCTCTCTCTCGGTCCTGTGTCTCTCTCGGTCCCTGTGTCTCTCTCTCACTTTCAGTGTCTCTCTCGGTCCTGTGTCTCTCTCGGTCGCTGTGTCTCACTCGTCCCTGTGTCTGCCTCGCTCCTTGTGTCTCTCTCTCTCGGTCCCTGTGTCTCTCCCTCTCACCCCTGTGTCTCACTCGGTCCCTGTGACTGCCTCGCTCCTTGTGTCTCTCTCTCTCGGTCCCTGTGTCTCTCTCTCTCAGTCCTGTGTCTCTCTCGGTCACTGTCTCTCTCTCGGTCCTGTGTCTCTCTCGGTCACTGTGTCTCTCTCGGTCACTGTCTCTCTCTCGGTCCCTGTGTCTCTCTCGGTCACTGTGCCTCACTCGGTCCCTGTGTCTCTCTCCGTCCTTGTGTCTCTCTCTCGGTCCCTGATTCTCTCTCTCTCAGCCCCTGTGTCTCTCTCGGTCACTGTCTCTCTCTCCGTCCCTGTGTCTCTCACGGTCCCTGTGTCTCTCTCTCGGTCCCTGTGTCTCTCTCGGTCCCTGTGTCTCTCTCTCACTTTCAGTGTCTCTCTCGGTCCCTGTGTCTCTCACGGTCCCTGTGTCTCTCTCTCGCTCCCTGTGTCTCTCTCGGTCACTGTGCCTCACTCGGTCCCTGTGTCTCTCTCCGTCTTGTGTCTCTCTCTCGGTCCCTGATTCTCTCTCTCTCAGCCCCTGTGTCTCTCTCGGTCACTGTCTCTCTCTCGGTCCTGTGTCTCTCACGGTCCCTGTGTCTCTCTCTCGGTCCCTGTGTCTCTCTCGGTCCCTGTGTCTCTCTCTCACTTTCAGTGTCTCTCTCGGTCCCTGTGTCTCTCACGGTCCCTGTGTCTCTCTCTCGCTCCCTGTGTCTCTCTCGGTCACTGTGTCTCTCACTCGGTCCCTGTGTCTCTCACTCGGTCCCTGTGTCTCACTCGGTCCCTGTCTCTCTCTCTCACTTTCAGTGTCTCTGTCGGTCCCTGTGTCTCTCTCTAGGTCCTTGTGTCTCTCTCGGTCCCTGTGTCACTCTCTCGGTCCCTGTGTCTCTCTCTCGGTCCCGGTGTCTCCTCTCGGTCCCTGTGTCTCTCTAACAGTCCCTGTGTCTCTATCGGGCCCTGTCTCTCTCTCGGTCCCTGTGTCCTCTCTCGGTCCCTGTGTCACTCTCTCTCGGTCCCTGTCTCTCTCTCGGTCCCTGTCTCTCTCTCGGTCCCTGTCTCTCTCTCGGTCCCTGTGTCTCTCTCTCGGTCGCTGTGTCTCTCTCTCGGTCCCTTTGTCTCTCTCTCTCGGTCCCTGTGTCTCTCTCTGTCCCTGTGTATCTCTCTCAGTCCCTGTGTCTCTCTCTCGGTCCCTGTCTCTCTCTCGGGTCCCTGTGTCTCTCACTCGGTCCCTGTGTCTCTCACTCGGTCCCTGTGTCTCTCTCTCGGTCCCTGTGTCTCTCTCTCGGTCCCTGTGTCACTCTCAAGGTCCCTGTGTCTCTCTCTCGGTCCCGGTGACTCTCTCGGTCCCTGTGTCTCTCTAACGGTCCCTGTGTCTCTCTCGGGCCCTGTCTCTCTCTCGGTCCCTGTGTCTCTCTCGGTCCCTGTGTCACTCTCTCTCGGTCCTGTCTCTCTCTCGGTCCCTGTGTCTCTCTCGGTCCCTGTGTCTCTCTCGGTCGCTGTGTCTCACTCGGTCCCTGTGTCTCTCTCGGTCCCTGTGTCTCCCTCTCACCCCAGTGTCTCTCTCGGTCCCTGTGTCTCTCTCTCTCGGTCCCTGTGTCTCTCTCTCTCGGTCCCTGTGTCTCTCTCGGTCGCTGTGTCTCACTCGTCCCTGTGTCTCTCTCTCGGTCCCTGTGTCTCTCACTCGGTCCCTGTGTCTCTCAAGCCGGTACCTGTCTCTGACTCGGTCCCTGTGTCTCTCTCGGTCCATGTGTCTCTCCCGGTCCCTGTGTCTTTCTCTCTAGGTCCCTGTGTCTCTCCCGGTCCCTGTCTCTGTCTCTCTCGGTCCCTGTGTCTCTCTCTTGGTCCCTGTGTCTCTCTCGGTCCCTGTGTCTCTCTCGATCCCTGTGTCTCCCTCTCACCCCTGTGTCTCTCTCGGTCCCTGTGTCTCTCTCGGTCCCTGTGTCTCTCTCTCGGTCCCTGTGCCTCTCTCGGTCCCTGTGTCTCTCTCTCGGTCCCTGTGTCTCTCTCGGTCGCTGTGTCTCACTCGTCCCGTGTCTCTCTCGGTCCCTGTGTCTCTCTCTCGGTCCCTGTGTCTCTCTCGGTCGCTGTGTCTCACTCGTCCCGTGTCTCTCTCGGTCGCTGTGTCTCACTCGTCCCGTGACTCTCTCGGTCCCTGTGTCTCTCTCGGTCCCTGTGTCTCCCTCTCACCCCTGTGTCTCACTCGGTCCCTGTGACTTCCTCGCTCCTTGTGTCTCTCTCTCGGTCCCTGTGTCACTCTCTCTCAGTCCCTGTGTCTCTCTCGGTCACTGTCTCTCTCTCGGTCCCTGTGTCTCTCTCGGTCACTGTGTCTCTCTCGGTCACTGTCTCTCTCTCGGTCCCTGTGTCTCTCTCGGTCACTGTGCCTCACTCGGTCCCTGTGTCTCTCTCCGTCCTTGTGTCCTCTCTCTCGGTCCCTGATTCTCTCTCTCTCAGCCCCTGTGTCTCTCTCGGTCACTGTCTCTCTCTCGGTCCCTGTGTCTCTCACGGTCACTGTGTCTCTCTCTCGGTCCCTGTGTCTCTCTCGGTCCCTGTGTCTCTCTCTCACTTTCAGTGTCTCTCTCGGTCCCTGTGTCTCTCTCGGTCGCTGTGTCTCACTCGTCCCTGTGTCTGCCTCGCTCCTTGTGTCTCTCTCTCTCGGTCCCTGTGTCTCTACCTCTCACCCCTGTGTCTCACTCGGTCCCTGTGACTGCCTCGCTCCTTGTGTCTCTCTCTCTCGGTCCCTGTGTCTCTCTCTCAGTCCCTGTGTCTCTCTCGGTCACTGTCTCTCTCTCGGTCCCTGTGTCTCTCTCGGTCACTGTGTCTCTCTCGGTCACTGTCTCTCTCTCGGTCCCTGTGTCTCTCTCGGTCACTGTGCCTCACTCGGTCCCTGTGTCTCTCTCCGTCCTTGTGTCTCTCTCTCGGTCCCTGATTCTCTCTCTCTCAGCCCCTGTGTCTCTCTCGGTCACTGTCTCTCTCTCGGTCCCTGTGTCTCTCACGGTCCCTGTGTCTCTCTCTCGGTCCCTGTGTCTCTCTCGGTCCCCTGTGTCTCTCTCTCACTTTCAGTGTCTCTCTCGGTCCCTGTGTCTCTCACGGTCCCTGTGTCTCTCTCTCGCTCCCTGTGTCTCTCTCGGTCACTGTGCCTCACTCGGTCCCTGTGTCTCTCTCCGTCCTTGTGTCTCTCTCTCGGTCCCTGATTCTCTCTCTCTCAGCCCCTGTGTCTCTCTCGGTCACTGTCTCTCTCTCGGTCCCTGTGTCTCTCACGGTCCCTGTGTCTCTCTCTCGGTCCCTGTGTCTCTCTCGGTCCCTGTGTCTCTCTCTCACTTTCAGTGTCTCTCTCGGTCCCTGTGTCTCTCACGGTCCCTGTGTCTCTCTCTCGCTCCCTGTGTCTCTCTCGGTCACTGTGTCTCTCACTCGGTCCCTGTGTCTCTCACTCGGTCCCTGTGTCTCACTTCACGTGCTCACTGTGTCCCTGTCTCTCTCTCTCACTTTCAGTGTCTCTGTCGGTCCCTGTGTCTCTCTCTAGGTCCTTGTGTCTCTCTCGGTCCCTGTGTCACTCTCTCGGTCCCTGTGTCTCTCTCTCGGTCCCGGTGTCTCTCTCGGTCCCTGTGTCTCTCTAACAGTCCCTGTGTCTCTATCGGGCCCTGTCTCTCTCTCGGTCCCTGTGTCTCTCTCGGTCCCTGTGTCACTCTCTCTCGGTCCTGTCTCTCTCTCGGTCCCTGTCTCTCTCTCGGTCCCTGTCTCTCTCTCGGTCCCTGTGTCTCTCTCTCGGTCGCTGTGTCTCTCTCTCGGTCCTTTGTCTCTCTCTCTCGGTCCCTGTGTCTCTCTCTGTCCCTGTGTATCTCTCTCAGTCCCTGTGTCTCTCTCTCGGTCCCTGTCTCTCTCTCGGTCCCTGTGTCTCTCACTCGGTCCCTGTGTCTCTCACTCGGTCCCTGTGTCTCTCTCTCGGTCCCTGTGTCTCTCTCTCGGTCCCTGTGTCACTCTCAAGGTCCCTGTGTCTCTCTCTCGGTCCCGGTGACTCTCTCGGTCCCTGTGTCTCTCTAACGGTCCCTGTGTCTCTCTCGGGCCCTGTCTCTCTCTCGGTCCCTGTGTCTCTCTCGGTCCCTGTGTCACTCTCTCTCGGTCCCTGTCTCTCTCTCGGTCCCTGTGTCTCTCTCGGTCCCTGTGTCTCTCTCGGTCGCTGTGTCTCACTCGGTCCCTGTGTCTCTCTCGGTCCCTGTGTCTCCCTCTCACCCCAGTGTCTCTCTCGGTCCCTGTGTCTCTCTCTCTCGGTCCCTGTGTCTCTCTCTCTCGGTCCCTGTGTCTCTCTCGGTCGCTGTGTCTCACTCGTCCCTGTGTCTCTCTCTCGGTCCCTGTGTCTCTCACTCGGTCCCTGTGTCTCTCAGCCGGTACCTGTCTCTGACTCGGTCCCTGTGTCTCTCTCGGTCCATGTGTCTCTCCCGGTCCCTGTGTCTTTCTCTCTAGGTCCCTGTGTCTCTCCCGGTCCCTGTCTCTGTCTCTCTCGGTCCCTGTGTCTCTCTCTTGGTCCCTGTGTCTCTCTCGGTCCCTGTGTCTCTCTCGATCCCTGTGTCTCCCTCTCACCCCTGTGTCTCTCTCTTGGTCCCTGTGTCTCTCTCGGTCCCTGTGTCTCTCTCGATCCCTGTGTCTCCCTCTCACCCCTGTGTCTCTCTCGGTCCCTGTGTCTCACTCGGTCCCTGTGTCTCTCTCTCGGTCCCTGTGCCTCTCTCGGTCCCTGTGTCTCTCTCTCGTCCCTGTGTCTCTCTCGGTCGCTGTGTCTCACTCGTCCCGTGTCTCTCTCGGTCCCTGTGTCTCTCTCTCGGTCCCTGTGTCTCTCTCGGTCGCTGTGTCTCACTCGTCCGTGTCTCTCTCGGTCCCTGTGTCTCTCTCTCGGTCCCTGTGTCTCTCTCGGTCGCTGTGTCTCACTCGTCCCGTGTCTCTCTCGGTCCCTGTGTCTCCCTCTCACCCCTGTTTCTCACTCGGTCCCTGTGACTTCCTCGCTCCTTGTGTCTCTCTCTCTCGGTCCTGTGTCACTCTCTCTCAGTCCCTGTGTCTCTCTCGGTCACTGTCTCTCTCTCGGTCTCACGTGCTCACTGTGTCACTGTGTCTCTCTCGGTCACTGTCTCTCTCTCGGTCCCTGTGTCTCTCTCGGTCACTGTGCCTCACTCGGTGCCTGTGTCTCTCTCCGTCCTTGTGTCTCTCTCTCGGTCCCTGATTCTCTCTCTCTCAGCCCCTGTGTCTCTCTCGGTCACTGTCTCTCTCTCGGTCCCTGTGTCTCTCACGGTCCCTGTGTCTCTCTCTCGGTCCCTGTGTCTCTCTCGGTCCCTGTGTCTCTCTCTCACTTTCAGTGTCTCTCTCGGTCCCTGTGTCTCTCTCGGTCGCTGTGTCTCACTCGTCCCTGTGTCTGCCTCGCTCCTTGTGTCTCTCTCTCTCGGTCCCTGTGTCTCTCCCTCTCACCCCTGTGTCTCACTCGGTCCCTGTGACTGCCTCGCTCCTTGTGTCTCTCTCTCTCGGTCCCTGTGTCTCTCTCTCTCAGTCCCTGTGTCTCTCTCGGTCACTGTCTCTCTCTCGGTCCCTGTGTCTCTCTCGGTCACTGTGTCTCTCTCGGTCACTGTCTCTCTCTCGGTCCCTGTGTCTCTCTCGGTCACTGTGCCTCACTCGGTCCCTGTGTCTCTCTCCGTCCTTGTGTCTCTCTCTCGGTCCCTGATTCTCTCTCTCTCAGCCCCTGTGTCTCTCTCGGTCACTGTCTCTCTCTCGGTCCCTGTGTCTCTCACGGTCCCTGTGTCTCTCTCTCGGTCCCTGTGTCTCTCTCGGTCCCTGTGTCTCTCTCTCACTTTCAGTGTCTCTCTCGGTCCCTGTGTCTCTCACGGTCCCTGTGTCTCTCTCTCGCTCCCTGTGTCTCTCTCGGTCACTGTGCCTCACTCGGTCCCTGTGTCTCTCTCCGTCCTTGTGTCTCTCTCTCGGTCCCTGATTCTCTCTCTCTCAGCCCCTGTGTCTCTCTCGGTCACTGTCTCTCTCTCGGTCCCTGTGTCTCTCACGGTCCCTGTGTCTCTCTCTCGGTCCCTGTGTCTCTCTCGGTCCCTGTGTCTCTCTCTCACTTTCAGTGTCTCTCTCGGTCCCTGTGTCTCTCACGGTCCCTGTGTCTCTCTCTCGCTCCCTGTGTCTCTCTCGGTCACTGTGTCTCTCACTCGGTCCCTGTGTCTCTCACTCGGTCCCTGTGTCTCACTCGGTCCCTGTCTCTCTCTCTAACTTTCAGTGTCTCTGTCGGTCCCTGTGTCTCTCTCTAGGTCCTTGTGTCTCTCTCGGTCCCTGTGTCACTCTCTCGGTCCCTGTGTCTCTCTCTCGGTCCCGGTGTCTCTCTCGGTCCCTGTGTCTCTCTAACAGTCCCTGTGTCTC
The DNA here is from genome assembly GCA_037974335.1 of Prionace glauca. NCBI lineage: Eukaryota > Metazoa > Chordata > Chondrichthyes > Carcharhiniformes > Carcharhinidae > Prionace > Prionace glauca. The sequence goes on from JBBMRE010000122.1 coordinate 165,366, forward strand.
TATCGGGCCCTGTCTCTCTCTCGGTCCCTGTGTCTCTCTCGGTCCCTGTGTCACTCTCTCTCGGTCCCTGTCTCTCTCTCGGTCCCTGTCTCTCTCTCGGTCCCTGTCTCTCTCTCGGTCCCTGTGTCTCTCTCTCGGTCGCTGTGTCTCTCTCTCGGTCCCTTTGTCTCTCTCTCTCGGTCCCTGTGTCTCTCTCTGTCCCTGTGTATCTCTCTCAGTCCCTGTGTCTCTCTATCGGTCCCTGTCTCTCTCTCGGTCCCTGTGTCTCTCACTCGGTCCCTGTGTCTCTCACTCGGTCCCTGTGTCTCTCTCTCGGTCCCTGTGTCTCTCTCTCGGTCCCTGTGTCACTCTCAAGGTCCCTGTGTCTCTCTCTCGGTCCCGGTGACTCTCTCGGTCCCTGTGTCTCTCTCGGGGCCCTGTCTCTCTCTCGGTCCCTGTGTCTCTCTCGGTCCCTGTGTCACTCTCTCTCGGTCCCTGTCTCTCTCTCGGTCCCTGTGTCTCTCTCGGTCCCTGTGTCTCTCTCGGTCGCTGTGTCTCACTCGGTCCCTGTGTCTCTCTCGGTCCCTGTGTCTCCCTCTCACCACCAGTGTCTCTCTCGGTCCCTGTGTCTCTCTCTCTCGGTCCCTGTGTCTCTCTCTCTCGGTCCCTGTGTCTCTCTCGGTCGCTGTGTCTCACTCGTCCCTGTGTCTCTCTCTCGGTCCCTGTGTCTCTCACTCGGTCCCTGTGTCTCTCAGCCGGTACCTGTCTCTGACTCGGTCCCTGTGTCTCTCTCGGTCCATGTGTCTCTCCCGGTCCCTGTGTCTTTCTCTCTAGGTCCCTGTGTCTCTCCCGGTCCCTGTCTCTGTCTCTCTCGGTCCCTGTGTCTCTCTCTTGGTCCCTGTGTCTCTCTCGGTCCCTGTGTCTCTCTCGATCCCTGTGTCTCCCTCTCACCCCCGTGTCTCTCTCGGTCCCTGTGTCTCTCTCGGTCCCTGTGTCTCTCTCTCGGTCCCTGTGCCTCTCTCGGTCCCTGTGTCTCTCTCTCGGTCCCTGTGTCTCTCTCGGTCGCTGTGTCTCACTCGTCCCGTGTCTCTCTCGGTCCCTGTGTCTCCCTCTCACCCCTGTGTCTCACTCGGTCCCTGTGACTGCCTCGCTCCTTGTGTCTCTCTCTCTCGGTCCCTGTGTCACACTCTCTCAGTCCCTGTGTCTCTCTCGGTCACTGTCTCTCTCTCGGTCCCTGTGTCTCTCTCGGTCACTGTGTCTCTCTCGGTCACTGTCTCTCTCTCGGTCCCTGTGTCTCTCTCGGTCACTGTGCCTCACTCGGTCCCTGTGTCTCTCTCCGTCCTTGTGTCTCTCTCTCGGTCCCTGATTCTCTCTCTCTCAGCCCCTGTGTCTCTCTCGGTCACTGTCTCTCTCTCGGTCCCTGTGTTCTCTCACGGTCCCTGTGTCTCTCTCTCGGTCCCTGTGTCTCTCTCGGTCCCTGTGTCTCTCTCTCACTTTCAGTGTCTCTCTCGGTCCCTGTGTCTCTCACGGTCCCTGTGTCTCTCTCTCGCTCCCTGTGTCTCTCTCGGTCACTGTGTCTCTCACTCGGTCCCTGTGTCTCTCACTCGGTCCCTGTGTCTCACTCGGTCCCTGTCTCTCTCTCTCACTTTCAGTGTCTCTGTCGGTCCCTGTTTCTCTCTCTAGGTCCTTGTGTCTCTCTCGGTCCCTGTGTCACTCTCTCGGTCCCTGTGTCTCTCTCTCGGTCCCGGTGTCTCTCTCGGTCCCTGTGTCTCTCTAACAGTCCCTGTGTCTCTATCGGGCCCTGTCTCTCTCTCGGTCCCTGTGTCTCTCTCAGTCCCTGTGTCACTCTCTCTCGGTCCCTGTCTCTCTCTCGGTCCCTGTCTCTCTCTCGGTCCCTGTCTCTCTCTCGGTCCCTGTGTCTCTCTCTCGGTCGCTGTGTCTCTCTCTCGGTCCCTGTGTCTCTCTCTTGGTCACTGTGTTTCTCTCAGTCCCTGTGTCTCTCTCTCGGTCCCTGTGTCTCACTCGGTCCCTGTGTATCTCTCTCGGTCCCTGTGTCTCTCTCTCGGTCCCTTTGTCTCTCTCTCTCGGTCCCTGTGTCTCTCTCTGTCCCTGTGTATCTCTCTCAGTCCCTGTGTCTCTCTCTCGGTCCCTGTCTCTCTCTCGGTCCCTGTGTCTCTCACTCGGTCCCTGTGTCTCTCACTCGGTCCCTGTGTCTCTCTCTCGGTCCCTGTGTCTCTCTCTCGGTCCCTGTGTCACTCTCAAGGTCCCTGTGTCTCTCTCTCGGTCCCGGTGTCTCTCGCGGTCCCTGTGTCTCTCTAACGGTCCCTGTGTCTCTCTCGGGCCCTGTCTCTCTCTCGGTCCCTGTGTCTCTCTCGGTCCCTGTGTCACTCTCTCTCGGTCCCTGTCTCTCTCTCGGTCCCTGTGTCTCTCTCGGTCCCTGTGTCTCTCTCGGTCGCTGTGTCTCACTCGGTCCCTGTGTCTCTCTCGGTCCCTGTGTCTCCCTCTCACCCCAGTGTCTCTCTCGGTCCCTGTGTCTCTCTCTCTCGGTCCCTGTGTCTCTCTCTCTCGGTCCCTGTGTCCTCTCTCGGTCGCTGTGTCTCACTCGTCCCTGTGTCTGCCTCGCTCCTTGTGTCTCTCTCTCTCGGTCCCTGTGTCTCTCCCTCTCACACCGGTGTCTCACTCGGTCCCTGTGACTGCCTCGCTCCTTGTGTCTCTCTCTCTCGGTCCCTGTGTCTCTCTCTCTCAGTCCCTGTGTCTCTCTCGGTCACTGTCTCTCTCTCGGTCCCTGTGTCTCTCTCGGTCACTGTGTCTCCCTCGGTCACTGTCTCTCTCTCGGTCCCTGTGTCTCTCTCGGTCACTGTGCCTCACTCGGTCCCTGGGTCTCTCTCCATCCTTGTGTCTCTCTCTCAGTCCCTGATTCTCTCTCTCTCAGCCCCTGTGTCTCTCTCGGTCACTGTCTCTCTAACGGTCCCTGTGTCTCTCTCGGGCCCTGTCTCTCTCTCGGTCCCTGTGTCTCTCTCGGTCCCTGTGTCACTCTCTCTTGGTCCCTGTCTCTCTCTCGGTCCCTGTGTCTCTCTCGCTCCCTGTGTCTCTCTCGGTCGCTGTGTCTCACTCGGTCCCTGTGTCTCTCTCGGTCCCTGTGTCTCCCTCTCACCCCAGTGTCTCTCTCGGTCCCTGTGTCTCTCTCTCTCGGTCCCTGTGTCTCACTCTCTCGGTCCCTGTGTCTCTCTCGGTCGCTGTGTCTCACTCGTCCCTGTGTCTGCCTCGCTCCTTGTGTCTCTCTCTCTCGGTCCCTGTGTCTCTCCCTCTCACCCCTGTGTCTCACTCGGTCCCTGTGACTGCCTCGCTCCTTGTGTCTCTCTCTCTCGGTCCCTGTGTCTCTCTCTCTCAGTCCCTGTGTCTCTCTCGGTCACTGTCTCTCTCTCGGTCCCTGTGTCTCTCTCGGTCACTGTGCCTCACTCGGTCCCTGTGTCTCTCTCCGTCCTTGTGTCTCTCTCTCGGTCCCTGATTCTCTCTCTCTCAGCCCCTGCGTCTCTCTCGGTCACTGTCTCTCTCTCGGTCCCTGTGTCTCTCACGGTCCCTGTGTCTCTCTCTCGGTCCCTGTGTCTCTCTCGGTCCCTGTGTCTCTCTCTCACTTTCAGTGTCTCTCTCGGTCCCTGTGTCTCTCACGGTCCCTGTGTCTCTCTCTCGCTCCCTGTGTCTCTCTCGGTCCCTGTGTCTCTCTCCGTCCTTGTGTCTCTCTCTCGGTCCCTGATTCTCTCTCTCTCAGCCCCTGTGTCTCTCTCGGTCACTGTCTCTCTCTCGGTCCCTGTGTCTCTCACGGTCCCTGTGTCTCTCTCTCGGTCCCTGTGTCTCTCTCGGTCCCTGTGTCTCTCTCTCACTTTCAGTGTCTCTCTCGGTCCCTGTGTCTCTCACGGTCCCTGTGTCTCGCTCTCGCTCCCTGTGTCTCTCTCGGTCACTGTGTCTCTCACTCGGTCCCTGTGTCTCACTCGGTCCCTATCTCTCTCTCTCACTTTCAGTGTCTCTGTCGGTCCCTGTGTCTCTCTCTAGGTCCTTGTGTCTCTCTCGGTCCCTTTGTCATTCTCTCGGTCCCTGTGTCTCTCTCTCGGTCCCGGTGTCTCTCTCGGTCCCTGTGTCTCTCTAACAGTCCCTGTGTCTCTATCGGGCCCTGTCTCTCTCTCGGTCCCTGTGTCTCTCTCGGTCCCTGTGTCACTCTCTCTCGGTCCCTGTCTCTCTCTCGGTCCCTGTCTCTCTCTCGGTCCCCTGTCTCTCGGTCGCTGTGTCTCTCTCTCGGTCCCTGTGTCTCTCTCTTGGTCACTGTGTTTCTCTCAGTCCCTGTGTCTCTCTCTCGGTCCCTGTGTCTCACTCGGTCCCTGTGTATCTCTCTTGGTCCCTGTGTCTCTCTCTCGGTCCCTTTGTCTCTCTCTCTCGGTCCCTGTGTCTCTCTCTGTCCCTGTGTATCTCTCTCAGTCCCTGTGTCTCTCTCTCGGTCCCTGTCTCTCTCTCGGTCCCTGTGTCTCTCACTCGGTCCCTGTGTCTCTCACTCGGTCCCTGTGTCTCTCTCTCGGTCCCTGTGTCTCTCTCTCGGTCCCTGTGTCACTCTCAAGGTCCCTGTGTCTCTCTCTCGGTCCCGGTGACTCTCTCGGTCCCTGTGTCTCTCTAACGGTCCCTGTGTCTCTCTCGGGCCCTGTCTCTCTCTCGGTCCCTGTGTCTCTCTCGGTCCCTGTGTCACTCTCTCTCGGTCCCTGTCTCTCTCTCGGTCCCTGTGTCTCTCTCGGTCCCTGTGTCTCTCTCGGTCGCTGTGTCTCACTCGGTCCCTGTGTCTCTCTCGGTCCCTGTGTCTCCCTCTCACCCCAGTGTCTCTCTCGGTCCCTGTGTCTCTCTCTCTCGGTCCCTGTGTCTCTCTCTCTCGGTCCCTGTGTCTCTCTCGGTCGCTGTGTCTCACTCGTCCCTGTGTCTCACTCGGTCCCTGTGACTGTCTCGCTCCTTGTGTCTCTCTCTCGGTCCCTGTGTTTCTCTCTCTCAGTCCCTGTGTCTCTCTCGGTCACTGTCTCTCTCTCGGTCACTGTCTCTCTCTCGGTCCCTGTGTCTCTCTCGGTCCCTGTGTCTCACTCGGTCCCTGTGTCTCTCTCCGTCCTTGTGTCTCTCTCTCGGTCCCTGTTTCTCTCTCTCTCAGTCCCTCTGTCTCTCTCGGTCACTGTCTCTCACTCGGTCCCTGAGTCTCACTCGGTCCCTGTGTCTCTCTCTCAGTCCCTGTGTCTCTCTCTCGGTCCCTGTCTCTCTCTCAGTCCCTGTGTCTCTCTCTCGGTCCCTGTGTCTCTCTCTCGTTCCCTGTGCCTCTCTCGGTCCCTGTGTCTTACTCGGACCCTGTGACTCTCTCAGTCACTGTCTCTCTCTCAGTCCCTGTGTCTCTCTCTCGGTCCCTGTCTCTCTCTTGGTCCCTGTGTCTCTCTCGGTCCCTGTGTCTCTCTCGGTCCCTGTGTCTCTCTCTCGGTCCCTGTGTCTCTTTCAGTTCCGGTCTCTCTCTCGATCCCTGTATCTCGCTCTCGGTCCCTGTGTCTCTCTCTCGGTCCCTGTCTCTCTCTCAGTCCCTGTGTCTCTCTCTCGGTCCCTGTGTCTCTCTCTGGGTCCCTGTGTCTCTCTCGGTCCCTGTGTCTCTCTCGGTCCCGGTCTCTCTCTCGGTCCCTGTCTCTCTCTCTTGCTGTCTGCGTCTCGCTCGGTCCCTGTGTCTCACTTTGTCCCTGTGACTCTCTCAGTCACAGTGTCTCTCTCAGTCCCTGTGCCTCTCTCTCGGTCTCTGTGTCTCGCTTTCGGTCCCTGTGTCTGTCTCTTGGTCCCTGTGTCTCTCTCTCATTTTCAGTGTCTCTGTCGGTCCCTGTGTCTCTCTCTCGGTCCCGGTGTCTCTCTCGGTCCCTGTGTCTCTCTCTCGGTCCCGGTGTCTCTCTCGGTCCCTGTGTCACTCTCTCGGTCCCGGTGTCTCTCTTGGTCCCTGTGTCTCTCTCTCTCGGTCCCTGTGTCTCTCTCTCGGTCCCTGTGTCTCTCTCTCTCGGTCCCTGTGTCTCTCTCTCTCGGTCCCTGTGTCTCTCTCTCGGTCCCTGTGACTCTCTCTCTGTCCCTGTGTCTCTCTCGGTCCCTGTGTCACTCTCTCTCGGTCCCTGTCTCTCTCTCAGTCCCTGTGTCTCTCTCGGTCCCTGTGTCTCTCTCGGTCGCTGTGTCTCACTCGGTCCCTGTGTCTCTCTCGGTCCCTGTGTCTCCCTCTCACCCCAGTGTCTCTCTCGGTCCCTGTGTCTCTCTCTCTCGGTCCCTGTGTCTCTCTCTCTCGGTCCCTGTGTCTCTCTCGGTCGCTGTGTCTTACTCGTCCCTGTGTCTGCCTCGCTCCTTGTGTCTCTCTCTCTCGGTCCCTGTGTCTCTCCCTCTCACCCCTGTGTCTCACTCGGTCCCTGTGACTGCCTCGCTCCTTGTGTCTCTCTCTCTCGGTCCCTGTGTCTCTCTCTCTCAGTCCCTGTGTCTCTCTCGGTCCCTGTCTCTCTCTCTTGCTGTCTGCGTCTCGCTCGGTCCCTGTGTCTCACTTTGTCCCTGTGACTCTCTCAGTCACAGTGTCTCTCTCAGTCCCTGTGCCTCTCTCTCGGTCTCTGTGTCTCGCTTTCGGTCCCTGTGTCTGTCTCTTGGTCCCTGTGTCTCTCTCTCATTTTCAGTGTCTCTGTCGGTCCCTGTGTCTCTCTCTCGGTCCCGGTGTCTCTCTCGGTCCCTGTGTCTCTCTCTCTCGGTCCCTGTGTCTCTCTCTCGGTCCCGGTGTCTCTCTCGGTCCCTGTGTCACTCTCTCGGTCCCGGTGTCTCTCTTGGTCCCTGTGTCTCTCTCTCTCGGTCCCTGTGTCTCTCTCTCGGTCCCTGTGTCTCTCTCTCTCGGTCCCCTGTGTCTCTCTCTCTCGGTCCCTGTGTCTCTCTCTCGGTCCCTGTGACTCTCTCTCTGTCCCTGTGTCTCTCTCGGTCCCTGTGTCACTCTCTCTCGGTCCCTGTCTCTCTCTCGGTCCCTGTGTCTCTCTCGGTCCCTGTGTCTCTCTCGGTCGCTGTGTCTCACTCGGTCCCTGTGTCTCTCTCGGTCCCTGTGTCTCCCTCTCACCCCAGTGTCTCTCTCGGTCCCCTGTGTCTCTCTCTCTCGGTCCCTGTGTCTCTCTCTCTCGGTCCCTGTGTCTCTCTCGGTCGCTGTGTCTTACTCGTCCCTGTGTCTGCCTCGCACCTTGTGTCTCTCTCTCTCGGTCCCTGTGTCTCTCCCTCTCACCCCTGTGTCTCACTCGGTCCCTGTGACTGCCTCGCTCCTTGTGTCTCTCTCTCTCGGTCCCTGTGTCTCTCTCTCTCAGTCCCTGTGTCTCTCTCGGTCACTGTCTCTCTCTCGGTCCCTGTGTCTCTCTCGGTCACTGTGTCTCTCTCGGTCACTGTCTCTCTCTCGGTCCCTGTGTCTCTCTCCGTCCTTGTGTCTCTCTCTCGGTCCCTGATTCTCTCTCTCTCAGCCCCTGTGTCTCTCTCGGTCACTGTCTCTCTCTCGGTCCCTGTGTCTCTCACGGTCCCTGTGTCTCTCTCTCGGTCCCTGTATCTCTCTCGGTCCCTGTGTCTCTCTCTCACTTTCAGTGTCTCTCTCGGTCCCTGTGTCTCTCACGGTCCCTGTGTCTCTCTCTCGCTCCCTGTGTCTCTCTCGGTCACTGTGCCTCACTCGGTCCCTGTGTCTCTCTCCGTCCTTGTGTCTCTCTCTCGGTCCCTGATTCTCTCTCTCTCAGCCCCAGTGTCTCTCTCAGTCCCTGTGTCTCTCTCGGTCCCTGCGTCTCTCTCTCGGTCCCTGTGTCTCTCACAGTCCCTGTGTCTCTCTCTCGGTCCCTGTGTCTCTCTCGGTCCCTGTGTCTCTCTCTCACTTTCAGTGTCTCTCTCGGTCCCTGTGTCTCTCACGGTCCCTGTGTCTCTCTCTCGCTCCCTGTGTCTCTCTCGGTCACTGTGTCTCTCACTCGGTCCCTGTGTCTCTCACTCCGTCCCTGTGTCTCACTCGGTCCCTGTCTTTCTCTCTCACTTTCAGTGTCTCTGTCGGTCCCTGTGTCTCTCTCTAGGTCCTTGTGTCTCTCTCGGTCCCTGTGTCACTCTCTCGGTCCCTGTGTCTCTCTCTCGCTCCCTGTGTCTCTCTCGGTCCCTGTGTCTCTCTCCGTCCTTGTGTCTCTCTCTCGGTCCCTGATTCTCTCTCTCTCAGCCCCTGTGTCTCTCTCGGTCACTGTCTCTCTCTCGGTCCCTGTGTCTCTCACGGTCCCTGTGTCTCTCTCTCGGTCCCTGTATCTCTCTCGGTCCCTGTGTCTCTCTCTCACTTTCAGTGTCTCTCTCGGTCCCTGTGTCTCTCACGGTCCCTGTGTCTCTCTCTCGCTCCCTGTGTCTCTCTCGGTCACTGTGCCTCACTCGGTCCCTGTGTCTCTCTCCGTCCTTGTGTCTCTCTCTCGGTCCCTGATTCTCTCTCTCTCAGCCCCTGTGTCTCTCTCAGTCCCTGTGTCTCTCTCGGTCCCTGTGTCTCTCTCTCGGTCCCTGTGTCTCTCACAGTCCCTGTGTCTCTCTCTCGGTCCCTGTGTCTCTCTCGGTCCCTGTGTCTCTCTCTCACTTTCAGTGTCTCTCTCGGTCCCTGTGTCTCTCACGGTCCCTGTGTCTCTCTCTCGCTCCCTGTGTCTCTCTCGGTCACTGTGTCTCTCACTCGGTCCCTGTGTCTCTCACTCGGTCCCTGTGTCTCACTCGGTCCCCTGTCTTTCTCTCTCACTTTCAGTGTCTCTGTCGGTCCCTGTGTCTCTCTCTAGGTCCTTGTGTCTCTCTCGGTCCCTGTGTCACTCTCTCGGTCCCTGTGTCTCTCTCTCGGTCCCGGTGTCTCTCTCGGTCCCTGTGTCTCTCTAACAGTCCCTGTGTCTCTATCGGGCCCTGTCTCTCTCTCGGTCCCTGTGTCTCTCTCGGTCCCTGTGTCACTCTCTCTCGGTCCCTGTCTCTCTCTCGGTCCCTGTCTCTCTCTCGGTCCCTGTCTCTCTCTCGGTCCCTGTGTCTCTCTCTCGGTCGCTGTGTCTCTCTCTCGGTCCCTGTGTCTCTCTCTTGGTCACTGTGTTTCTCTCAGTCCCTGTGTCTCTCTCTCGGTCCCTGTGTCTCACTCGGTCCCTGTGTATCTCTCTCGGTCCCTGTGTCTCTCTCTCGGTCCCTTTGTCTCTCTCTCTCGGTCCCTGTGTCTCTCACTGTCCCTGTGTATCTCTCTCAGTCCCTGTGTCTCTCTCTCGGTCCCTGTCTCTCTCTCGGTCCCTGTGTCTCTCACTCGGTCCCTGTGTCTCTCACTCGGTCCCTGTGTCTCTCTCTCGGTCCCTGTGTCTCTCTCTCGGTCCCTGTGTCACTCTCAAGGTCCCTGTGTCTCTCTCTCGGTCCCGGTGACTCTCTCGGTCCCTGTGTCTCTCTAACGGTCCCTGTGTCTCTCTCGGGCCCTGTCTCTCTCTCGGTCCCTGTGTCTCTCTCGGTCCCTGTGTCACTCTCTCTCGGTCCCTGTCTCTCTCTCGGTCCCTGTGTCTCTCTCGGTCCCTGTGTCTCTCTCGGTCGCTGTGTCTCACTCGGTCCCTGTGTCTCTCTCGGTCCCTGTGTCTCCCTCTCACCCCAGTGTCTCTCTCGGTCCCTGTGTCTCTCTCTCTCGGTCCCTGTGTCTCTCTCTCTCGGTCCCTGTGTCTCTCTCGGTCGCTGTGTCTCACTCGTCCCTGTGTCTCACTCGGTCCCTGTGACTGTCTCGCTCCTTGTGTCTCTCTCTCGGTCCCTGTGTTTCTCTCTCTCAGTCCCTGTGTCTCTCTCGGTCACTGTCTCTCTCTCGGTCACTGTCTCTCTCTTGGTCCCTGTGTCTCTCTCGGTCCCTGTGTCTCACTCGGTCCCTGTGTCTCTCTCCGTCCTTGTGTCTCTCTCTCGGTCCCTGTTTCTCTCTCTCTCAGTCCCTGTGTCTCTCTCGGTCACTGTCTCTCACTCGGTCCCTGAGTCTCACTCGGTCCCTGTGTCTCTCTCTCAGTCCCTGTGTCTCTCTCTCGGTCCCTGTCTCTCTCTCAGTCCCTGTGTCTCTCTCTCGGTCCCTGTGTCTCTCTCTCGGTCCCTGTGCCTCTCTCGGTCCCTGTGTCTTACTCGGACCCTGTGACTCTCTCAGTCACTGTCTCTCTCTCAGTCCCTGTGTCTCTCTCTCGGTCCCTGTCTCTCTCTTGGTCCCTGTGTCTCTCTCGGTCCCTGTGTCTCTCTCGGTCCCTGTGTCTCTCTCGGTCCCTGTGTCTCTTTCAGTTCCGGTCTCTCTCTCGATCCCAGTATCTCGCTCTCGGTCCCTGTGTCTCTCTCTCGGTCCCTGTCTCTCTCTCAGTCCCTGTGACTCTCTCTCGGTCCCTGTGTCTCTCTCTGGGTCCCTGTGTCTCTCTCGGTCCCTATGTCTCTCTCGGTCCCGGTCTCTCTCTCGGTCCCTGTCTCTCTCTCTTGCTCTCTGCGTCTCGCTCGGTCCCTGTGTCTCACTTTGTCCCTGTGACTCTCTCAGTCACAGTGTCTCTGTCAGTCCCTGTGCCTCTCTCTCGGTCTCTGTGTCTCGCTTTCGGTCCCTGTGTCTGTCTCTTGGTCCCTGTGTCTCTCTCGGTCCCTGTGTCTCTCACTCGGTCCCTGTGCCTCTCTCGGCCCCTGTGACTCTCTCTCGGTCCCTGTGTCTCTCTCGATCCCTGTCTCTCTCTCTCTCGGTCCCTGTGTCTCTCTCGGTCCCTGTCTCTTACTCTCTGTGTCTCTCTCGGTCCCTGTCTCTCTCTCAGTCCCTGTGTCTCTTTCTCGGTCCCTTTGTCTCTCTCTCGGTCCCTGTGCCTCAGTCAGTCCCTGTCTCTCTCTCAGTCCCTGTGTCTCTCTCCCTCGGTCCCTGTCTCTCTCTCGTTCACTGTGTCTCTCTCGGTCCCTGAGTCTCTCTCTCGGTCCCAGTGTCTCTCTCGGTCCCGGTGTCTCTCTCGGTCCCTGTGTCTCTCTCTCGGTCGCTGTCTCTCTCTCTTGCTCTCTGCGTCTCTCTCGGTCCCTGTGTCTCACTTTGTCCCTGTGACTCTCTCAGTCCCTGTGTCTCTCTCAGTCCCTGTGTCTCTCTCAGTCCCTGTCTCTCTCTCAGTCCCAGTGTCTCTCTCTTGGTCCCTGTGTCTCGCTCTCGGTCTCTGTGTCTCTCTCGGTCCCTGTGTCTCTCACTCGGTTCCTGTCTCTCTCTCAGTCCCTGTGACTCTCTCTTGGTCCCTGTGTCTCTCTCTCGGTCCCTGTGTCTCTCTCGGTACCTGTGTCTCTCCCGGTCCCTGTCTCTGTCTCTCTCGGTCCCTGTGTCTCTCTCTCTCGGTCCCTGTGTCTCTCTCTGTCGCTGTTTCTCACTCGGTCCCTGTGTCTCTCTCGGTCCCTGTGTCTCCCTCTCACCCCAGTGTCTCTCTCGGTCCCTGTGTCTCTCTCTCTCGGTCCCTGTGTCTCCCTCTCTCGGTCCCTGTGTCTCTCTCGGTCGCTGTGTCTCACTCAGTCCCTGTGTCTCTCTCGGTCCCTGTGTCTCTCTCTCGGTCCCTGTGTCTCTCTCTCTCAGTCCCTGTGACTCTCTCGGTCACTGTCTCTCTCTCGGTCCCTGTGTCTCTCTCGGTCACTGTGTCTCTCTCGGTCCCTGTGTCTCACTCGGTCCCTGTGTCTCTCTCACTTTCAGTGTCTCTGTCGGTCCCTGTGTCTCTCTCACAGTCCCTGTGTCTCACTAGGTCCCTGTGTCTCTCACTCGGTCCCTGTGTCTCTCTCTCACTTTCAGTGTCTCTGTCGGTCCCTGTGTCTCTCTCTCGGTCCCGGTGTCTCTCTCGGTCCCTGTGTCTCTCTCTCTCGGTCCCTGTGTCTCTCTCTCGGTCCCGGTGTCTCTCTTGGTCCCTGTGTCACTCTCTCGGTCCCGGTGTCTCTCTTGGTCCCTGTGTCTCTCTCTCTCGGTCCCTGTGTCTCTCTCTCGGTCCCTGTGTCTCTCTCTCTCGGTCCCTGTGTCTCTCTCTCTCGGTCCCTGTGTCTCTCTCTCGGTCCCTGTGACTCTCTCTCGGTCCCTGTCTCTCTCTCGGTCCCTGTGTCTCTCACTCGGTCCCTGTGTCTCTCTCTCGGTCCCTGTGTCTCTCACTCGGTCCCTGTGTCTCTCAGCCGGTACCTGTCTCTGACTCGGTCCCTGTGTCTCTCTCGGTCCCTGTGTCTCTCCCGGTCCCTGTGTCTGTCTCTCTCGGTCCCTGTGTCTCTCCCGGTCCATGTCTCTGTCTCTCTCGGTCCCTGTGTCTCTCTCTTGGTCCCTGTGTCTCTCTCGGTCCCTGTGTCTCTCTCGGTCGCTGTGTCTCACTCGGTCCACGTGTCTCTCTCGATCCCTGTGTCTCCCTCTCACCCCTGTGTCTCTCTCGGTCCCTGTGTCTCTCTCGGTCCCTGTGTCTCTCTCTCGGTCCCTGTGCCTCTCTCGGTCCCTGTGTCTCTCTCTCGGTCCCTGTGTCTCTCTCGGTCGCTGTGTCTCACTCGTCCCTGTGTCTCTCTCGGTCCCTGTGTCTCCCTCTCACCCCTGTGTCTCACTCGGTCCCTGTGACTGCCTCGCTCCTTGTGTCTCTCTCTCTCGGTCCCTGTGTCTCTCTCTCTCAGTCCCTGTGTCTCTCTCGGTCACTGTCTCTCTCTCGGTCCCTGTGTCTCTCTCGGTCACTGTGTCTCTCTCGGTCACTGTCTCTCTCTCGGTCTCTGTGTCTCTCTCGGTCACTGTGCCTCACTCGGTCCCTGTGTCTCTCTCCGTCCTTGTGTCGCTCTCTCGGTCCCTGATTCTCTCTCTCTCAGCCCCTGTGTCTCTCTCGGTCACTGTCTCTCTCTCGGTCCCTGTGTCTCTCACGGTCCCTGTGTCTCTCTCTCGGTCCCTGTGTCTCACTCGGTCCCTGTCTCTCTCTCTCACTTTCAGTGTCTCTGTCGGTCCCTGTGTCTCTCTCTAGGTCCTTGTGTCTCTCTCGGTGCCTGTGTCACTCTCTCGGTCCCTGTGTCTCTCTCTCGGTCCCGGTGTCTCTCTCGGTCCCTGTGTCTCTCTAACAGTCCCTGTGTCTCTATCGGGCCCTGTGTCTCTCTCGGTCCCTGTGTCTCACTCGGTCCCTGTGTCTCTCTCTCTCGGTCCCTGTCTCTCTCTCGGTCCCTGTGTCTCTCACTCGCTCCCTGTCACTCTCTCAGCCCCTGTGTCTCTCTCTCGGTCCCTGTGACTCTCTCGGTCCCTGTGTCTCTCTCGGTCCCTATGTCTCTCTCTGGGTCACTGTGTCTCACTCGGTCCCTGTCTCTCTGTCGGTCCCTGTGTCTCCCTCTCGGTCCCTGTGTCTCTCTCGGTCCGGGTCTCTCTCCCTCGGTCCCTGTATTTCTCACTCGGTCCCTGTTTCTGTCTCGGTCCCTGTGTCCCTCCCGGTCCCTGTACCTCTCTCGGTCCCTGTGTCTCTCTCTCGGTGCCTGTGTCTCTCTCTCGGTCCCTGTGTCTCTCTCGGTCCCTGTGTCTCTCAGTCCCTGTGTCTCTCTCTCGCTCCCTGTGTCTCACTCGGTCCCTGTGACTCTCTCAGTCACTGTGTTTCTGTCGGTCCCTGTGTCTATCTCTGGGTCCCTGTGTCTCACTCGGTCCCTGTCTCTCTCTCGGTCCCTGTGTCTGTCTCTTGGTCCCAGTGACTCTCTCTTGGTCCCTGTGTCTCTCTCTTGGTCCCTGTCTCTCTCTCAGTCCCTGTGTCTCGCTCTCGGTCTCTGTGTCTCTCTCGGTCCCTGTCTCTCACTCGGTCCCTGTCTCTCTCTCAGTCCCTGTGACTCTCTCTTGGTCCCTGTGTCTCTCTCTCGGTCCCTGTGTCTCTCTCTCGGTCCCAGTGTCTCTCAGCCGGTACCTGTCTCTCTCTCGGTACCTGTGTCTCTCCCGGTCCCTGTCTCTGTCTCTCTCGGTCCCTGTGTCTCTTTCTCGGTCCCTGTGTCTCTCTCGGTCCCTGTGTCTCCCTCTCACCCCAGTGTCTCTCTCGGTCCCTGTGTCTCTCTCTCTCGGTCCCTGTGTCTCTCTCTCGCGGTCCCTGTGTCTCTCTCCGTCGCTGTGTCTCACTCGTCCCTGTGTCTCACTCGGTCCCTGTGACTGTCTCGCTCCTTGTGTCTCTCTCTCGGTCCCTGTGTTTCTCTCTCTCAGTCCCTGTGTCTCTCTCGGTCACTGTCTCTCTCTCGGTCCCTGTGTCTCTCTCGGTCCCTGTGTCTCACTCGGTCCCTGTGTCTCTCTCCGTCCTTGTGTCTCTCTCTCGGTCCCTGTTTCTCTCTCTCTCAGTCCCTGTGTCTCTCTCGGTCACTGTCTCTCACTCGGTCCCTGAGTCTCACTCGGTCCCTGTGTCTCTCTCTCAGTCCCTGTGTCTCTCTCTCGGTCCCTGTCTCTCTCTCAGTCCCTGTGTCTCTCTCTCTGTCCCTGTGTCTCTCTCTCGGTCCCTGTGTCTCTCTCGGTCCCTGAGTCTTATTCGGACCCTGTGACTCTCTCAGTCACTGTCTCTCTCTCAGTCCCTGTGTCTCTCTCTCAGTCCCTGTCTCTCACTTGGTCCCTGTGTCTCTCTCGGTCCCTGTGTCTCTCTCGGTCCCTGTGTCTCTCTCTCGGTCCCTGTGTCTCTTTCAGTTCCGGTCTCTCTCTCGATCCCTGTATCTCGCTCTCGGTCCCTGTGTCTCTCTCTCGGTCCCTGTCTCTCTCTCAGTCCCTGTGTCTCTCTCTCGGTCCCTGTGTCTCTCTCTGGGTCCCTGTGTCTCTCTCGGTCCTTGTGTCTCTCTCGGTCCCGGTCTCTCTCTCGGTCCCTGTCTCTCTCTCTTGCTCTCTGCGTCTCGCTCGGTCCCTGTGTCTCACTTTGTCCCTGTGACTCTCTCAGTCACAGTGTCTCTCTCAGTCCCTGTGCCTCTCTCTCGGTCTCTGTGTCTCGCTTTCGGTCCCTGGGTCTGTCTCTTGGTCCCTGTGTCTCTCTCGGTCCCTGTGTCTCTCACTCGGTCCCTGTGCCTCTCTCGGCCCCTGTGACTCTCTCTCGGTCCCTGTGTCTCTCTCGATCCCTGTCTCTCTCTCTCGGTCCCTGTGTCTCTCTCGGTCCCTGTCTCTCTCTCTTACTCTCTGTGTCTCTCTCGGTCCCTGTCTCTCTCTCAGTCCCTGTGTCTCTTTCTCGGTCCCTTTGTCTCTCTCTCGGTCCCTGTGCCTCAGTCAGACCCTGTCTCTCTCTCAGTCCCTGTGTCTCTCTCTCTCGGTCCCTGTCTCTCTCTCGTTCACTGTGTCTCTCTCGGTCCCTGAGTCTCTCTCTCGGCCCCAGTGTCTCTCTCGGTCCCGATGTCTCTCTCGGTCCCTGTGTCTCTCTCTCGGTCGCTGTCTCTCTCTCTTGCTCTCTGCGTCTCTCTCGGTCCCTGTGTCTCACTTTGTCCCTGTGACTCTCTCAGTCCCTGTGTCTCTCTCAGTCCCTGTGTCTCTCTCAGTCCCTGTCTCTCTCTCAGTCCCAGTGTCTCTCTCTTGGTCCCTGTGTCTCTCTCGGTACCTGTGTCTCTCCCGGTCCCTGTCTCTGTCTCTCTCGGTCCCTGTGTCTCTCTCTCGGTCCCTGTGTCTCTCTCGGTCGCTGTGTCTCACTCGGTCCCTGTGTCTCTCACGGTCCCTGTGTCTCTCTCTCGCTCCCTGTGTCTCTCTCGGTCACTGTGCCTCACTCGGTCCCTGTGTCTCTCTCCGTCCTTGTGTCTCTCTCTCGGTCCCTGATTCTCTCTCTCTCAGCCCCTGTGTCTCTCTCGGTCACTGTCTCTCTCTCGGTCCCTGTGTCTCTCACGGTCCCTGTGTCTCTCTCTCGGTCCCTGTGTCTCTCTCGGTCCCTGTGTCTCTCTCTCACTTTCAGTGTCTCTCTCGGTCCCTGTGTCTCTCACGGTCCCTGTGTCTCTCTCTCGCTCCCTGTGTCTCTCTCGGTCACTGTGTCTCTCACTCGGTCCCTGTGTCTCTCACTCGGTCCCTGTGTCTCACTCGGTCCCTGTCTTTCTCTCTCACTTTCAGTGTCTCTGTCGGTCCCTGTGTCTCTCTCTAGGTCCTTGTGTCTCTCTCGGTCCCTGTGTCACTCTCTCGGTCCCTGTGTCTCTCTAACAGTCCCTGTGTCTCTATCGGGCCCTGTCTCTCTCTCGGTCCCTGTGTCTCTCTCGGTCCCTGTGTCACTCTCTCTCGGTCCCTGTCTCTCTCTCGGTCCCTGTCTCTCTCTCGGTCCCTGTCTCTCTCTCGGTCCCTGTGTCTCTCTCTCGGTCGCTGTATCTCTCTCTCGGTCCCTGTGTCTCTCTCTTGGTCACTGTGTTTCTCTCAGTCCCTGTGTCTCTCTCTCGGTCCCTGTGTCTCACTCGGTCCCTGTGTATCTCTCTCGGTCCCTGTGTCTCTCTCTCGGTCCCTTTGTCTCTCTCTCTCGGTCCCTGTGTCTCTCTCTGTCCCTGTGTATCTCTCTCAGTCCCTGTGTCTCTCTCTCGGTCCCTGTCTCTCTCTCGGTCCCTGTGTCTCTCACTCGGTCCCTGTGTCTCTCACTCGGTCCCTGTGTCTCTCTCTCGGTCCCTGTGTCTCTCACTCGGTCCCTGTGTCTCTCTCTCGGTCCCTGTGTCTCTCACTCGGTCCCTGTGTCTCTCAGCCGGTACCTGTCTCTGACTCGGTCCCTGTGTCTCTCTCGGTCCCTGTGTCTCTCCCGGTCCCTGTGTCTGTCTCTCTCGGTCCCTGTGTCTCTCCCGGTCCATGTCTCTGTCTCTCTCGGTCCCTGTGTCTCTCTCTTGGTCCCTGTGTCTCTCTCGGTCCCTGTGTCTCTCTCGGTCGCTGTGTCTCACTCGGTCCACGTGTCTCTCTCGATCCCTGTGTCTCCCTCTCACCCCTGTGTCTCTCTCGGTCCCTGTGTCTCTCTCGGTCCCTGTGTCTCTCTCTCGGTCCCTGTGCCTCTCTCGGTCCCTGTGTCTCTCTCTCGGTCCCTGTGTCTCTCTCGGTCGCTGTGTCTCACTCGTCCCTGTGTCTCTCTCGGTCCCTGTGTCTCCCTCTCACCCCTGTGTCTCACTCGGTCCCTGTGACTGCCTCGCTCCTTGTGTCTCTCTCTCTCGGTCCCTGTGTCTCTCTCTCTCAGTCCCTGTGTCTCTCTCGGTCACTGTCTCTCTCTCGGTCCCTGTGTCTCTCTCGGTCACTGTGTCTCTCTCGGTCACTGTCTCTCTCTCGGTCTCTGTGTCTCTCTCGGTCCCTGTGCCTCACTCGGTCCCTGTGTCTCTCTCCGTCCTTGTGTCGCTCTCTCGGTCCCTGATTCTCTCTCTCTCAGCCCCTGTGTCTCTCTCGGTCACTGTCTCTCTCTCGGTCCCTGTGTCTCTCACGGTCCCTGTGTCTCTCTCTCGGTCCCTGTGTCTCACTCGGTCCCTGTCTCTCTCTCTCACTTTCAGTGTCTCTGTCAGTCCCTGTGTCTCTCTCTAGGTCCTTGTGTCTCTCTCGGTGCCTGTGTCACTCTCTCGGTCCCTGTGTCTCTCTCTCGGTCCCGGTGTCTCTCTCGGTCCCTGTGTCTCTCTAACAGTCCCTGTGTCTCTATCGGGCCCTGTGTCTCTCTCGGTCCCTGTGTCTCACTCGGTCCCTGTGTCTCTCTCTCTCGGTCCCTGTCTCTCTCTCGGTCCCTGTGTCTCTCACTCGCTCCCTGTCACTCTCTCAGCCCCTGTGTCTCTCTCTCGGTCCCTGTGACTCTCTCGGTCCCTGTGTCTCTCTCGGTCCCTATGTCTCTCTCTGGGTCACTGTGTCTCACTCGGTCCCTGTCTCTCTGTCGGTCCCTGTGTCTCCCTCTCGGTCCCTGTGTCTCTCTCGGTCCGGGTCTCTCTCCCTCGGTCCCTGTATTTCTCACTCGGTCCCTGTTTCTGTCTCGGTCCCTGTGTCCCTCCCGGTCCCTGTACCTCTCTCGGTCCCTGTGTCTCTCTCTCGGTGCCTGTGTCTCTCTCTCGGTCCCTGTGTCTCTCTCGGTCCCTGTGTCTCTCAGTCCCTGTGTCTCTCTCTCGCTCCCTGTGTCTCACTCGGTCCCTGTGACTCTCTCAGTCACTGTGTTTCTGTCGGTCCCTGTGTCTATCTCTGGGTCCCTGTGTCTCACTCGGTCCCTGTCTCTCTCTCGGTCCCTGTGTCTGTCTCTTGGTCCCAGTGACTCTCTCTTGGTCCCTGTGTCTCTCTCTTGGTCCCTGTCTCTCTCTCAGTCCCTGTGTCTCGCTCTCGGTCTCTGTGTCTCTCTCGGTCCCTGTCTCTCACTCGGTCCCTGTCTCTCTCTCAGTCCCTGTGACTCTCTCTTGGTCCCTGTGTCTCTCTCTCGGTCCCTGTGTCTCTCTCTCGGTCCCAGTGTCTCTCAGCCGGTACCTGTCTCTCTCTCGGTACCTGTGTCTCTCCCGGTCCCTGTCTCTGTCTCTCTCGGTCCCTGTGTCTCTTTCTCGGTCCCTGTGTCTCTCTCGGTCCCTGTGTCTCCCTCTCACCCCAGTGTCTCTCTCGGTCCCTGTGTCTCTCTCTCGGTCCCTGTGTCTCTCTCGGTCCGGGTCTCTCTCCCTCGGTCCCTGTATTTCTCACTCGGTCCCTGTTTCTGTCTCGGTCCCTGTGTCCCTCCCGGTCCCTGTACCTCTCTCGGTCCCTGTGTCTCTCTCTCGGTGCCTGTGTCTCTCTCTCGGTCCCTGTGTCTCTCTCGGTCCCTGTGTCTCTCAGTCCCTGTGTCTCTCTCTCGCTCCCTGTGTCTCACTCGGTCCCTGTGACTCTCTCAGTCACTGTGTTTCTGTCGGTCCCTGTGTCTATCTCTGGGTCCCTGTGTCTCACTCGGTCCCTGTCTCTCTCTCGGTCCCTGTGTCTGTCTCTTGGTCCCAGTGACTCTCTCTTGGTCCCTGTGTCTCTCTCTTGGTCCCTGTCTCTCTCTCAGTCCCTGTGTCTCGCTCTCGGTCTCTGTGTCTCTCTCGGTCCCTGTCTCTCACTCGGTCCCTGTCTCTCTCTCAGTCCCTGTGACTCTCTCTTGGTCCCTGTGTCTCTCTCTCGGTCCCTGT
The DNA here is from genome assembly GCA_037974335.1 of Prionace glauca. NCBI lineage: Eukaryota > Metazoa > Chordata > Chondrichthyes > Carcharhiniformes > Carcharhinidae > Prionace > Prionace glauca. The sequence goes on from JBBMRE010000122.1 coordinate 184,377, forward strand.
GTCTCTCTCTCGGTCCCAGTGTCTCTCAGCCGGTACCTGTCTCTCTCTCGGTACCTGTGTCTCTCCCGGTCCCTGTCTCTGTCTCTCTCGGTCCCTGTGTCTCTTTCTCGGTCCCTGTGTCTCTCTCGGTCCCTGTGTCTCCCTCTCACCCCAGTGTCTCTCTCGGTCCCTGTGTCTCTCTCTCTCGGTCCCTGTGTCTCTCTCTCGCGGTCCCTGTGTCTCTCTCCGTCGCTGTGTCTCACTCGTCCCTGTGTCTCACTCGGTCCCTGTGACTGTCTCGCTCCTTGTGTCTCTCTCTCGGTCCCTGTGTTTCTCTCTCTCAGTCCCTGTGTCTCTCTCGGTCACTGTCTCTCTCTCGGTCCCTGTGTCTCTCTCGGTCCCTGTGTCTCACTCGGTCCCTGTGTCTCTCTCCGTCCTTGTGTCTCTCTCTCGGTCCCTGTTTCTCTCTCTCTCAGTCCCTGTGTCTCTCTCGGTCACTGTCTCTCACTCGGTCCCTGAGTCTCACTCGGTCCCTGTGTCTCTCTCTCAGTCCCTGTGTCTCTCTCTCGGTCCCTGTCTCTCTCTCAGTCCCTGTGTCTCTCTCTCTGTCCCTGTGTCTCTCTCTCGGTCCCTGTGTCTCTCTCGGTCCCTGAGTCTTATTCGGACCCTGTGACTCTCTCAGTCACTGTCTCTCTCTCAGTCCCTGTGTCTCTCTCTCAGTCCCTGTCTCTCACTTGGTCCCTGTGTCTCTCTCGGTCCCTGTGTCTCTCTCGGTCCCTGTGTCTCTCTCTCGGTCCCTGTGTCTCTTTCAGTTCCGGTCTCTCTCTCGATCCCTGTATCTCGCTCTCGGTCCCTGTGTCTCTCTCTCGGTCCCTGTCTCTCTCTCAGTCCCTGTGTCTCTCTCTCGGTCCCTGTGTCTCTCTCTGGGTCCCTGTGTCTCTCTCGGTCCTTGTGTCTCTCTCGGTCCCGGTCTCTCTCTCGGTCCCTGTCTCTCTCTCTTGCTCTCTGCGTCTCGCTCGGTCCCTGTGTCTCACTTTGTCCCTGTGACTCTCTCAGTCACAGTGTCTCTCTCAGTCCCTGTGCCTCTCTCTCGGTCTCTGTGTCTCGCTTTCGGTCCCTGGGTCTGTCTCTTGGTCCCTGTGTCTCTCTCGGTCCCTGTGTCTCTCACTCGGTCCCTGTGCCTCTCTCGGCCCCTGTGACTCTCTCTCGGTCCCTGTGTCTCTCTCGATCCCTGTCTCTCTCTCTCGGTCCCTGTGTCTCTCTCGGTCCCTGTCTCTCTCTCTTACTCTCTGTGTCTCTCTCGGTCCCTGTCTCTCTCTCAGTCCCTGTGTCTCTTTCTCGGTCCCTTTGTCTCTCTCTCGGTCCCTGTGCCTCAGTCAGACCCTGTCTCTCTCTCAGTCCCTGTGTCTCTCTCTCTCGGTCCCTGTCTCTCTCTCGTTCACTGTGTCTCTCTCGGTCCCTGAGTCTCTCTCTCGGCCCCAGTGTCTCTCTCGGTCCCGATGTCTCTCTCGGTCCCTGTGTCTCTCTCTCGGTCGCTGTCTCTCTCTCTTGCTCTCTGCGTCTCTCTCGGTCCCTGTGTCTCACTTTGTCCCTGTGACTCTCTCAGTCCCTGTGTCTCTCTCAGTCCCTGTGTCTCTCTCAGTCCCTGTCTCTCTCTCAGTCCCAGTGTCTCTCTCTTGGTCCCTGTGTCTCTCTCGGTACCTGTGTCTCTCCCGGTCCCTGTCTCTGTCTCTCTCGGTCCCTGTGTCTCTCTCTCGGTCCCTGTGTCTCTCTCGGTCGCTGTGTCTCACTCGGTCCCTGTGTCTCTCACGGTCCCTGTGTCTCTCTCTCGCTCCCTGTGTCTCTCTCGGTCACTGTGCCTCACTCGGTCCCTGTGTCTCTCTCCGTCCTTGTGTCTCTCTCTCGGTCCCTGATTCTCTCTCTCTCAGCCCCTGTGTCTCTCTCGGTCACTGTCTCTCTCTCGGTCCCTGTGTCTCTCACGGTCCCTGTGTCTCTCTCTCGGTCCCTGTGTCTCTCTCGGTCCCTGTGTCTCTCTCTCACTTTCAGTGTCTCTCTCGGTCCCTGTGTCTCTCACGGTCCCTGTGTCTCTCTCTCGCTCCCTGTGTCTCTCTCGGTCACTGTGTCTCTCACTCGGTCCCTGTGTCTCTCACTCGGTCCCTGTGTCTCACTCGGTCCCTGTCTTTCTCTCTCACTTTCAGTGTCTCTGTCGGTCCCTGTGTCTCTCTCTAGGTCCTTGTGTCTCTCTCGGTCCCTGTGTCACTCTCTCGGTCCCTGTGTCTCTCTCTCGGTCCCGGTGTCTCTCTCGGTCCCTGTGTCTCTCTAACAGTCCCTGTGTCTCTATCGGGCCCTGTCTCTCTCTCGGTCCCTGTGTCTCTCTCGGTCCCTGTGTCACTCTCTCTCGGTCCCTGTCTCTCTCTCGGTCCCTGTCTCTCTCTCGGTCCCTGTCTCTCTCTCGGTCCCTGTGTCTCTCTCTCGGTCGCTGTATCTCTCTCTCGGTCCCTGTGTCTCTCTCTTGGTCACTGTGTTTCTCTCAGTCCCTGTGTCTCTCTCTCGGTCCCTGTGTCTCACTCGGTCCCTGTGTATCTCTCTCGGTCCCTGTGTCTCTCTCTCGGTCCCTTTGTCTCTCTCTCTCGGTCCCTGTGTCTCTCTCTGTCCCTGTGTATCTCTCTCAGTCCCTGTGTCTCTCTCTCGGTCCCTGTCTCTCTCTCGGTCCCTGTGTCTCTCACTCGGTCCCTGTGTCTCTCACTCGGTCCCTGTGTCTCTCTCTCGGTCCCTGTGTCTCTCACTCGGTCCCTGTGTCTCTCTCTCGGTCCCTGTGTCTCTCACTCGGTCCCTGTGTCTCTCAGCCGGTACCTGTCTCTGACTCGGTCCCTGTGTCTCTCTCGGTCCCTGTGTCTCTCCCGGTCCCTGTGTCTGTCTCTCTCGGTCCCTGTGTCTCTCCCGGTCCATGTCTCTGTCTCTCTCGGTCCCTGTGTCTCTCTCTTGGTCCCTGTGTCTCTCTCGGTCCCTGTGTCTCTCTCGGTCGCTGTGTCTCACTCGGTCCACGTGTCTCTCTCGATCCCTGTGTCTCCCTCTCACCCCTGTGTCTCTCTCGGTCCCTGTGTCTCTCTCGGTCCCTGTGTCTCTCTCTCGGTCCCTGTGCCTCTCTCGGTCCCTGTGTCTCTCTCTCGGTCCCTGTGTCTCTCTCGGTCGCTGTGTCTCACTCGTCCCTGTGTCTCTCTCGGTCCCTGTGTCTCCCTCTCACCCCTGTGTCTCACTCGGTCCCTGTGACTGCCTCGCTCCTTGTGTCTCTCTCTCTCGGTCCCTGTGTCTCTCTCTCTCAGTCCCTGTGTCTCTCTCGGTCACTGTCTCTCTCTCGGTCCCTGTGTCTCTCTCGGTCACTGTGTCTCTCTCGGTCACTGTCTCTCTCTCGGTCTCTGTGTCTCTCTCGGTCCCTGTGCCTCACTCGGTCCCTGTGTCTCTCTCCGTCCTTGTGTCGCTCTCTCGGTCCCTGATTCTCTCTCTCTCAGCCCCTGTGTCTCTCTCGGTCACTGTCTCTCTCTCGGTCCCTGTGTCTCTCACGGTCCCTGTGTCTCTCTCTCGGTCCCTGTGTCTCACTCGGTCCCTGTCTCTCTCTCTCACTTTCAGTGTCTCTGTCGGTCCCTGTGTCTCTCTCTAGGTCCTTGTGTCTCTCTCGGTGCCTGTGTCACTCTCTCGGTCCCTGTGTCTCTCTCTCGGTCCCGGTGTCTCTCTCGGTCCCTGTGTCTCTCTAACAGTCCCTGTGTCTCTATCGGGCCCTGTGTCTCTCTCGGTCCCTGTGTCTCACTCGGTCCCTGTGTCTCTCTCTCTCGGTCCCTGTCTCTCTCTCGGTCCCTGTGTCTCTCACTCGCTCCCTGTCACTCTCTCAGCCCCTGTGTCTCTCTCTCGGTCCCTGTGACTCTCTCGGTCCCTGTGTCTCTCTCGGTCCCTATGTCTCTCTCTGGGTCACTGTGTCTCACTCGGTCCCTGTCTCTCTGTCGGTCCCTGTGTCTCCCTCTCGGTCCCTGTGTCTCTCTCGGTCCGGGTCTCTCTCCCTCGGTCCCTGTATTTCTCACTCGGTCCCTGTTTCTGTCTCGGTCCCTGTGTCCCTCCCGGTCCCTGTACCTCTCTCGGTCCCTGTGTCTCTCTCTCGGTGCCTGTGTCTCTCTCTCGGTCCCTGTGTCTCTCTCGGTCCCTGTGTCTCTCAGTCCCTGTGTCTCTCTCTCGCTCCCTGTGTCTCACTCGGTCCCTGTGACTCTCTCAGTCACTGTGTTTCTGTCGGTCCCTGTGTCTATCTCTGGGTCCCTGTGTCTCACTCGGTCCCTGTCTCTCTCTCGGTCCCTGTGTCTGTCTCTTGGTCCCAGTGACTCTCTCTTGGTCCCTGTGTCTCTCTCTTGGTCCCTGTCTCTCTCTCAGTCCCTGTGTCTCGCTCTCGGTCTCTGTGTCTCTCTCGGTCCCTGTCTCTCACTCGGTCCCTGTCTCTCTCTCAGTCCCTGTGACTCTCTCTTGGTCCCTGTGTCTCTCTCTCGGTCCCTGTGTCTCTCTCTCGGTCCCAGTGTCTCTCAGCCGGTACCTGTCTCTCTCTCGGTACCTGTGTCTCTCCCGGTCCCTGTCTCTGTCTCTCTCGGTCCCTGTGTCTCTTTCTCGGTCCCTGTGTCTCTCTCGGTCCCTGTGTCTCCCTCTCACCCCAGTGTCTCTCTCGGTCCCTGTGTCTCTCTCTCTCGGTCCCTGTGTCTCTCTCTCGCGGTCCCTGTGTCTCTCTCCGTCGCTGTGTCTCACTCGTCCCTGTGTCTCACTCGGTCCCTGTGACTGTCTCGCTCCTTGTGTCTCTCTCTCGGTCCCTGTGTTTCTCTCTCTCAGTCCCTGTGTCTCTCTCGGTCACTGTCTCTCTCTCGGTCCCTGTGTCTCTCTCGGTCCCTGTGTCTCACTCGGTCCCTGTGTCTCTCTCCGTCCTTGTGTCTCTCTCTCGGTCCCTGTTTCTCTCTCTCTCAGTCCCTGTGTCTCTCTCGGTCACTGTCTCTCACTCGGTCCCTGAGTCTCACTCGGTCCCTGTGTCTCTCTCTCAGTCCCTGTGTCTCTCTCTCGGTCCCTGTCTCTCTCTCAGTCCCTGTGTCTCTCTCTCTGTCCCTGTGTCTCTCTCTCGGTCCCTGTGTCTCTCTCGGTCCCTGAGTCTTATTCGGACCCTGTGACTCTCTCAGTCACTGTCTCTCTCTCAGTCCCTGTGTCTCTCTCTCAGTCCCTGTCTCTCACTTGGTCCCTGTGTCTCTCTCGGTCCCTGTGTCTCTCTCGGTCCCTGTGTCTCTCTCTCGGTCCCTGTGTCTCTTTCAGTTCCGGTCTCTCTCTCGATCCCTGTATCTCGCTCTCGGTCCCTGTGTCTCTCTCTCGGTCCCTGTCTCTCTCTCAGTCCCTGTGTCTCTCTCTCGGTCCCTGTGTCTCTCTCTGGGTCCCTGTGTCTATCTCGGTCCTTGTGTCTCTCTCGGTCCCGGTCTCTCTCTCGGTCCCTGTCTCTCTCTCTTGCTCTCTGCGTCTCGCTCGGTCCCTGTGTCTCACTTTGTCCCTGTGACTCTCTCAGTCACAGTGTCTCTCTCAGTCCCTGTGCCTCTCTCTCGGTCTCTGTGTCTCGCTTTCGGTCCCTGGGTCTGTCTCTTGGTCCCTGTGTCTCTCTCGGTCCCTGTGTCTCTCACTCGGTCCCTGTGCCTCTCTCGGCCCCTGTGACTCTCTCTCGGTCCCTGTGTCTCTCTCGATCCCTGTCTCTCTCTCTCGGTCCCTGTGTCTCTCTCGGTCCCTGTCTCTCTCTCTTACTCTCTGTGTCTCTCTCGGTCCCTGTCTCTCTCTCAGTCCCTGTGTCTCTTTCTCGGTCCCTTTGACTCTCTCTCGGTCCCTGTGCCTCAGTCAGACCCTGTCTCTCTCTCAGTCCCTGTGTCTCTCTCTCTCGGTCCCTGTCTCTCTCTCGTTCACTGTGTCTCTCTCGGTCCCTGAGTCTCTCTCTCGGCCCCAGTGTCTCTCTCGGTCCCGATGTCTCTCTCGGTCCCTGTGTCTCTCTCTCGGTCGCTGTCTCTCTCTCTTGCTCTCTGCGTCTCTCTCGGTCCCTGTGTCTCACTTTGTCCCTGTGACTCTCTCAGTCCCTGTGTCTCTCTCAGTCCCTGTGTCTCTCTCAGTCCCTGTCTCTCTCTCAGTCCCAGTGTCTCTCTCTTGGTCCCTGTGTCTCTCCCGGTCCCTGTCTCTGTCTCTCTCGGTCCCTGTGTCTCTCTCTCGGTCCCTGTGTCTCTCTCGGTCGCTGTGTCTCACTCGGTCCCTGTGTCTCTCACGGTCCCTGTGTCTCTCACTCGGTCCCTGTGTCTATCTCGGTCCCTGTGTCTCTCTCTCACTTTCAGTGTCTCTCTCGGTCACTGTGCCTCACTCGGTCCCTGTGTCTCTCTCCGTCCTTGTGTCTCTCTCTCGGTCCCTGATTCTCTCTCTCTCAGCCCCTGTGTCTCTCTCGGTCACTGTCTCTCTCTCGGTCCCTGTGTCTCTCACGGTCCCTGTGTCTCTCTCTCGGTCCCTGTGTCTCTCTCGGTCCCTGTGTCTCTCTCTCACTTTCAGTGTCTCTCTCGGTCCCTGTGTCTCTCACGGTCCCTGTGTCTCTCTCTCGCTCCCTGTGTCTCTCTCGGTCACTGTGTCTCTCACTCGGTCCCTGTGTCTCTCACTCGGTCCCTGTGTCTCACTCGGTCCCTGTCTTTCTCTCTCACTTTCAGTGTCTCTGTCGGTCCCTGTGTCTCTCTCTAGGTCCTTGTGTCTCTCTCGGTCCCTGTGTCACTCTCTCGGTCCCTGTGTCTCTCTCTCGGTCCCGGTGTCTCTCTCGGTCCCTGTGTCTCTCTAACAGTCCCTGTGTCTCTATCGGGCCCTGTCTCTCTCTCGGTCCCTGTGTCTCTCTCGGTCCCTGTGTCACTCTCTCTCGGTCCCTGTCTCTCTCTCGGTCCCTGTCTCTCTCTCGGTCCCTGTCTCTCTCTCGGTCCCTGTGTCTCTCTCTCGGTCGCTGTATCTCTCTCTCGGTCCCTGTGTCTCTCTCTTGGTCACTGTGTTTCTCTCAGTCCCTGTGTCTCTCTCTCGGTCCCTGTGTCTCACTCGGTCCCTGTGTATCTCTCTCGGTCCCTGTGTCTCTCTCTCGGTCCCTTTGTCTCTCTCTCTCGGTCCCTGTGTCTCTCTCTGTCCCTGTGTATCTCTCTCAGTCCCTGTGTCTCTCTCTCGGTCCCTGTCTCTCTCTCGGTCCCTGTGTCTCTCACTCGGTCCCTGTGTCTCTCACTCGGTCCCTGTGTCTCTCTCTCGGTCCCTGTGTCTCTCTCTCGGTCCCTGTGTCACTCTCAAGGTCCCTGTGTCTCTCTCTCGGTCCCGGTGACTCTCTCGGTCCCTGTGTCTCTCTAACGGTCCCTGTGTCTCTCTCGGGCCCTGTCTCTCTCGGTCCCTTTTTCTCTCTCTTGCTCTCTGAGTCTCTCACGGTCCCTGTGTCTCACTCGGTCCCTGTATTTCTCACTTGGTACCTGTTTCTCTCTCAGTCCCTGTGTCTCTCACTCAGTTCCTGTGACCCTCTCGGTCCCTGTGTCTCCCTCTCACCCCAGTGTCTCTCTCGGTCCCTGTGTCTCTCCCTCTCACCCCTGTGTCTCACTCGGTCCCTGTGACTGCCTCGCTCCTTGTGTCTCTCTCTCTCGGTCCCTGTGTCTCTCTCTCTCAGTCCCTGTGTCTCTCTCGGTCACTGTCTCTCTCTCGGTCCCTGTGTCTCTCTCGGTCACTGTGTCTCTCTCGGTCACTGTCTCTCTCTCGGTCCCTGTGTCTCTCTCGGTCACTGTGCCTCACTCGGTCCCTGTGTCTCTCTCCGTCCTTGTGTCTCTCTCTCGGTCCCTGATTCTCTCTCTCTCAGCCCCTGTGTCTCTCTCGGTCACTGTCTCTCTCTCGGTCCCTGTGTCTCTCACGGTTCCTGTGTCTCTCTCTCGGTCCCTGTATCTCTCTCGGTCCCTGTGTCTCTCTCTCACTTTCAGTGTCTCTCTCGGTCCCTGTGTCTCTCACGGTCCCTGTGTCTCTCTCTCGCTCCCTGTGTCTCTCTCGGTCACTGTGCCTCACTCGGTCCCTGTGTCTCTCTCCGTCCTTGTGTCTCTCTCTCGGTCCCTGATTCTCTCTCTCTCAGCCCCTGTGTCTCTCTCAGTCCCTGTGTCTCTCTCGGTCCCTGTGTCTCTCTCTCGGTCCCTGTGTCTCTCACAGTCCCTGTGTCTCTCTCTCGGTCCCTGTGTCTCTCTCGGTCCCTGTGTCTCTCTCTCACTTTCAGTGTCTCTCTCGGTCCCTGTGTCTCTCACGGTCCCTGTGTCTCTCTCTCGCTCCCTGTGTCTCTCTCGGTCACTGTGTCTCTCACTCGGTCCCTGTGTCTCTCACTCGGTCCCTGTGTCTCACTCGGTCCCTGTCTTTCTCTCTCACTTTCAGTGTCTCTGTCGGTCCCTGTGTCTCTCTCTAGGTCCTTGTGTCTCTCTCGGTCCCTGTGTCACTCTCTCGGTCCCTGTGTCTCTCTCTCGGTCCCGGTGTCTCTCTCGGTCCCTGTGTCTCTCTAACAGTCCCTGTGTCTGTATCGGGCCCTGTCTCTCTCTCGGTCCCTGTGTCTCTCTCGGTCCCTGTGTCACTCTCTCTCGGTCCCTGTCTCTCTCTCGGTCCCTGTCTCTGTCTCGGTCCCTGTCTCTCTCTCGGTCCCTGTGTCTCTCTCTCGGTCGCTGTGTCTCTCTCTCGGTCCCTGTGTCTCTCTCTTGGTCACTGTGTTTCTCTCAGTCCCTGTGTCTCTCTCTCGGTCCCTGTGTCTCACTCGGTCCCTGTGTATCTCTCTCGGTCCCTGTGTCTCTCTCTCGGTCCCTTTGTCTCTCTCTCTCGGTCCCTGTGTCTCTCACTGTCCCTGTGTATCTCTCTCAGTCCCTGTGTCTCTCTCTCGGTCCCTGTCTCTCTCTCGGTCCCTGTGTCTCTCACTCGGTCCCTGTGTCTCTCACTCGGTCCCTGTGTCTCTCTCTCGGTCCCTGTGTCTCTCTCCCGGTCCCTGTGTCACTCTCAAGGTCCCTGTGTCTCTCTCTCGGTCCCGGTGACTCTCTCGGTCCCTGTGTCTCTCTAACGGTCCCTGTGTCTCTCTCGGGCCCTGTCTCTCTCTCGGTCCCTGTGTCTCTCTCGGTCCCTGTGTCACTCTCTCTCGGTCCCTGTCTCTCTCTCGGTCCCTGTGTCTCTCTCGGTCCCTGTGTCTCTCTCGGTCCCTGTGTCTCCCTCTCACCCCAGTGTCTCTCTCGGTCCCTGTGTCTCTCTCTCTCGGTCCCTGTGTCTCTCTCTCTCGGTCCCTGTGTCTCTCTCGGTCGCTGTGTCTCACTCGTCCCTGTGTCTCACTCGGTCCCTGTGACTGTCTCGCTCCTTGTGTCTCTCTCTCGGTCCCTGTGTTTCTCTCTCTCAGTCCCTGTGTCTCTCTCGGTCACTGTCTCTCTCTCGGTCACTGTCTCTCTCTCGGTCCCTGTGTCTCTCTCGGTCCCTGTGTCTCACTCGGTCCCTGTGTCTCTCTCCGTCCTTGTGTCTCTCTCTCGGTCCCTGTTTCTCTCTCTCTCAGTCCCTGTGTCTCTCTCGGTCACTGTCTCTCACTCGGTCCCTGAGTCTCACTCGGTCCCTGTGTCTCTCTCTCAGTCCCTGTGTCTCTCTCTCGGTCCCTGTCTCTCTCTCAGTCCCTGTGTCTCTCTCTCGGTCCCTGTGTCTCTCTCTCGGTCCCTGTGCCTCTCTCGGTCCCTGTGTCTTACTCGGACCCTGTGACTCTCTCAGTCACTGTCTCTCTCTCAGTCCCTGTGTCTCTCTCTCGGTCCCTGTCTCTCTCTTGGTCCCTGTGTCTCTCTCGGTCCCTGTGTCTCTCTCGGTCCCTGTGTCTCTCTCTCGGTCCCTGTGTCTCTTTCAGTTCCGGTCTCTCTCTCGATCCCTGTATCTCGCTCTCGGTCCCTGTGTCTCTCTCTCGGTCCCTGTCTCTCTCTCAGTCCCTGTGTCTCTCTCTCGGTCCCTGTGTCTCTCTCTGGGTCCCTGTGTCTCTCTCGGTCCCTGTGTCTCTCTCGGTCCCGGTCTCTCTCTCGGTCCCTGTCTCTCTCTCTTGCTCTCTGCGTCTCGCTCGGTCCCTGTGTCTCACTTTGTCCCTGTGACTCTCTCAGTCACAGTGTCTCTCTCAGTCCCTGTGCCTCTCTCTCGGTCTCTGTGTCTCGCTTTCGGTCCCTGTGTCTGTCTCTTGGTCCCTGTGTCTCTCTCGGTCCCTGTATCTCTCACTCGGTCCCTGTGCCTCTCTCGGCCCCTGTGACTCTCTCTCGGTCCCTGTGTCTCTCTCGATCCCTGTCTCTCTCTCTCGGTCCCTGTGTCTCTCTCGGTCCCTGTCTCTTACTCTCTGTGTCTCTCTCGGTCCCTGTCTCTCTCTCAGTCCCTGTGTCTCTTTCTCGGTCCCTTTGTCTCTCTCTCGGTCCCTGTGCCTCAGTCAGTCCCTGTCTCTCTCTCAGTCCCTGTGTCTCTCTCTCTCGGTCCCTGTCTCTCTTTCGTTCACTGTGTCTCTCTCGGTCCCTGAGTCTCTCTCTCGGTCCCAGTGTCTCTCTCGGTCCCGGTGTCTCTCTCGGTCCCTGTGTCTCTCTCTCGGTCGCTGTCTCTCTCTCTTGCTCTCTGCGTCTCTCTCGGTCCCTGTGTCTCACTTTGTCCCTGTGACTCTCTCAGTCCCTGTGTCTCTCTCAGTCCCTGTGTCTCTCTCAGTCCCTGTCTCTCTCTCAGTCCCAGTGTCTCTCTCTTGGTCCCTGTGTCTCGCTCTCGGTCTCTGTGTCTCTCTCGGTCCCTGTGTCTCTCACTCGGTCCCTGTCTCTCTCTCAGTCCCTGTGACTCTCTCTTGGTCCCTGTGTCTCTCTCTCGGTCCCTGTGTCTCTCTCGGTACCTGTGTCTCTCCCGGTCCCTGTCTCTGTCTCTCTCGGTCCCTGTGTCTCTCTCTCTCGGTCCCTGTGTCTCTCTCTGTCGCTGTTTCTCACTCGGTCCCTGTGTCTCTCTCGGTCCCTGTGTCTCCCTCTCACCCCAGTGTCTCTCTCGGTCCCTGTGTCTCTCTCTCTCGGTCCCTGTGTGTCCCTCTCTCGGTCCCTGTGTCTCTCTCGGTCGCTGTGTCTCACTCAGTCCCTGTGTCTCTCTCGGTCCCTGTGTCTCTCTCTCGGTCCCTGTGTCTCTCTCTCTCAGTCCCTGTGACTCTCTCGGTCACTGTCTCTCTCTCGGTCCCTGTGTCTCTCTCGGTCACTGTGTCTCTCTCGGTCCCTGTGTCTCACTCGGTCCCTGTGTCTCTCTCACTTTCAGTGTCTCTGTCGGTCCCTGTGTCTCTCTCTCAGTCCCTGTGTCTCACTAGGTCCCTGTGTCTCTCACTCGGTCCCTGTGTCTCTCTCTCACTTTCAGTGTCTCTGTCGGTCCCTGTGTCTCTCTCTCGGTCCCGGTGTCTCTCTCGGTCCCTGTGTCTCTCTCTCTCGGTCCCTGTGACTCTCTCTCGGTCCCTGTGTCTCTCTCGATCCCTGTCTCTCTCTCTCGGTCCCTGTGTCTCTCTCGGTCCCTGTCTCTTACTCTCTGTGTCTCTCTCGGTCCCTGTCTCTCTCTCAGTCCCTGTGTCTCTCTCTCTCGGTCCCTGTCTCTCTCTCGTTCACTGTGTCTCTCTCGGTCCCTGAGTCTCTCTCTCGGTCCCAGTGTCTCTCTCGGTCCCGGTGTCTCTCTCGGTCCCTGTGTCACTCTCTCGGTCGCTGTCTCTCTCTCTTGCTTTCTGCGTCTCTCTCGGTCCCTGTGTCTCACTTTGTCCCTGTGACTCTCTCAGTCCCTGTGTCTCTCTCAGTCCCTGTGTCTCTCTCAGTCCCTGTCTCTCTCTCAGTCCCAGTGTCTCTCTCTTGGTCCCTGTGTCTCGCTCTCGGTCTCTGTGTCTCTCTCGGTCCCTGTGTCTCTCACTCGGTCCCTGTCTCTCTCTCAGTCCCTGTGACTCTCTCTTGGTCCCTGTGTCTCTCTCTCGGTCCCTGTGTCTCTCTCTGTCGCTGTTTCTCACTCGGTCCCTGTGTCTCTCTCGGTCCCTGTGTCTCCCTCTCACCCCAGTGTCTCTCTCGGTCCCTGTGTCTCTCTCTCTCGGTCCCTGTGTCTCCCTCTCTCGGTCCCTGTGTCTCTCTCGGTCGCTGTGTCTCACTCAGTCCCTGTGTCTCTCTCGGTCCCTGTGTCTCTCTCTCGGTCCCTGTGTCTCTCTCTCTCAGTCCCTGTGACTCTCTCGGTCACTGTCTCTCTCTCGGTCCCTGTGTCTCTCTCGGTCACTGTGTCTCTCTCGGTCCCTGTGTCTCACTCGGTCCCTGTGTCTCTCTCACTTTCAGTGTCTCTGTCGGTCCCTGTGTCTCTCTCTCAGTCCCTGTGTCTCACTAGGTCCCTGTGTCTCTCACTCGGTCCCTGTGTCTCTCTCTCACTTTCAGTGTCTCTGTCGGTCCCTGTGTCTCTCTCTCGGTCCCGGTGTCTCTCTCGGTCCCTGTGTCTCTCTCTCTCGGTCCCTGTGTCTCTCTCTCGGTCCCGGTGTCTCTCTTGGTCCCTGTGTCACTCTCTCGGTCCCGGTGTCTCTCTTGGTCCCTGTGTCTCTCTCTCTCGGTCCCTGTGTCTCTCTCTCGGTCCCTGTGTCTCTCTCTCTCGGTCCCTGTGTCTCTCTCTCTCGGTCCCTGTGTCTCTCTCTCGGTCCCTGTGACTCTCTCTCGGTCCCTGTCTCTCTCTCTCGGTCCCTGTGTCTCTCACTCGGTCCCTGTGTCTCTCTCTCGGTCCCTGTGTCTCTCACTCGGTCCCTGTGTCTCTCAGCCGGTACCTGTCTCTGACTCGGTCCCTGTGTCTCTCTCGGTCCCTGTGTCTCTCCCGGTCCCTGTGTCTGTCTCTCTCGGTCCCTGTGTCTCTCCCGGTCCCTGTCTCTGTCTCTCTCGGTCCCTGTGTCTCTGTCTTGGTCCCTGTGTCTCTCTCGGTCCCTGTGTCTCTCTCGGTCGCTGTGTCTCACTCGGTCCACGTGTCTCTCTCGATCCCTGTGTCTCCCTCTCACCCCTGTGTCTCTCTCGGTCCCTGTGTCTCTCTCGGTCCCTGTGTCTCTCTCTCGGTCCCTGTGCCTCTCTCGGTCCCTGTGTCTCTCTCTCGGTCCCTGTGTCTCTCTCGGTCGCTGTGTCTCACTCGTCCCTGTGTCTCTCTCGGTCCCTGTGACTGCCTCGCTCCTTGTGTCTCTCTCTCTCGGTCCCTGTGTCTCTCTCTCTCAGTCCCTGTGTCTCTGTCGGTCACTGTCTCTCTCTCGGTCCCTGTGTCTCTCTCGGTCACTGTGTCTCTCTCGGTCACTGTCTCTCTCTCGGTCTCTGTGTCTCTCTCGGTCACTGTGCCTCACTCGGTCCCTGTGTCTCTCTCCGTCCTTGTGTCGCTCTCTCGGTCCCTGATTCTCTCTCTCTCAGCCCCTGTGTCTCTCTCGGTCACTGTCTCTCTCTCGGTCCCTGTGTCTCTCACGGTCCCTGTGTCTCTCTCTCGGTCCCTGTGTCTCACTCGGTCCCTGTCTCTCTCTCTCACTTTCAGTGTCTCTGTCGGTCCCTGTGTCTCTCTCTAGGTCCTTGTGTCTCTCTCGGTGCCTGTGTCACTCTCTCGGTCCCTGTGTCTCTCTCTCTCGGTCCCTGTCTCTCTCTCGGTCCCTGTGTCTCTCACTCGCTCCCTGTCACTCTCTCAGCCCCTGTGTCTCTCTCTCGGTCCCTGTGACTCTCTCGGTCCCTGTGTCTCTCTCGGTCCCTATGTCTCTCTCTGGGTCACTGTGTCTCACTCGGTCCCTGTCTCTCTGTCGGTCCCTGTGTCTCCCTCTCGGTCCCTGTGTCTCTCTCGGTCCGGGTCTCTCTCCCTCGGTCCCTGTATTTCTCACTCGGTCCCTGTTTCTGTCTCGGTCCCTGTGTCCCTCCCGGTCCCTGTACCTCTCTCGGTCCCTGTGTCTCTCTCTCGGTGCCTTTGTCTCTCTCTCGGTCCCTGTGTCTCTCAGTCCCTGTGTCTCTCTCTCGCTCCCTGTGTCTCACTCGGTCCCTGTGACTCTCTCAGTCACTGTGTTTCTGTCGGTCCCTGTGTCTATCTCTGGGTCCCTGTGTCTCACTCGGTCCCTGTCTCTCTCTCGGTCCCTGTGTCTGTCTCTTGGTCCCAGTGACTCTCTCTTGGTCCCTGTGTCTCTCTCTCGGTCCCTGTCTCTCTCTCAGTCCCTGTGTCTCGCTCTCGGTCTCTGTGTCTCTCTCGGTCCCTGTCTCTCACTCGGTCCCTGTCTCTCTCTCAGTCCCTGTGACTCTCTCGGTACCTGTGTCTCTCCCGGTCCCTGTCTCTGTCTCTCTCGGTCCCTGTGTCTCTCTCTCTCGGTCCCTGTGTCTCTCTCTGTCGCTGTTTCTCACTCGGTCCCTGTGTCTCTCTCGGTCCCTGTGTCTCCCTCTCACCCCAGTGGCTCTCTCGGTCCCTGTGTCTCTCTCTCTCGGTCCCTGTGTGTCCCTCTCTCGGTCCCTGTGTCTCTCTCGGTCGCTGTGTCTCACTCAGTCCCTGTGTCTCTCTCGGTCCCTGTGTCTCTCTCTCGGTCCCTGTGTCTCTCTCTCTCAGTCCCTGTGACTCTCTCGGTCACTGTCTCTCTCTCGGTCCCTGTGTCTCTCTCGGTCACTGTGTCTCTCTCGGTCCCTGTGTCTCACTCGGTCCCTGTGTCTCTCTCACTTTCAGTGTCTCTGTCGGTCCCTGTGTCTCTCTCTCAGTCCCTGTGTCTCACTAGGTCCCTGTGTCTCTCACTCGGTCCCTGTGTCTCTCTCTCACTTTCAGTGTCTCTGTCGGTCCCTGTGTCTCTCTCTCGGTCCCGGTGTCTCTCTCGGTCCCTGTGTCTCTCTCTCTCGGCCCCTGTGACTCTCTCTCGGTCCCTGTGTCTCTCTCGATCCCTGTCTCTCTCTCTCGGTCCCTGTGTCTCTCTCGGTCCCTGTCTCTTACTCTCTGTGTCTCTCTCGGTCCCTGTCTCTCTCTCAGTCCCTGTGTCTCTTTCTCGGTCCCTTTGTCTCTCTCTCGGTCCCTGTGCCTCAGTCAGTCCCTGTCTCTCTCTCAGTCCCTGTGTCTCTCTCTCTCGGTCCCTGTCTCTCTCTCGTTCACTGTGTCTCTCTCGGTCCCTGAGTCTCTCTCTCGGTCCCAGTGTCTCTCTCGGTCCCGGTGTCTCTCTCGGTCCCTGTGTCTCTCTCTCGGTCGCTGTCTCTCTCTCTTGCTTTCTGCGTCTCTCTCGGTCCCTGTGTCTCACTTTGTCCCTGTGACTCTCTCAGTCCCTGTGTCTCTCTCAGTCCCTGTGTCTCTCTCAGTCCCTGTCTCTCTCTCAGTCCCAGTGTCTCTCTCTTGGTCCCTGTGTCTCGCTCTCGGTCTCTGTGTCTCTCTCGGTCCCTGTGTCTCTCACTCGGTCCCTGTCTCTCTCTCAGTCCCTGTGACTCTCTCTTGGTCCCTGTGTCTCTCTCTCGGTCCCTGTGTCTCTCTCTGTCGCTGTTTCTCACTCGGTCCCTGTGTCTCTCTCGGTCCCTGTGTCTCCCTCTCACCCCAGTGTCTCTCTCGGTCCCTGTGTCTCTCTCTCTCGGTCCCTGTGTCTCCCTCTCTCGGTCCCTGTGTCTCTCTCGGTCGCTGTGTCTCACTCAGTCCCTGTGTCTCTCTCGGTCCCTGTGTCTCTCTCTCGGTCCCTGTGTCTCTCTCTCTCAGTCCCTGTGACTCTCTCGGTCACTGTCTCTCTCTCGGTCCCTGTGTCTCTCTCGGTCACTGTGTCTCTCTCGGTCCCTGTGTCTCACTCGGTCCCTGTGTCTCTCTCACTTTCAGTGTCTCTGTCGGTCCCTGTGTCTCTCTCTCAGTCCCTGTGTCTCACTAGGTCCCTGTGTCTCTCACTCGGTCCCTGTGTCTCTCTCTCACTTTCAGTGTCTCTGTCGGTCCCTGTGTCTCTCTCTCGGTCCCGGTGTCTCTCTCGGTCCCTGTGTCTCTCTCTCTCAGTCCCTGTGTCTCTCTCTCGGTCCCTGTGTCTCTCTCAGTCACTGTCTCTCACTCGGTCCCTGAGTCTCACTCGGTCCCTGTGTCTCTCTCTCAGTCCCTGTGTCTCTCTCTCGGTCCCTGTCTCTCTCTCAGTCCCTGTGTCTCTCTCTCTGTCCCTGTGTCTCTGTCTTGGTCCCTGTGTCTCTCTCGGTCCCTGAGTCTTATTCGGACCCTGTGACTCTCTCAGTCACTGTCTCTCTCTCAGTCCCTGTGTCTCTCTCTCAGTCCCTGTCTCTCACTTGGTCCCTGTGTCTCTCTCGGTCCCTGTGTCTCTCTCGGTCCCTGTGTCTCTCTCTCGGTCCCTGTGTCTCTTTCAGTTCCGGTCTCTCTCTCGATCCCTGTATCTCGCTCTCGGTCCCTGTGTCTCTCTCTCGGTCCCTGTCTCTCTCTCAGTCCCTGTGTCTCTCTCTCGGTCCCTGTGTCTATCTCTGGGTCCCTGTGTCTCTCTCGGTCCCTGTGTCTCTCTCGGTCCCGGTCTCTCTCTCGGTCCCTGTCTCTCTCTCTTGCTCTCTGCGTCTCGCTCGGTCCCTGTGTCTCACTTTGTCCCTGTGACTCTCTCAGTCACAGTGTCTCTCTCAGTCCCTGTGCCTCTCTCTCGGTCTCTGTGTCTCGCTTTCGGTCCCTGGGTCTGTCTCTTGGTCCCTGTGTCTCTCTCGGTCCCTGTGTCTCTCACTCGGTCCCTGTGCCTCTCTCGGCCCCTGTGACTCTCTCTCGGTCCCTGTGTCTCTCTCGATCCCTGTCTCTCTCTCTCGGTCCCTGTGTCTCTCTCGGTCCCTGTCTCTCTCTCTTACTCTCTGTGTCTCTCTCGGTCCCTGTCTCTCTCTCAGTCCCTGTGTCTCTTTCTCGGTCCCTTTGTCTCTCTCTCGGTCCCTGTGCCTCAGTCAGACCCTGTCTCTCTCTCAGTCCCTGTGTCTCTCTCTCTCGGTCCCTGTCTCTCTCTCGTTCACTGTGTCTCTCTCGGTCCCTGAGTCTCTCTCTCGGCCCCAGTGTCTCTCTCGGTCCCGATGTCTCTCTCGGTCCCTGTGTCTCTCTCTCGGTCGCTGTCTCTCTCTCTTGCTCTCTGCGTCTCTCTCGGTCCCTGTGTCTCACTTTGTTCCTGTGACTCTCTCAGTCCCTGTGTCTCTCTCAGTCCCTGTGTCTCTCTCAGTCCCTGTGTCTCTCTCAGTCCCAGTGTCTCTCTCTCGGTCCCTGTGTCTCTCTCGGTACCTGTGTCTCTCCCGGTCCCTGTCTCTGTCTCTCTCGGTCCCTGTGTCTCTCTCTCGGTCCCTGTGTCTCTCTCGGTCGCTGTGTCTCACTCGGTCCCTGTGTCTCTCTCGGTCCCTGTGTCTCTCTCTCTCGGTCCCTGTGTCTCTCTCGGTCGCTGTGGCTCACTCAGTCCCTGTGTCTCTCTCGGTCCCTGTGTCTCTCTCTCGGTCCCTGTGTCTCTCTCTCTCAGCCCTGTGACTCTCTCGGTCACTGTCTCTCTCTCGGTCCCTGTGACTCTCTCGGTCACTGTGTCTCTCTCGGTCCCTGTGTCTCACTCGGTCCCTGTGTCTCTCTCACTTTCAGTGTCTCTGTCGGTCCCTGTGTCTCTCTCTCAGTCCCTGTGTCTCACTAGGTCCCTGTGTCTCTCACTCGGTCCCTGTGTCTCTCTCTCACTTTCAGTGTCTCTGTCGGTCCCTGTGTCTCTCTCTCGGTCCCGGTGTCTCTCTCGGTCCCTGTGTCTCTCTCTCTCGGTCCCTGTGTCTCTCTCTCGGTCCCGGTGTCTCTCTCGGTCCCTGTGTCACTCTCTCGGTCCCGGTGTCTCTCTTGGTCCCTGTGTCTCTCTCTCTCGGTCCCTGTGTCTCTCTCTCGGTCCCTGTGTCTCTCTCTCTCGGTCCCTGTGTCTCTCTCTCTCTCGGTCCCTGTGTCTCTCTCTCGGTCCCCGTGACTCTCTCTCGGTCCCTGTCTCTCTCTCGGTCCCTGTGTCTCCCACTCGGTCCCTGTGTCTCTCTCTCGGTCCCTGTGTCTCTCACTCGGTCCCTGTGTCTCTCAGCCGGTACCTGTCTCTGACTCGGTCCCTGTGTCTCTCTCTCGGTCCCTGTGACTCTCTCTCGGTCCCTGTCTCTCTCTCGGTCCCTGTGTCTCTCACTCGGTCCCTGTGTCTCTCTCTCGGTCCCTGTGTCTCTCACTCGGTCCCTGTGTCTCTCAGCCGGTACCTGTCTCTGACTCGGTCCCTGTGTCTCTCTCGGTCCCTGTGTCTCTCCCGGTCCCTGTGTCTGTCTCTCTCGGTCCCTGTGTCTCTCCCGGTCCCTGTCTCTGTCTCTCTCGGTCCCTGTGACTCTCTCTCGGTCCCTGTGTCTCTCTCGATCCCTGTCTCTCTCTCTCGGTCCCTGTGTCTCTCTCGGTCCCTGTCTCTCTCTCTTACTCTCTGTGTCTCTCTCGGTCCCTGTCTCTCTCTCAGTCCCTGTGTCTCTCTCTCTCGGTCCCTGTCTCTCTCTCGTTCACTGTGTCTCTCTCGGTCCCTGAGTCTCTCTCTCGGTCCCAGTGTCTCTCTCGGTCCCGGTGTCTCTCTCGGTCCCTGTGTCTCTCTCTCGGTCGCTGTCTCTCTCTCTTGCTCTCTGCGTCTCTCTCGGTCCCTGTGTTTCACTTTGTCCCTGTGACTCTCTCAGTCCCTGTGTCTCTCTCAGTCCCTGTGTCTCTCTCAGTCCCTGTCTCTCTCTCAGTCCCAGTGTCTCTCTCTTGGTCCCTGTGTCTCGCTCTCGGTCTCTGTGTCTCTCTCGGTCCCTGTGTCTCTCACTCGGTCCCTGTCTCTCTCTCAGTCCCTGTGACTCTCTCTTGGTCCCTGTGTCTCTCTCTCGGTCCCTGTGTCTCTCTCGGTACCTGTGTCTCTCCCGGTCCCTGTCTCTGTCTCTCTCGGTCCCTGTGTCTCTCTCGGTCGCTGTTTCTCACTCGGTCCCTGTGTCTCTCTCGGTCCCTGTGTCTCCCTCTCACCCCAGTGTCTCTCTCGGTCCCTGTGTCTCTCTCTCTCGGTCCCTGTGTCTCCCTCTCTCGGTCCCTGTGTCTCTCTCGGTCGCTGTGTCTCACTCAGTCCCTGTGTCTCTCTCGGTCCCTGTGTCTCTCTCTCGGACCCTGTGTCTCTCTCTCTCAGTCCCTGTGACTCTCTCGGTCACTGTCTCTCTCTCGGTCCCTGTGTCTCTCTCGGTCACTGTGTCTCTCTCGGTCCCTGTGTCTCACTCGGTCCCTGTGTCTCTCTCACTTTCAGTGTCTCTGTCGGTCCCTGTGTCTCTCTCTCAGTCCCTGTGTCTCACTAGGTCCCTGTGTCTCTCACTCGGTCCCTGTGTCTCTCTCTCACTTTCAGTGTCTCTGTCGGTCCCTGTGTCTCTCTCTCGGTCCCGGTGTCTCTCTCGGTCCCTGTGTCTCTCTCTCTCAGTCCCTGTGTCTCTCTCTCGGTCCCGGTGTCTCTCTCGGTCCCTGTGTCACTCTCTCGGTCCCGGTGTCTCTCTTGGTCCCTGTGTTTCTCTCTCTCGGTCCCTGTGTCTCTCTCTCGGTCCCTGTGTCTCTCTCTCTCGGTCCCTGTGTCTCTCCCTCTCGGTCCCTGTGTCTCTCTCTCGGTCCCTGAGACTCTCTCTCGGTCCCTGTGTCTCTCTCGGTCCCTGTGTCACTCTCTCTCGGTCCCTGTCTCTCTCTCGGTCCCTGTGTCTCTCTCGGTCCCTGTGTCTCTCTCGGTCGCTGTGTCTCACTCGGTCCCTGTGTCTCTCTCGGTCCCTGTGTCTCCCTCTCACCCCAGTGTCTCTCTCGGTCCCTGTGTCTCTCTCTCTCGGTCCCTGTGTCTCTCTCTCTCGGTCCCTGTGTCTCTCTAGGTCGCTGTGTCTCACTCGTCCCTGTGTCTGCCTCGCTCCTTGTGTCTCTCTCTCTCGGTCCCTGTGTCTCTCCCTCTCACCCCTGTGTCTCACTCGGTCCCTGTGACTGCCTCGCTCCTTGTGTCTCTCTCTCTCGGTCCCTGTGTCTCTCTCTCTCAGTCCCTGTGTCTCTCTCGGTCACTGTCTCTCTCTCGGTCCCTGTGTCTCTCTCGGTCACTGTGTCTCTCTCGGTCACTGTCTCTCTCTCGGTCCCTGTGTCTCTCTCGGTCACTGTGCCTCACTCGGTCCCTGTGTCTCTCTCCGTCCTTGTGTCTCTCTCTCGGTCCCTGATTCTCTCTCTCTCAGCCCCTGTGTCTCTCTCGGTCACTGTCTCTCTCTCGGTCCCTGTGTCTCTCACGGTCCCTGTGTCTCTCTCTCGGTCCCTGTATCTCTCTCGGTCCCTGTGTCTCTCTCTCTCACTTTCAGTGTCTCTCTCTGTCCGTGTGTCTCTCACGGTCCCTGTGTCTCTCTCTCGCTCCCTGTGTCTCTCTCGGTCACTGTGCCTCACTCGGTCCCTGTGTCTCTCTCCGTCCTTGTGTCTCTCTCTCGGTCCCTGATTCTCTCTCTCTCAGCCCCTGTGTCTCTCTCGGTCACTGTCTCTCTCTCGGTCCCTGTGTCTCTCACGGTCCCTGTGTCTCTCTCTCGGTCCCTGTGTCTCTCTCGGTCCCTCTGTCTCTCTCTCACTTTCAGTGTCTCTCTCGGTCCCTGTGTCTCTCACGGTCCCTGTGTCTCTCTCTCGCTCCCTGTGTCTCTCTCGGTCACTGTGTCTCTCACTCGGTCCCTGTGTCTCTCACTCGGTCCCTGTGTCTCACTCGGTCCCTGTCTTTCTCTCTCACTTTCAGTGTCTCTGTCGGTCCCTGTGTCTCTCTCTAGGTCCTTGTGTCTCTCTCGGTCCCTGTGTCACTCTCTCAGTCCCTGTGTCTCTCTCTCTCTCGGTCCCGGTGTCTCTCTCGGTCCCTGTGTCTCTCTAACAGTCCCTGTGTCTCTATCGGGCCCTGTCTCTCTCTCGGTCCCTGTGTCTCTCTCGGTCCCTGTGTCACTCTCTCTCGGTCCCTGTCTCTCTCTCGGTCCCTGTCTCTCTCTCGGTCCCTGTCTCTCTCTCGGTCCCTGTGTCTCTCTCTCGGTCGCTGTATCTCTCTCTCGGTCCCTGTGTCTCTCTCTTGGTCACTGTGTTTCTCTCAGTCCCTGTGTCTCTCTCTCGGTCCCTGGGTCTCGCTTTCGGTCCCTGGGTCTGTCTCTTGGTCCCTGTGTCTCTCTCGGTCCCTGTGTCTCTCACTCGGTCCCTGTGCCTCTCTCGGCCCCTGTGACTCTCTCTCGGTCCCTGTGTCTCTCTCGATCCCTGTCTCTCTCTCTCGGTCCCTGTGTCTCTCTCGGTCCCTGTCTCACTCTCTTACTCTCTGTGTCTCTCTCGGTCCCTGTCTCTCTCTCAGTCCCTGTGTCTCTTTCTCGGTCCCTTTGTCTCTCTCTCGGTCCCTGTGCCTCAGTCAGACCCTGTCTCTCTCTCAGTCCCTGTGTCTCTCTCTCTCTCGGTCCCTGTCTCTCTCTCGTTCACTGTGTCTCTCTCGGTCCCTGAGTCTCTCTCTCGGCCCCAGTGTCTCTCTCGGTCCCGATGTCTCTCTCGGTCCCTGTGTCTCTCTCTCGGTCGCTGTCTCTCTCTCTTGCTCTCTGCGTCTCTCTCGGTCCCTGTGTCTCACTTTGTTCCTGTGACTCTCTCAGTCCCTGTGTCTCTCTCAGTCCCTGTGTCTCTCTCAGTCCCTGTGTCTCTCTCAGTCCCAGTGTCTCTCTCTTGGTCCCTGTGTCTCTCTCGGTACCTGTGTCTCTCCCGGTCCCTGTCTCTGTCTCTCTCGGTCCCTGTGTCTCTCTCTCGGTCCCTGTGTCTCTCTCGGTCGCTGTGTCTCACTCGGTCCCTGTGTCTCTCTCGGTCCCTGTGTCTCCCTCTCACCCCAGTGTCTCTCTCGGTCCCTGTGTCTCTCTCTCTCGGTCCCTGTGTCTCTCTCTCTCGGTCCCTGTGTCTCTCTCGGTCGCTGTGGCTCACTCAGTCCCTGTGTCTCTCTCGGTCCCTGTGTCTCTCTCTCGGTCCCTGTGTCTCTCTCTCTCAGCCCTGTGACTCTCTCGGTCACTGTCTCTCTCTCGGTCCCTGTGACTCTCTCGGTCACTGTGTCTCTCTCGGTCCCTGTGTCTCACTCGGTCCCTGTGTCTCTCTCACTTTCAGTGTCTCTGTCGGTCCCTGTGTCTCTCTCTCAGTCCCTGTGTCTCACTAGGTCCCTGTGTCTCTCACTCGGTCCCTGTGTCTCTCTCTCACTTTCAGTGTCTCTGTCGGTCCCTGTGTCTCTCTCTCGGTCCCGGTGTCTCTCTCGGTCCCTGTGTCTCTCTCTCTCGGTCCCTGTGTCTCTCTCTCGGTCCCGGTGTCTCTCTCGGTCCCTGTGTCACTCTCTCGGTCCCGGTGTCTCTCTTGGTCCCTGTGTCTCTCTCTCTCGGTCCCTGTGTCTCTCTCTCGGTCCCTGTGTCTCTCTCTCTCGGTCCCTGTGTCTCTCTCTCTCGGTCCCTGTGTCTCTCTCTCGGTCCCTGTGACTCTCTCTCGGTCCCTGTCTCTCTCTCGGTCCCTGTGTCTCCCACTCGGTCCCTGTGTCTCTCTCTCGGTCCCTGTGTCTCTCACTCGGTCCCTGTGTCTCTCAGCCGGTACCTGTCTCTGACTCGGTCCCTGTGTCTCTCTCTCGGTCCCTGTGACTCTCTCTCGGTCCCTGTCTCTCTCTCGGTCCCTGTGTCTCTCACTCGGTCCCTGTGTCTCTCTCTCGGTCCCTGTGTCTCTCACTCGGTCCCTGTGTCTCTCAGCCGGTACCTGTCTCTGACTCGGTCCCTGTGTCTCTCTCGGTCCCTGTGTCTCTCCCGGTCCCTGTGTCTGTCTCTCTCGGTCCCTGTGTCTCTCCCGGTCCCTGTCTCTGTCTCTCTCGGTCCCTGTGACTCTCTCTCGGTCCCTGTGTCTCTCTCGATCCCTGTCTCTCTCTCTCGGTCCCTGTGTCTCTCTCGGTCCCTGTCTCTCTCTCTTACTCTCTGTGTCTCTCTCGGTCCCTGTCTCTCTCTCAGTCCCTGTGTCTCTCTCTCTCGGTCCCTGTCTCTCTCTCGTTCACTGTGTCTCTCTCGGTCCCTGAGTCTCTCTCTCGGTCCCAGTGTCTCTCTCGGTCCCGGTGTCTCTCTCGGTCCCTGTGTCTCTCTCTCGGTCGCTGTCTCTCTCTCTTGCTCTCTGCGTCTCTCTCGGTCCCTGTACCTCACTTTGTCCCTGTGACTCTCTCAGTCCCTGTGTCTCTCTCAGTCCCTGTGTCTCTCTCAGTCCCTGTCTCTCTCTCAGTCCCAGTGTCTCTCTCTTGGTCCCTGTGTCTCGCTCTCGGTCTCTGTGTCTCTCTCGGTCCCTGTGTCTCTCACTCGGTCCCTGTCTCTCTCTCAGTCCCTGTGACTCTCTCTTGGTCCCTGTGTCTCTCTCTCGGTCCCTGTGTCTCTCTCGGTACCTGTGTCTCTCCCGGTCCCTGTCTCTGTCTCTCTCGGTCCCTGTGTCTCTCTCGGTCGCTGTTTCTCACTCGGTCCCTGTGTCTCTCTCGGTCCCTGTGTCTCCCTCTCACCCCAGTGTCTCTCTCGGTCCCTGTGTCTCTCTCTCTCGGTCCCTGTGTCTCCCTCTCACCCCAGTGTCTCTCTCGGTCCCTGTGTCTCTCTCTCTCGGTCCCTGTGTCTCCCTCTCTCGGTCCCTGTGTCTCTCTCGGTCGCTGTGTCTCACTCAGTCCCTGTGTCTCTCTCGGTCCCTGTGTCTCTCTCTCGGACCCTGTGTCCCTCTCTCTCAGTCCCTGTGACTCTCTCGGTCACTGTCTCTCTCTCGGTCCCTGTGTCTCTCTCGGTCACTGTGTCTCTCTCGGTCCCTGTGTCTCACTCGGTCCCTGTGTCTCTCTCACTTTCAGTGTCTCTGTCGGTCCCTGTGTCTCTCTCTCAGTCCCTGTGTCTCACTAGGTCCCTGTGTCTCTCACTCGGTCCCTGTGTCTCTCTCTCACTTTCAGTGTCTCTGTCGGTCCCTGTGTCTCTCTCTCGGTCCCGGTGTCTCTCTCGGTCCCTGTGTCTCTCTCTCTCAGTCCCTGTGTCTCTCTCTCGGTCCCGGTGTCTCTCTCGGTCCCTGTGTCACTCTCTCGGTCCCGGTGTCTCTCTTGGTCCCTGTGTTTCTCTCTCTCGGTCCCTGTGTCTCTCTCTCGGTCCCTGTGTCTCTCTCTCTCGGTCCCTGTGTCTCTCTCTCTCGGTCCCTGTGTCTCTCTCTCGGTCCCTGTGACTCTCTCTCGGTCCCTGTGTCTCTCTCGGTCCCTGTGTCACTCTCTCTCGGTCCCTGTCTCTCTCTCGGTCCCTGTGTCTCTCTCGGTCCCTGTGTCTCTCTCGGTCGCTGTGTCTCACTCGGTCCCTGTGTCTCTCTCGGTCCCTGTGTCTCCCTCTCACCCCAGTGTCTCTCTCGGTCCCTGTGTCTCTCTCTCTCGGTCCCTGTGTCTCTCTCTCTCGGTCCCTGTGTCTCTCTCGGTCGCTGTGTCTCACTCGTCCCTGTGTCTGCCTCGCTCCTTGTGTCTCTCTCTCTCGGTCCCTGTGTCTCTCCCTCTCACCCCTGTGTCTCACTCGGTCCCTGTGACTGCCTCGCTCCTTGTGTCTCTCTCTCTCGGTCCCTGTGTCTCTCTCTCTCAGTCCCTGTGTCTCTCTCGGTCACTGTCTCTCTCTCGGTCCCTGTGACTCTCTCGGTCACTGTGTCTCTCTCGGTCACTGTCTCTCTCTCGGTCCCTGTGTCTCTCTCGGTCACTGTGCCTCACTCGGTCCCTGTGTCTCTCTCCGTCCTTGTGTCTCTCTCTCGGTCCCTGATTCTCTCTCTCTCAGCCCCTGTGTCTCTCTCGGTCACTGTCTCTCTCTCGGTCCCTGTGTCTCTCACGGTCCCTGTGTCTCTCTCTCGGTCCCTGTATCTCTCTCGGTCCCTGTGTCTCTCTCTCTCACTTTCAGTGTCTCTCTCTGTCCGTGTGTCTCTCACGGTCCCTGTGTCTCTCTCTCGCTCCCTGTGTCTCTCTCGGTCACTGTGCCTCACTCGGTCCCTGTGTCTCTCTCCGTCCTTGTGTCTCTCTCTCGGTCCCTGATTCTCTCTCTCTCAGCCCCTGTGTCTCTCTCGGTCACTGTCTCTCTCTCGGTCCCTGTGTCTCTCACGGTCCCTGTGTCTCTCTCTCGGTCCCTGTGTCTCTCTCGGTCCCTGTGTCTCTCTCTCACTTTCAGTGTCTCTCTCGGTCCCTGTGTCTCTCACGGTCCCTGTGTCTCTCTCTCGCTCCCTGTGTCTCTCTCGGTCACTGTGTCTCTCACTCGGTCCCTGTGTCTCTCACTCGGTCCCTGTGTCTCACTCGGTCCCTGTCTTTCTCTCTCACTTTCAGTGTCTCTGTCGGTCCCTGTGTCTCTCTCTAGGTCCTTGTGTCTCTCTCGGTCCCTGTGTCACTCTCTCGGTCCCTGTGTCTCTCTCTCGGTCCCGGTGTCTCTCTCGGTCCCTGTGTCTCTCTAACAGTCCCTGTGTCTCTATCGGGCCCTGTCTCTCTCTCGGTCCCTGTGTCTCTCTCGGTCCCTGTGTCACTCTCTCTCGGTCCCTGTCTCTCTCTCGGTCCCTGTCTCTCTCTCGGTCCCTGTCTCTCTCTCGGTCCCTGTGTCTCTCTCTCGGTCGCTGTATCTCTCTCTCGGTCCCTGTGTCTCTCTCTTGGTCACTGTGTTTCTCTCAGTCCCTGTGTCTCTCTCTCGGTCCCTGTGTCTCACTCGGTCCCTGTGTATCTCTCTCGGTCCCTGTGTCTCTCTCTCGGTCCCTTTGTCTCTCTCTCTCGGTCCCTGTGTCTCTCTCTGTCCCTGTGTATCTCTCTCAGTCCCTGTGTCTCTCTCTCGGTCCCTGTCTCTCTCTCGGTCCCTGTGTCTCTCACTCGGTCCCTGTGTCTCTCACTCGGTCCCTGTGTCTCTCTCTCGGTCCCTGTGTCTCTCTCTCGGTCCCTGTGTCACTCTCAAGGTCCCTGTGTCTCTCTCTCGGTCCCGGTGACTCTCTCGGTCCCTGTGTCTCTCTAACGGTCCCTGTGTCTCTCTCGGGCCCTGTCTCTCTCTCGGTCCCTGTGTCTCTCTCGGTCCCTGTGTCACTCTCTCTCGGTCCCTGTCTCTCTCTCGGTCCCTGTGTCTCTCTCGGTCCCTGTGTCTCTCTCGGTAGCTGTGTCTCACTCGGTCCCTGTGTCTCTCTCGGTCCCTGTGTCTCCCTCTCACCCCAGTGTCTCTCTCGGTCCCTGTGTCTCTCTCTCTCGGTCCCTGTCTCTCTCTCGGTCCCTGTGTCTCTCTTGGTCCCTGTGTCTCTCTCGGTCCCTGTGTCTCTCACTCGGTCCCTGTGCCTCTCTCGGCCCCTGTGACTCTCTCTCGGTCCCTGTGTCTCTCTCGATCCCTGTCTCTCTCTCTCGGTCCCTGTGTCTCTCTCGGTCCCTGTCTCTCTCTCTTACTCTCTGTGTCTCTCTCGGTCCCTGTCTCTCTCTGTCCCTGTGTCTCTTTCTCGGTCCCTTTGTCTCTCTCTCGGTCCCTGTGCCTCAGTCAGACCCTGTCTCTCTCTCAGTCCCTGTGTCTCTCTCTCTCTCGGTCCCTGTCTCTCTCTCGTTCACTGTGTCTCTCTCGGTCCCTGAGTCTCTCTCTCGGTCCCAGTGTCTCTCTCGGTCCCGATGTCTCTCTCGGTCCCTGTGTCTCTCTCTCGGTCGCTGTCTCTCTCTCTTGCTCTCTGCGTCTCTCTCGGTCCCTGTGTCTCACTTTGTCCCTGTGACTCTCTCAGTCCCTGTGTCTCTCTCAGTCCCTGTGTCTCTCTCAGTCCCTGTCTCTCTCTCAGTCCCAGTGTCTCTCTCTTGGTCCCTGTGTCTCTCTCGGTACCTGTGTCTCTCCCGGTCCCTGTCTCTGTCTCTCTCGGTCCCTGTGTCTCTCTCTCGGTCCCTGTGTCTCTCTCGGTCGCTGTGTCTCACTCGGTCCCTGTGTCTCTCTCGGTCCCTGTGTCTCCCTCTCACCCCAGTGTCTCTCTCGGTCCCTGTGTCTCTCTCTCTCGGTCCCTGTGTCTCTCTCTCTCGGTCCCTGTGTCTCTCTCGGTCGCTGTGTCTCACTCAGTCCCTGTGTCTCTCTCGGTCCCTGTGTCTCTCTCTCGGACCCTGTGTCTCTCTCTCTCAGTCCCTGTGACTCTCTCGGTCACTGTCTCTCTCTCGGTCCCTGTGTCTCTCTCGGTCACTGTGTCTCTCTGGGTCCCTGTGTCTCACTCGGTCCCTGTGTCTCTCTCACTTTCAGTGTCTCTGTCGGTCCCTGTGTCTCTCTCTCAGTCCCTGTGTCTCACTAGGTCCCTGTGTCTCTCACTCGGTCCCTGTGTCTCTCTCTCACTTTCAGTGTCTCTGTCGGTCCCTGTGTCTCTCTCTCGGTCCCGGTGTCTCTCTCGGTCCCTGTGTCTCTCTCTCTCGGTCCCTGTGTCTCTCTCTCGGTCCCGGTGTCTCTCTCGGTCCCTGTGTCACTCTCTCGGTCCCGGTGTCTCTCTTGGTCCCTGTGTCTCTCTCTCTCGGTCCCTGTGTCTCTCTCTCGGTCCCTGTGTCTCTCTCTCTCGTTCCCTGTGTCTCTCTCTCTCGGTCCCTGTGTCTCTCTCTCGGTCCCTGTGACTCTCTCTCGGTCCCTGTCTCTCTCTCGGTCCCTGTGTCTCTCACTCGGTCCCTGTGTCTCTCTCTCGGTCCCTGTGTCTCTCACTCGGTCCCTGTGTCTCTCAGCCGGTACCTGTCTCTGACTCGGTCCCTGTGTCTCTCTCGGTCCCTGTGTCTCTCCCGGTCCCTGTGTCTGTCTCTCTCGGTCCCTGTGTCTCTCCCGGTCCCTGTCTCTGTCTCTCTCGGTCCCTGTGTCTCTCTCGGTCGCTGTGTCTCACTCGGTCCATGTGTCTCTCTCGATCCCTGTGTCTCCCTCTCACCCCTGTGTCTCTCTCGGTCCCTGTGTCTCTCTCGGTCCCTGTGTCTCTCTCTCGGTCCCTGTGCCTCTCTCGGTCCCTGTGTCTCTCTCTCGGTCCCTGTGTCTCTCTCGGTCGCTGTGTCTCACTCGTCCCTGTGTCTCTCTCGGTCCCTGTGTCTCCCTCTCACCCCTGTGTCTCACTCGGTCCCTGTGACTGCCTCGCTCCTTGTGTCTCTCTCTCTCGGTCCCTGTGTCTCTCTCGGTCACTGTCTCTCTCTCGGTCCCTGTGTCTCTCTCCGTCCTTGTGTCTCTCTCTCGGTCCCTGTGTCTCTCTCGGTCACTGTGTCTCTCTCGGTCACTGTCTCTCTCTCGGTCCCTGTGTCTCTCTCGGTCACTGTGCCTCACTCGGTCCCTGTGTCTCTCTCCGTCCTTGTGTCTCTCTCTCGGTCCCTGATTCTCTCTCTCTCAGCCCCTGTGTCTCTCTCGGTCACTGTCTCTCTCTCGGTCCCTGTGTCTCTCACGGTCCCTGTGTCTCTCTCTCGGTCCCTGTGTCTCTCTCGGTCCCTGTGTCTCTCTCTCACTTTCAGTGTCTCTCTCGGTCCCTGTGTCTCTCACGGTCCCTGTGTCTCTCTCTCGCTCCCTGTGTCTCTCTCGGTCACTGTGTCTCTCACTCGGTCCCTGTGTCTCTCACTCGGTCCCTGTGTCTCACTCGGTCCCTGTCTCTCTCTCTCACTTTCAGTGTCTCTGTCGGTCCCTGTGTCTCTCTCTAGGTCCTTGTGTCTCTCTCGGTCCCTGTGTCACTCTCTCGGTCCCTGTGTCTCTCTCTCGGTCCCGGTGTCTCTCTCGGTCCCTGTGTCTCTCTAACAGTCCCTGTGTCTCTATCGGGCCCTGTGTCACTCTCTCTCGGTCCCTGTCTCTCTCTCGGTCCCTGTGTCACTCTCTCTCGGTCCCTGTCTCTCTCTCGGTCCCTGTCTCTCTCTCGGTCCCTGTCTCTCTCTCAGTCCCTGTGTCTCTCTCTCGGTCCCTGTCTCTCTCTCAGTCCCTGTGTCTCTCTCTCGGTCCCTGTGTCTCTCTCTCGGTCCCTGTGCCTCTCTCGGTCCCTGTGTCTTACTCGGACCCTGTGACTCTCTCAGTCACTGTCTCTCTCTCAGTCCCTGTGTCTCTCTCTCGGTCCCTGTCTCTCTCTTGGTCCCTGTGTCTCTCTCGGTCCCTGTGTCTCTCTCGGTCCCTGTGTCTCTCTCTCGGTCCCTGTGTCTCTTTCAGTTCCGGTCTCTCTCTCGATCCCTGTATCTCGTTCTCGGTCCCTGTGTCTCTCTCGGTCACTGTGCCTCACTCGGTCCCTGTGTCTCTCTCCGTCCTTGTGTCTCTCTCTCGGTCCCTGATTCTCTCTCTCTCAGCCCCTGTGTCTCTCTCGGTCACTGTCTCTCTCTCGGTCCCTGTGTCTCTCACGGTCCCTGTGTCTCTCTCTCGGTCCCTGTATCTCTCTCGGTCCCTGTGTCTCTCTCTCACTTTCAGTGTCTCTCTCTGTCCGTGTGTCTCTCACGGTCCCTGTGTCTCTCTCTCGCTCCCTGTGTCTCTCTCGGTCACTGTGCCTCACTCGGTCCCTGTGTCTCTCTCCGTCCTTGTGTCTCTCTCTCGGTCCCTGATTCTCTCTCTCTCAGCCCCTGTGTCTCTCTCGGTCACTGTCTCTCTCTCGGTCCCTGTGTCTCTCACGGTCCCTGTGTCTCTCTCTCGGTCCCTGTGTCTCTCTCGGTCCCTGTGTCTCTCTTTCACTTTCAGTGTCTCTCTCGGTCCCTGTGTCTCTCACGGTCCCTGTGTCTCTCTCTCGCTCCCTGTGTCTCTCTCGGTCACTGTGTCTCTCACTCGGTCCCTGTGTCTCTCACTCGGTCCCTGTGTCTCACTCGGTCCCTGTCTTTCTCTCTCACTTTCAGTGTCTCTGTCGGTCCCTGTGTCTCTCACTAGGTCCTTGTGTCTCTCTCGGTCCCTGTGTCACTCTCTCGGTCCCTGTGTCTCTCTCTCGGTCCCGGTGTCTCTCTCGGTCCCTGTGTCTCTCTAACAGTCCCTGTGTCTCTATCGGGCCCTGTCTCTCTCTCGGTCCCTGTGTCTCTCTCGGTCCCTGTGTCACTCTCTCTCGGTCCCTGTCTCTCTCTCGGTCCCTGTCTCTCTCTCGGTCCCTGTCTCTCTCTCGGTCCCTGTGTCTCTCTCTCGGTCGCTGTGTCTCTCTCTCGGTCCCTGTGTCTCTCTCTTGGTCACTGTGTTTCTCTCAGTCCCTGTGTCTCTCTCTCGGTCCCTGTGTCTCACTCGGTCCCTGTGTATCTCTCTCGGTCCCTGTGTCTCTCTCTCGGTCCCTTTGTCTCTCTCTCTCGGTCCCTGTGTCTCTCTCTGTCCCTGTGTATCTCTCTCAGTCCCTGTGTCTCTCTCTCGGTCCCTGTCTCTCTCTCGGTCCCTGTGTCTCTCACTCGGTCCCTGTGTCTCTCACTCGGTCCCTGTCTCTCTCTCTCGGTCCCTGTGTCTCTCTCTCGGTCCCTGTGTCACTCTCAAGGTCCCTGTGTCTCTCTCTCGGTCCCGGTGACTCTCTCGGTCCCTGTGTCTCTCTAACGGTCCCTGTGTCTCTCTCGGGCCCTGTCTCTCTCTCGGTCCCTGTGTCTCTCTCGGTCCCTGTGTCACTCTCTCTCGGTCCCTGTCTCTCTCTCGGTCCCTGTGTCTCTCTCGGTCCCTGTGTCTCTCTCGGTCCCTGTGTCTCCCTCTCACCCCAGTGTCTCTCTCGGTCCCTGTGTCTCTCTCTCTCGGTCCCTGTCTCTCTCTCGGTCCCTGTGTCTCTCTTGGTCCCTGTGTCTCTCTCGGTCCCTGTGTCTCTCACTCGGTCCCTGTGCCTCTCTCGGCCCCTGTGACTCTCTCTCGGTCCCTGTGTCTCTCTCGATCCCTGTCTCTCTCTCTCGGTCCCTGTGTCTCTCTCGGTCCCTGTCTCTCTCTCTTACTCTCTGTGTCTCTCTCGGTCCCTGTCTCTCTCTCAGTCCCTGTGTCTCTTTCTCGGTCCCTTTGTCTCTCTCTCGGTCCCTGTGCCTCAGTCAGACCCTGTCTCTCTCTCAGTCCCTGTGTCTCTCTCTCTCGGTCCCTGTCTCTCTCTCGTTCACTGTGTCTCTCTCGGTCCCTGAGTCTCTCTCTCGGTCCCAGTGTCTCTCTCGGTCCCGATGTCTCTCTCGGTCCCTGTGTCTCTCTCTCGGTCGCTGTCTCTCTCTCTTGCTCTCTGCGTCTCTCTCGGTCCCTGTGTCTCTCTCAGTCCCTGTGTCTCTCTCAGTCCCTGTCTCTCTCTCAGTCCCAGTGTCTCTCTCTTGGTCCCTGTGTCTCTCTCGGTACCTGTGTCTCTCCCGGTCCCTGTCTCTGTCTCTCTCGGTCCCTGTGTCTCTCTCTCGGTCCCTGTGTCTCTCTCGGTCGCTGTGTCTCACTCGGTCCCTGTGTCTCTCTCGGTCCCTGTGTCTCCCTCTCACCCCAGTGTCTCTCTCGGTCCCTGTGTCTCTCTCTCTCGGTCCCTGTGTCTCTCTCTCTCGGTCCCTGTGTCTCTCTCGGTCGCTGTGTCTCACTCAGTCCCTGTGTCTCTCTCGGTCCCTGTGTCTCTCTCTCGGTCCCTGTGTCTCTCTCTCTCAGTCCCTGTGACTCTCTCGGTCACTGTCTCTCTCTCGGTCCCTGTGTCTCTCTCGGTCACTGTGTCTCTCTGGGTCCCTGTGTCTCACTCGGTCCCTGTGTCTCTCTCACTTTCAGTGTCTCTGTCGGTCCCTGTGTCTCTCTCTCAGTCCCTGTGTCTCACTAGGTCCCTGTGTCTCTCACTCGGTCCCTGTGTCTCTCTCTCACTTTCAGTGTCTCTGTCGGTCCCTGTGTCTCTCTCTCGGTCCCGGTGTCTCTCTCGGTCCCTGTGTCTCTCTCTCTCGGTCCCTGTGTCTCTCTCTCGGTCCCGGTGTCTCTCTCGGTCCCTGTGTCACTCTCTCGGTCCCGGTGTCTCTCTTGGTCCCTGTGTCTCTCTCTCTCGGTCCCTGTGTCTCTCTCTCGGTCCCTGTGTCTCTCTCTCTCGGTCCCTGTGTCTCTCTCTCTCGGTCCCTGTGTCTCTCTCTCGGTCCCTGTGACTCTCTCTCGGTCCCTGTCTCTCTCTCGGTCCCTGTGTCTCTCACTCGGTCCCTGTGTCTCTCTCTCGGTCCCTGTGTCTCTCACTCGGTCCCTGTGTCTCTCAGCCGGTACCTGTCTCTGAATCGGTCCCTGTGTCTCTCTCGGTCCCTGTGTCTCTCCCGGTCCCTGTGTCTGTCTCTCTCGGTCCCTGTGTCTCTCCCGGTCCCTGTCTCTGTCTCTCTCGGTCCCTGTGTCTCTCTCGGTCACTGTGTCTCTCTCGGTCACTGTCTCTCTCTCGGTCCCTGTGTCTCTCTCGGTCACTGTGCCTCACTCGGTCCCTGTGTCTCTCTCCGTCCTTGTGTCTCTCTCTCGGTCCCTGATTCTCTCTCTCTCAGCCCCTGTGTCTCTCTCGGTCACTGTCTCTCTCTCGGTCCCTGTGTCTCTCACGGTCCCTGTGTCTCTCTCTCGGTCCCTGTGTCTCTCTCGGTCCCTGTGTCTCTCTCTCACTTTCAGTGTCTCTCTCGGTCCCTGTGTCTCTCACGGTCCCTGTGTCTCTCTCTCGCTCCCTGTGTCTCACTCGGTCACTGTGTCTCTCACTCGGTCCCTGTGTCTCTCACTCGGTCCCTGTGTCTCACTCGGTCCCTGTCTCTCTCTCTCACTTTCAGTGTCTGTGTCGGTCCCTGTGTCTCTCTCTAGGTCCTTGTGTCTCTCTCGGTCCCTGTGTCACTCTCTCGGTCCCTGTGTCTCTCTCTCGGTCCCTGTGTCTCTCTCGGTCCCTGTGTCACTCTCTCTCGGTCCCTGTCTCTCTCTCGGTCCCTGTGTCACTCTCTCTCGGTCCCTGTCTCTCTCTCGGTCCCTGTCTCTCTCTCGGTCCCTGTCTCTCTCTCGGTCCCTGTGTCTCTCTCTCGGTCGCTGTGTCTCTCTCTCGGTCCCTGTGTCTCTCTCTCAGTCCCTGTGTCTCTCTCTCGGTCCCTGTCTCTCTCTCAGTCCCTGTGTCTCTCTCTCGGTCCCTGTGTCTCTCTCTCGGTCCCTGTGCCTCTCTCGGTCCCTGTGTCTTACTCGGACCCTGTGACTCTCTCAGTCACTGTCTCTCTCTCAGTCCCTGTGTCTCTCTCTCGGTCCCTGTCTCTCTCTTGGTCCCTGTGTCTCTCTCGGTCCCTGTGTCTCTCTCGGTCCCTGTGTCTCTCTCTCGGTCCCTGTGTCTCTTTCAGTTCCGGTCTCTCTCTCGATCCCTGTATCTCGTTCTCGGTCCCTGTGTCTCTCTCGGTCACTGTGCCTCACTCGGTCCCTGTGTCTCTCTCCGTCCTTGTGTCTCTCTCTCGGTCCCTGATTCTCTCTCTCTCAGCCCCTGTGTCTCTCTCGGTCACTGTCTCTCTCTCGGTCCCTGTGTCTCTCACGGTCTCTGTGTCTCTCTCTCGGTCCCTGTATCTCTCTCGGTCCCTGTGTCTCTCTCTCACTTTCAGTGTCTCTCTCTGTCCGTGTGTCTCTCACGGTCCCTGTGTCTCTCTCTCGCTCCCTGTGTCTCTCTCGGTCACTGTGCCTCACTCGGTCCCTGTGTCTCTCTCCGTCCTTGTGTCTCTCTCTCGGTCCCTGATTCTCTCTCTCTCAGCCCCTGTGTCTCTCTCGGTCACTGTCTCTCTCTCGGTCCCTGTGTCTCTCACGGTCCCTGTGTCTCTCTCTCGGTCCCTGTGTCTCTCTCGGTCCCTGTGTCTCTCTCTCACTTTCAGTGTCTCTCTCGGTCCCTGTGTCTCTCACGGTCCCTGTGTCTCTCTCTCGCTCCCTGTGTCTCTCTCGGTCACTGTGTCTCTCACTCGGTCCCTGTGTCTCTCACTCGGTCCCTGTGTCTCACTCGGTCCCTGTCTTTCTCTCTCACTTTCAGTGTCTCTGTCGGTCCCTGTGTCTCTCACTAGGTCCTTGTGTCTCTCTCGGTCCCTGTGTCACTCTCTCGGTCCCTGTGTCTCTCTCTCGGTCCCGGTGTCTCTCTCGGTCCCTGTGTCTCTCTAACAGTCCCTGTGTCTCTATCGGGCCCTGTCTCTCTCTCGGTCCCTGTGTCTCTCTCGGTCCCTGTGTCACTCTCTCTCGGTCCCTGTCTCTCTCTCGGTCCCTGTCTCTCTCTCGGTCCCTGTCTCTCTCTCGGTCCCTGTGTCTCTCTCTCGGTCGCTGTGTCTCTCTCTCGGTCCCTGTGTCTCTCTCTTGGTCACTGTGTTTCTCTCAGTCCCTGTGTCTCTCTCTCGGTCCCTGTGTCTCACTCGGTCCCTGTGTATCTCTCTCGGTCCCTGTGTCTCTCTCTCGGTCCCTTTGTCTCTCTCTCTCGGTCCCTGTGTCTCTCTCTGTCCCTGTGTATCTCTCTCAGTCCCTGTGTCTCTCTCTCGGTCCCTGTCTCTCTCTCGGTCCCTGTGTCTCTCACTCGGTCCCTGTGTCTCTCACTCGGTCCCTGTGTCTCTCTCTCGGTCCCTGTGTCTCTCTCTCGGTCCCTGTGTCACTCTCAAGGTCCCTGTGTCTCTCTCTCGGTCCCGGTGACTCTCTCGGTCCCTGTGTCTCTCTAACGGTCCCTGTGTCTCTCTCGGGCCCTGTCTCTCTCTCGGTCCCTGTGTCTCTCTCGGTCCCTGTGTCACTCTCTCTCGGTCCCTGTCTCTCTCTCGGTCCCTGTGTCTCTCTCGGTCCCTGTGTCTCTCTCGGTAGCTGTGTCTCACTCGGTCCCTGTGTCTCTCTCGGTCCCTGTGTCTCCCTCTCACCCCAGTGTCTCTCTCGGTCCCTGTGTCTCTCTCTCTCGGTCCCTGTCTCTCTCTCGGTCCCTGTGTCTCTCTTGGTCCCTGTGCCTCTCTCGGTCCCTGTGTCTCTCACTCGGTCCCTGTGCCTCTCTCGGCCCCTGTGACTCTCTCTCGGTCCCTGTGTCTCTCTCGATCCCTGTCTCTCTCTCTCGGTCCCTGTGTCTCTCTCGGTCCCTGTCTCTCTCTCTTACTCCCTGTGTCTCTTTCTCGGTCCCTTTGTCTCTCTCTCGGTCCCTGTGCCTCAGTCAGACCCTGTCTCTCTCTCAGTCCCTGTGTCTCTCTCTCTCTCGGTCCCTGTCTCTCTCTCGTTCACTGTGTCTCTCTCGGTCCCTGAGTCTCTCTCTCGGTCCCAGTGTCTCTCTCGGTCCCGATGTCTCTCTCGGTCCCTGTGTCTCTCTCTCGGTCGCTGTCTCTCACTCTTGCTCTCTGCGTCTCTCTCGGTCCCTGTGTCTCTCTCAGTCCCTGTGTCTCTCTCAGTCCCTGTCTCTCTCTCAGTCCCAGTGTCTCTCTCTTGGTCCCTGTGTCTCTCTCGGTACCTGTGTCTCTCCCGGTCCCTGTCTCTGTCTCTCTCGGTCCCTGTGTCTCTCTCTCGGTCCCTGTGTCTCTCTCGGTCGCTGTGTCTCACTCGGTCCCTGTGTCTCTCTCGGTCCCTGTGTCTCCCTCTCACCCCAGTGTCTCTCTCGGTCCCTGTGTCTCTCTCTCTCGGTCCCTGTGTCTCTCTCTCTCGGTCCCTGTGTCTCTCTCGGTCGCTGTGTCTCACTCAGTCCCTGTGTCTCTCTCGGTCCCTGTGTCTCTCTCTCGGTCCCTGTGTCTCTCTCTCTCAGTCCCTGTGACTCTCTCGGTCACTGTCTCTCTCTCGGTCCCTGTGTCTCTCTCGGTCACTGTGTCTCTCTGGGTCCCTGTGTCTCACTCGGTCCCTGTGTCTCTCTCACTTTCAGTGTCTCTGTCGGTCCCTGTGTCTCTCTCTCAGTCCCTGTGTCTCACTAGGTCCCTGTGTCTCTCACTAGGTCCCTGTGTCTCTCTCTCGGTCCCGGTGTCTCTCTCGGTCCCTGTGTCTCTCTCTCTCGGTCCCTGTGTCTCTCTCTCGGTCCCGGTGTCTCTCTCGGTCCCTGTGTCACTCTCTTGGTCCCGGTGTCTCTCTTGGTCCCTGTGTCTCTCTCTCTCGGTCCCTGTGTCTCTCTCTCGGTCCCTGTGTCTCTCTCTCTCGGTCCCTGTGTCTCTCTCTCTCGGTCCCTGTGTCTCTCTCTCGGTCCCTGTGACTCTCTCTCGGTCCCTGTCTCTCTCTCGGTCCCTGTGTCTCTCACTCGGTCCCTGTGTCTCTCTCTCGGTCCCTGTGTCTCTCACTCGGTCCCTGTGTCTCTCAGCCGGTACCTGTCTCTGACTCGGTCCCTGTGTCTCTCTCGGTCCCTGTGTCTCTCCCGGTCCCTGTGTCTGTCTCTCTCGGTCCCTGTGTCTCTCCCGGTCCCTGTCTCTGTCTCTCTCGGTCCCTGTGTCTCTCTCTTGGTCCCTGTGTCTCTCTCGGTCCCTGTGTCTCTCTCGGTCGCTGTGTCTCACTCGGTCCATGTGTCTCTCTCGATCCCTGTGTCTCCCTCTCACCCTTGTGTCTCTCTCGGTCCCTGTGTCTCTCTCGGTCCCTGTGTCTCTCTCTCGGTCCCTGTGCCTCTCTCGGTCCCTGTGTCTCTCTCTCGGTCCCTGTGTCTCTCTCGGTCGCTGTGTCTCACTCGTCCCTGTGTCTCTCTCGGTCCCTGTGTCTCCCTCTCACCCCTGTGTCTCACTCGGTCCCTGTGACTGCCTCGCTCCTTGTGACTCTCTCTCTCGGTCCCTGTGTCTCTCTCTCTCAGTCCCTGTGTCTCTCTCGGTCACTGTCTCTCTCTCGGTCCCTGTGTCTCTCTCGGTCACTGTGTCTCTCTCGGTCACTGTCTCTCTCTCGGTCCCTGTGTCTCTCTCGGTCACTGTGCCTCACTCGGTCCCTGTGTCTCTCTCCGTCCTTGTGTCTCTCTCTCGGTCCCTGATTCTCTCTCTCTCAGCCCCTGTGTCTCTCTCGGTCACTGTCTCTCTCTCGGTCCCTGTGTCTCTCTTTCACTTTCAGTGTCTCTCTCGGTCCCTGTGTCTCTCACGGTCCCTGTGTCTCTCTCTCGCTCCCTGTGTCTCTCTCGGTCACTGTGTCTCTCACTCGGTCCCTGTGTCTCTCACTCGGTCCCTGTGTCTCACTCGGTCCCTGTCTTTCTCTCTCACTTTCAGTGTCTCTGTCGGTCCCTGTGTCTCTCACTAGGTCCTTGTGTCTCTCTCGGTCCCTGTGTCACTCTCTCGGTCCCTGTGTCTCTCTCTCGGTCCCGGTGTCTCTCTCGGTCCCTGTGTCTCTCTAACAGTCCCTGTGTCTCTATCGGGCCCTGTCTCTCTCTCGGTCCCTGTGTCTCTCTCGGTCCCTGTGTCACTCTCTCTCGGTCCCTGTCTCTCTCTCGGTCCCTGTCTCTCTCTCGGTCCCTGTCTCTCTCTCGGTCCCTGTGTCTCTCTCTCGGTCGCTGTGTCTCTCTCTCGGTCCCTGTGTCTCTCTCTTGGTCACTGTGTTTCTCTCAGTCCCTGTGTCTCTCTCTCGGTCCCTGTGTCTCACTCGGTCCCTGTGTATCTCTCTCGGTCCCTGTGTCTCTCTCTCGGTCCCTTTGTCTCTCTCTCTCGGTCCCTGTGTCTCTCTCTGTCCCTGTGTATCTCTCTCAGTCCCTGTGTCTCTCTCTCGGTCCCTGTCTCTCTCTCGGTCCCTGTGTCTCTCACTCGGTCCCTGTGTCTCTCACTCGGTCCCTGTCTCTCTCTCTCGGTCCCTGTGTCTCTCTCTCGGTCCCTGTGTCACTCTCAAGGTCCCTGTGTCTCTCTCTCGGTCCCGGTGACTCTCTCGGTCCCTGTGTCTCTCTAACGGTCCCTGTGTCTCTCTCGGGCCCTGTCTCTCTCTCGGTCCCTGTGTCTCTCTCGGTCCCTGTGTCACTCTCTCTCGGTCCCTGTCTCTCTCTCGGTCCCTGTGTCTCTCTCGGTCCCTGTGTCTCTCTCGGTCCCTGTGTCTCCCTCTCACCCCAGTGTCTCTCTCGGTCCCTGTGTCTCTCTCTCTCGGTCCCTGTCTCTCTCTCGGTCCCTGTGTCTCTCTTGGTCCCTGTGTCTCTCTCGGTCCCTGTGTCTCTCACTCGGTCCCTGTGCCTCTCTCGGCCCCTGTGACTCTCTCTCGGTCCCTGTGTCTCTCTCGATCCCTGTCTCTCTCTCTCGGTCCCTGTGTCTCTCTCGGTCCCTGTCTCTCTCTCTTACTCTCTGTGTCTCTCTCGGTCCCTGTCTCTCTCTCAGTCCCTGTGTCTCTTTCTCGGTCCCTTTGTCTCTCTCTCGGTCCCTGTGCCTCAGTCAGACCCTGTCTCTCTCTCAGTCCCTGTGTCTCTCTCTCTCGGTCCCTGTCTCTCTCTCGTTCACTGTGTCTCTCTCGGTCCCTGAGTCTCTCTCTCGGTCCCAGTGTCTCTCTCGGTCCCGATGTCTCTCTCGGTCCCTGTGTCTCTCTCTCGGTCGCTGTCTCTCTCTCTTGCTCTCTGCGTCTCTCTCGGTCCCTGTGTCTCTCTCAGTCCCTGTGTCTCTCTCAGTCCCTGTCTCTCTCTCAGTCCCAGTGTCTCTCTCTTGGTCCCTGTGTCTCTCTCGGTACCTGTGTCTCTCCCGGTCCCTGTCTCTGTCTCTCTCGGTCCCTGTGTCTCTCTCTCGGTCCCTGTGTCTCTCTCGGTCGCTGTGTCTCACTCGGTCCCTGTGTCTCTCTCGGTCCCTGTGTCTCCCTCTCACCCCAGTGTCTCTCTCGGTCCCTGTGTCTCTCTCTCTCGGTCCCTGTGTCTCTCTCTCTCGGTCCCTGTGTCTCTCTCGGTCGCTGTGTCTCACTCAGTCCCTGTGTCTCTCTCGGTCCCTGTGTCTCTCTCTCGGTCCCTGTGTCTCTCTCTCTCAGTCCCTGTGACTCTCTCGGTCACTGTCTCTCTCTCGGTCCCTGTGTCTCTCTCGGTCACTGTGTCTCTCTGGGTCCCTGTGTCTCACTCGGTCCCTGTGTCTCTCTCACTTTCAGTGTCTCTGTCGGTCCCTGTGTCTCTCTCTCAGTCCCTGTGTCTCACTAGGTCCCTGTGTCTCTCACTCGGTCCCTGTGTCTCTCTCTCACTTTCAGTGTCTCTGTCGGTCCCTGTGTCTCTCTCTCGGTCCCGGTGTCTCTCTCGGTCCCTGTGTCTCTCTCTCTCGGTCCCTGTGTCTCTCTCTCGGTCCCGGTGTCTCTCTCGGTCCCTGTGTCACTCTCTCGGTCCCGGTGTCTCTCTTGGTCCCTGTGTCTCTCTCTCTCGGTCCCTGTGTCTCTCTCTCGGTCCCTGTGTCTCTCTCTCTCGGTCCCTGTGTCTCTCTCTCTCGGTCCCTGTGTCTCTCTCTCGGTCCCTGTGACTCTCTCTCGGTCCCTGTCTCTCTCTCGGTCCCTGTGTCTCTCACTCGGTCCCTGTGTCTCTCTCTCGGTCCCTGTGTCTCTCACTCGGTCCCTGTGTCTCTCAGCCGGTACCTGTCTCTGAATCGGTCCCTGTGTCTCTCTCGGTCCCTGTGTCTCTCCCGGTCCCTGTGTCTGTCTCTCTCGGTCCCTGTGTCTCTCCCGGTCCCTGTCTCTGTCTCTCTCGGTCCCTGTGTCTCTCTCGGTCACTGTGTCTCTCTCGGTCACTGTCTCTCTCTCGGTCCCTGTGTCTCTCTCGGTCACTGTGCCTCACTCGGTCCCTGTGTCTCTCTCCGTCCTTGTGTCTCTCTCTCGGTCCCTGATTCTCTCTCTCTCAGCCCCTGTGTCTCTCTCGGTCACTGTCTCTCTCTCGGTCCCTGTGTCTCTCACGGTCCCTGTGTCTCTCTCTCGGTCCCTGTGTCTCTCTCGGTCCCTGTGTCTCTCTCTCACTTTCAGTGTCTCTCTCGGTCCCTGTGTCTCTCACGGTCCCTGTGTCTCTCTCTCGCTCCCTGTGTCTCACTCGGTCACTGTGTCTCTCACTCGGTCCCTGTGTCTCTCACTCGGTCCCTGTGTCTCACTCGGTCCCTGTCTCTCTCTCTCACTTTCAGTGTCTGTGTCGGTCCCTGTGTCTCTCTCTAGGTCCTTGTGTCTCTCTCGGTCCCTGTGTCACTCTCTCGGTCCCTGTGTCTCTCTCTCGGTCCCTGTGTCTCTCTCGGTCCCTGTGTCACTCTCTCTCGGTCCCTGTCTCTCTCTCGGTCCCTGTGTCACTCTCTCTCGGTCCCTGTCTCTCTCTCGGTCCCTGTCTCTCTCTCGGTCCCTGTCTCTCTCTCGGTCCCTGTGTCTCTCTCTCGGTCGCTGTGTCTCTCTCTCGGTCCCTGTGTCTCTCTCTCAGTCCCTGTGTCTCTCTCTCGGTCCCTGTCTCTCTCTCAGTCCCTGTGTCTCTCTCTCGGTCCCTGTGTCTCTCTCTCGGTCCCTGTGCCTCTCTCGGTCCCTGTGTCTTACTCGGACCCTGTGACTCTCTCAGTCACTGTCTCTCTCTCAGTCCCTGTGTCTCTCTCTCGGTCCCTGTCTCTCTCTTGGTCCCTGTGTCTCTCTCGGTCCCTGTGTCTCTCTCGGTCCCTGTGTCTCTCTCTCGGTCCCTGTGTCTCTTTCAGTTCCGGTCTCTCTCTCGATCCCTGTATCTCGTTCTCGGTCCCTGTGTCTCTCTCGGTCACTGTGCCTCACTCGGTCCCTGTGTCTCTCTCCGTCCTTGTGTCTCTCTCTCGGTCCCTGATTCTCTCTCTCTCAGCCCCTGTGTCTCTCTCGGTCACTGTCTCTCTCTCGGTCCCTGTGTCTCTCACGGTCTCTGTGTCTCTCTCTCGGTCCCTGTATCTCTCTCGGTCCCTGTGTCTCTCTCTCACTTTCAGTGTCTCTCTCTGTCCGTGTGTCTCTCACGGTCCCTGTGTCTCTCTCTCGCTCCCTGTGTCTCTCTCGGTCACTGTGCCTCACTCGGTCCCTGTGTCTCTCTCCGTCCTTGTGTCTCTCTCTCGGTCCCTGATTCTCTCTCTCTCAGCCCCTGTGTCTCTCTCGGTCACTGTCTCTCTCTCGGTCCCTGTGTCTCTCACGGTCCCTGTGTCTCTCTCTCGGTCCCTGTGTCTCTCTCGGTCCCTGTGTCTCTCTCTCACTTTCAGTGTCTCTCTCGGTCCCTGTGTCTCTCACGGTCCCTGTGTCTCTCTCTCGCTCCCTGTGTCTCTCTCGGTCACTGTGTCTCTCACTCGGTCCCTGTGTCTCTCACTCGGTCCCTGTGTCTCACTCGGTCCCTGTCTTTCTCTCTCACTTTCAGTGTCTCTGTCGGTCCCTGTGTCTCTCACTAGGTCCTTGTGTCTCTCTCGGTCCCTGTGTCACTCTCTCGGTCCCTGTGTCTCTCTCTCGGTCCCGGTGTCTCTCTCGGTCCCTGTGTCTCTCTAACAGTCCCTGTGTCTCTATCGGGCCCTGTCTCTCTCTCGGTCCCTGTGTCTCTCTCGGTCCCTGTGTCACTCTCTCTCGGTCCCTGTCTCTCTCTCGGTCCCTGTCTCTCTCTCGGTCCCTGTCTCTCTCTCGGTCCCTGTGTCTCTCTCTCGGTCGCTGTGTCTCTCTCTCGGTCCCTGTGTCTCTCTCTTGGTCACTGTGTTTCTCTCAGTCCCTGTGTCTCTCTCTCGGTCCCTGTGTCTCACTCGGTCCCTGTGTATCTCTCTCGGTCCCTGTGTCTCTCTCTCGGTCCCTTTGTCTCTCTCTCTCGGTCCCTGTGTCTCTCTCTGTCCCTGTGTATCTCTCTCAGTCCCTGTGTCTCTCTCTCGGTCCCTGTCTCTCTCTCGGTCCCTGTGTCTCTCACTCGGTCCCTGTGTCTCTCACTCGGTCCCTGTGTCTCTCTCTCGGTCCCTGTGTCTCTCTCTCGGTCCCTGTGTCACTCTCAAGGTCCCTGTGTCTCTCTCTCGGTCCCGGTGACTCTCTCGGTCCCTGTGTCTCTCTAACGGTCCCTGTGTCTCTCTCGGGCCCTGTCTCTCTCTCGGTCCCTGTGTCTCTCTCGGTCCCTGTGTCACTCTCTCTCGGTCCCTGTCTCTCTCTCGGTCCCTGTGTCTCTCTCGGTCCCTGTGTCTCTCTCGGTAGCTGTGTCTCACTCGGTCCCTGTGTCTCTC
Source organism: Prionace glauca (assembly GCA_037974335.1). NCBI lineage: Eukaryota > Metazoa > Chordata > Chondrichthyes > Carcharhiniformes > Carcharhinidae > Prionace > Prionace glauca. The sequence goes on from JBBMRE010000122.1 coordinate 226,213, forward strand.
TCGGTCCCTGTGTCTCCCTCTCACCCCAGTGTCTCTCTCGGTCCCTGTGTCTCTCTCTCTCGGTCCCTGTCTCTCTCTCGGTCCCTGTGTCTCTCTTGGTCCCTGTGCCTCTCTCGGTCCCTGTGTCTCTCACTCGGTCCCTGTGCCTCTCTCGGCCCCTGTGACTCTCTCTCGGTCCCTGTGTCTCTCTCGATCCCTGTCTCTCTCTCTCGGTCCCTGTGTCTCTCTCGGTCCCTGTCTCTCTCTCTTACTCCCTGTGTCTCTTTCTCGGTCCCTTTGTCTCTCTCTCGGTCCCTGTGCCTCAGTCAGACCCTGTCTCTCTCTCAGTCCCTGTGTCTCTCTCTCTCTCGGTCCCTGTCTCTCTCTCGTTCACTGTGTCTCTCTCGGTCCCTGAGTCTCTCTCTCGGTCCCAGTGTCTCTCTCGGTCCCGATGTCTCTCTCGGTCCCTGTGTCTCTCTCTCGGTCGCTGTCTCTCACTCTTGCTCTCTGCGTCTCTCTCGGTCCCTGTGTCTCTCTCAGTCCCTGTGTCTCTCTCAGTCCCTGTCTCTCTCTCAGTCCCAGTGTCTCTCTCTTGGTCCCTGTGTCTCTCTCGGTACCTGTGTCTCTCCCGGTCCCTGTCTCTGTCTCTCTCGGTCCCTGTGTCTCTCTCTCGGTCCCTGTGTCTCTCTCGGTCGCTGTGTCTCACTCGGTCCCTGTGTCTCTCTCGGTCCCTGTGTCTCCCTCTCACCCCAGTGTCTCTCTCGGTCCCAGTGTCTCTCTCTCTCGGTCCCTGTGTCTCTCTCTCTCGGTCCCTGTGTCTCTCTCGGTCGCTGTGTCTCACTCAGTCCCTGTGTCTCTCTCGGTCCCTGTGTCTCTCTCTCGGTCCCTGTGTCTCTCTCTCTCAGTCCCTGTGACTCTCTCGGTCACTGTCTCTCTCTCGGTCCCTGTGTCTCTCTCGGTCACTGTGTCTCTCTGGGTCCCTGTGTCTCACTCGGTCCCTGTGTCTCTCTCACTTTCAGTGTCTCTGTCGGTCCCTGTGTCTCTCTCTCAGTCCCTGTGTCTCACTAGGTCCCTGTGTCTCTCACTAGGTCCCTGTGTCTCTCTCTCGGTCCCGGTGTCTCTCTCGGTCCCTGTGTCTCTCTCTCTCGGTCCCTGTGTCTCTCTCTCGGTCCCGGTGTCTCTCTCGGTCCCTGTGTCACTCTCTTGGTCCCGGTGTCTCTCTTGGTCCCTGTGTCTCTCTCTCTCGGTCCCTGTGTCTCTCTCTCGGTCCCTGTGTCTCTCTCTCTCGGTCCCTGTGTCTCTCTCTCTCGGTCCCTGTGTCTCTCTCTCGGTCCCTGTGACTCTCTCTCGGTCCCTGTCTCTCTCTCGGTCCCTGTGTCTCTCACTCGGTCCCTGTGTCTCTCTCTCGGTCCCTGTGTCTCTCACTCGGTCCCTGTGTCTCTCAGCCGGTACCTGTCTCTGACTCGGTCCCTGTGTCTCTCTCGGTCCCTGTGTCTCTCCCGGTCCCTGTGTCTGTCTCTCTCGGTCCCTGTGTCTCTCCCGGTCCCTGTCTCTGTCTCTCTCGGTCCCTGTGTCTCTCTCTTGGTCCCTGTGTCTCTCTCGGTCCCTGTGTCTCTCTCGGTCGCTGTGTCTCACTCGGTCCATGTGTCTCTCTCGATCCCTGTGTCTCCCTCTCACCCTTGTGTCTCTCTCGGTCCCTGTGTCTCTCTCGGTCCCTGTGTCTCTCTCTCGGTCCCTGTGCCTCTCTCGGTCCCTGTGTCTCTCTCTCGGTCCCTGTGTCTCTCTCGGTCGCTGTGTCTCACTCGTCCCTGTGTCTCTCTCGGTCCCTGTGTCTCCCTCTCACCCCTGTGTCTCACTCGGTCCCTGTGACTGCCTCGCTCCTTGTGACTCTCTCTCTCGGTCCCTGTGTCTCTCTCTCTCAGTCCCTGTGTCTCTCTCGGTCACTGTCTCTCTCTCGGTCCCTGTGTCTCTCTCGGTCACTGTGTCTCTCTCGGTCACTGTCTCTCTCTCGGTCCCTGTGTCTCTCTCGGTCACTGTGCCTCACTCGGTCCCTGTGTCTCTCTCCGTCCTTGTGTCTCTCTCTCGGTCCCTGATTCTCTCTCTCTCAGCCCCTGTGTCTCTCTCGGTCACTGTCTCTCTCTCGGTCCCTGTGTCTCTCACGGTCCCTGTGTCTCTCTCTCGGTCCCTGTGTCTCTCTCGGTCCCTGTGTCTCTCTCTCACTTTCAGTGTCTCTCTCGGTCCCTGTGTCTCTCACGGTCCCTGTGTCTCTCTCTCGCTCCCTGTGTCTCTCTCGGTCACTGTGTCTCTCACTCGGTCCCTGTGTCTCTCACTCGGTCCCTGTGTCTCACTCGGTCCCTGTCTCTCTCTCTCACTTTCAGTGTCTCTGTCGGTCCCTGTGTCTCTCTCTAGGTCCTTGTGTCTCTCTCGGTCCCTGTGTCACTCTCTCGGTCCCTGTGTCTCTCTCTCGGTCCCGGTGTCTCTCTCGGTCCCTGTGTCTCTCTAACAGTCCCTGTGTCTCTATCGGGCCCTGTCTCTCTCTCGGTCCCTGTGTCTCTCTCGGTCCCTGTGTCACTCTCTCTCGGTCCCTGTCTCTCTCTCGGTCCCTGTGTCACTCTCTCTCGGTCCCTGTCTCTCTCTCGGTCCCTGTCTCTCTCTCGGTCCCTGTCTCTCTCTCGGTCCCTGTTTCTCTCTCTCGGTCGCTGTGTCTCTCTCTCGGTCCCTGTGTCTCTCTCTCAGTCCCTGTGTCTCTCTCTCGGTCCCTGTCTCTCTCTCAGTCCCTGTGTCTCTCTCTCGGTCCCTGTGTCTCTCTCTCGGTCCCTGTGCCTCTCTCGGTCCCTGTGTCTTACTCGGACCCTGTGACTCTCTCAGTCACTGTCTCTCTCTCAGTCCCTGTGTCTCTCTCTCGGTCCCTGTCTCTCTCTTGGTCCCTGTGTCTCTCTCGGTCCCTGTGTCTCTCTCGGTCCCTGTGTCTCTCTCTCGGTCCCTGTGTCTCTTTCAGTTCCGGTCTCTCTCTCGATCCCTGTATCTCGTTCCCGGTCCCTGTGTCTCTCTCTCGGTCCCTGTGTCTCTCTCTGGGTCCCTGTGTCTCTCTCGGTCCCTGTGTCTCTCTGGGTCCCGGTCTCTCTCTCGGTCCCTGTCTCTCTCTCTTGCTCTCTGCGTCTCGCTCGGTCCCTGTGTCTCACTTTGTCCCTGTGACTCTCTCAGTCACAGTGTCTCTCTCAGTCCCTGTGCCTCTCTCTCGGTCTCTGTGTCTCGCTTTCGGTCCCTGTGTCTGTCTCTTGGTCCCTGTGTCTCTCTCGGTCCCTGTGTCTCTCACTCGGTCCCTGTGCCTCTCTCGGCCCCTGTGACTCACTCTCGGTCCCTGTGTCTCTCTCGATCCCTGTCTCTCTCTCTCGGTCCCTGTGTCTCTCTCGGTCCCTGTCTCTCTCTCTTACTCTCTGTGTCTCTCTCGGTCCCTGTGTCTCTCTCTCAGTCCCTGTGTCTCTCTCTCAGTCCCTGTGTCTCTTTCTCGGTCCCCTTGTCTCTCTCTCGGTCCCTGTGTCTCTCTCTCTCGGTCCCTGTCTCTCTCTCGTTCACTGTGTCTCTCTCGGTCCCTGTGTCTCTCTCTCGGTCGCTGTCTCTCTCTCTTGCTCTCTGCGTCTCTCTCGGTCCCTGTGTCTCACTTTGTCCCTGTGACTCTCTCAGTCCCTGTGTCTCTCTCAGTCCCTGTGTCTCTCTCAGTCCCTGTCTCTCTCTCAGTCCCAGTGTCTCTCTCTTGGTCCCTGTGTCTCGCTCTCGGTCTCTGTGTCTCTCTCGGTCCCTGTGTCTCTCACTCTGTCCCTGTCTCTCTCTCAGTCCCTGTGACTCTCTCTTGGTCCCTGTGTCTCTCTCTCGGTCCCTGTGTCTCTCCCGGTCCCTGTCTCTGTCTCTCTCGGTCCCTGTGTCTCTCTCTCTCGGTCCCTGTGTCTCTCTCTGTCGCTGTTTCTCACTCGGTCCCTGTGTCTCTCTCGGTCCCTGTGTCTCCCTCTCACCCCAGTGTCTCTCTCGGTCCCTGTGTCTCTCTCTCTCGGTCCCTGTGTCTCCCTCTCTCGGTCCCTGTGTCTCTCTCAGTCGCTGTGTCTCACTCAGTCCCTGTGTCTCTCTCGGTCCCTGTGTCTCTCTCTCGGTCCCTGTGTCTCTCTCTCTCAGTCCCTGTGACTCTCTCGGTCACTGTCTCTCTCTCTCGGTCCCTGTGTCTCTCTCGGTCACTGTGTCTCTCTCGGTCCCTGTGTCTCACTCGGTCCCTGTGTCTCTCTCACTTTCAGTGTCTCTGTCGGTCCCTGTGTCTCTCTCTCAGTCCCTGTGTCTCACTAGGTCCCTGTGTCTCTCACTCGGTCCCTGTGTCTCTCTCTCACTTTCAGTGTCTCTGTCGGTCCCTGTGTCTCTCTCTCGGTCCCGGTGTCTCTCTCGGTCCCTGTGTCTCTCTCTCGGTCCCAGTGTCTCTCTCGGTCCCTGTGTCACTCTCTCGGTCCCGGTGTCTCTCTTGGTCCCTGTGTCTCTCTCTCTTGGTCCCTGTGTCTCTCTCTCGGTCCCTGTGTCTCTCTCTCTCGGTCCCTGTGTCTCTCTCTCTCAGTCCCTGTGTCTCTCTCGGTCACTGTCTCTCTCTCGGTCCCTGTGTCTCTCTCGGTCACTGTGTCTCTCTCGGTCACCGTCTCTCTCTCGGTCCCTGTGTCTCTCTCGGTCACTGTGCCTCACTCGGTCCCTGTGTCTCTCTCCGTCCTTGTGTCTCTCTCTCGGTCCCTGATTCTCTCTCTCTCAGCCCCTGTGTCTCTCTCGGTCACTGTCTCTCTCTCGGTCCCTGTGTCTCTCACGGTCCCTGTGTCTCTCTCTCGGTCCCTGTGTCTCTCTCGGTCCCTGTGTCTCTCTCTCACTTTCAGTGTCTCTCTCGGTCCCTGTGTCTCTCACGGTCCCTGTGTCTCTCTCTCGCTCCCTGTGTCTCTCTCGGTCACTGTGTCTCTCACTCGGTCCCTGTTTCTCTCACTCGGTCCCTGTGTCTCACTCGGTCCCTGTCTCTCTCTCTCACTTTCAGTGTCTCTGTCGGTCCCTGTGTCTCTCTCTAGGTCCTTGTGTCTCTCTCGGTCCCTGTGTCACTCTCTCGGTCCCTGTGTCTCTCTCTCGGTCCCGGTGTCTCTCTCGGTCCCTGTGTCTCTCTAACAGTCCCTGTGTCTCTATCGGGCCCTGTCTCTCTCTCGGTCCCTGTGTCTCTCTCGGTCCCTGTGTCACTCTCTCTCGGTCCCTGTCTCTCTCTCGGTCCCTGTGTCACTCTCTCTCGGTCCCTGTCTCTCTCTCGGTCCCTGTCTCTCTCTCGTTCCCTGTCTCTCTCTCGGTCCCTGTTTCTCTCTCTCGGTCGCTGTGTCTCTCTCTCGGTCCCTGTGTCTCTCTCTCAGTCCCTGTGTCTCTCTCTCGGTCCCTGTCTCTCTCTCAGTCCCTGTGTCTCTCTCTCGGTCCCTGTGTCTCTCTCTCGGTCCCTGTGCCTCTCTCGGTCCCTGTGTCTTACTCGGACCCTGTGACTCTCTCAGTCACTGTCTCTCTCTCAGTCCCTGTGTCTCTCTCTCGGTCCCTGTCTCTCTCTTGGTCCCTGTGTCTCTCTCGGTCCCTGTGTCTCTCTCGGTCCCTGTGTCTCTCTCTCGGTCCCTGTGTCTCTTTCAGTTCCGGTCTCTCTCTCGATCCCTGTATCTCGTTCCCGGTCCCTGTGTCTCTCTCTCGGTCCCTGTCTCTCTCTCAGTCCCTGTCTCTCTCTCGGTCCCTGTGTCTCTCTCTGGGTCCCTGTGTCTCTCTCGGTCCCTGTGTCTCTCTGGGTCCCGGTCTCTCTCTCGGTCCCTGTCTCTCTCTCTTGCTCTCTGCGTCTCGCTCGGTCCCTGTGTCTCACTTTGTCCCTGTGACTCTCTCAGTCACAGTGTCTCTCTCAGTCCCTGTGCCTCTCTCTCGGTCTCTGTGTCTCGCTTTCGGCCCCTGTGTCTGTCTCTTGGTCCCTGTGTCTCTCTCGGTCCCTGTGTCTCTCACTCGGTCCCTGTGCCTCTCTCGGCCCCTGTGACTCACTCTCGGTCCCTGTGTCTCTCTCGATCCCTGTCTCTCTCTCTCGGTCCCTGTGTCTCTCTCGGTCCCTGTCTCTCTCTCTTACTCTCTGTGTCTCTCTCGGTCCCTGTCTCTCTCTCAGTCCCTGTGTCTCTTTCTCGGTCCCCTTGTCTCTCTCTCGGTCCCTGTGCCTCAGTCAGTCCCTGTCTCTCTCTCTCAGTCCCTGTGTCTCTCTCTCTCGGTCCCTGTCTCTCTCTCGTTCACTGTGTCTCTCTCGGTCCCTGAGTCTCTCTCTCGGTCCCAGTGTCTCTCTCGGTCCCGATGTCTCTCTCGGTCCCTGTGTCTCTCTCTCGGTCGCTGTCTCTCTCTCTTGCTCTCTGCGTCTCTCTCGGTCCCTGTGTCTCACTTTGTCCCTGTGACTCTCTCAGTCCCTGTGTCTCTCTCAGTCCCTGTGTCTCTCTCAGTCCCTGTCTCTCTCTCAGTCCCAGTGTCTCTCTCTTGGTCCCTGTGTCTCGCTCTCGGTCTCTGTGTCTCTCTCGGTCCCTGTGTCTCTCACTCTGTCCCTGTCTCTCTCTCAGTCCCTGTGACTCTCTCTTGGTCCCTGTGTCTCTCTCTCGGTCCCTGTGTCTCTCTCGGTACCTGTGTCTCTCCCGGTCCCTGTCTCTGTCTCTCTCGGTCCCTGTGTCTCTCTCTCTCGGTCCCTGTGTCTCTCTCTGTCGCTGTTTCTCACTCGGTCCCTGTGTCTCTCTCGGTCCCTGTGTCTCCCTCTCACCCCAGTGTCTCTCTCGGTCCCTGTGTCTCTCTCTCTCGGTCCCTGTGTCTCCCTCTCTCGGTCCCTGTGTCTCACTCAGTCCCTGTGTCTCTCTCGGTCCCTGTGTCTCTCTCTCGGTCCCTGTGTCTCTCTCTCTCAGTCCCTGTGACTCTCTCGGTCACTGTCTCTCTCTCTCGGTCCCTGTGTCTCTCTCGATCCCTGTTTCTCTCTCTCGGTCCCTGTGTCTCTCTCGGTCGCTGTGTCTCACTCGTCCCTGTGTCTCTCTCACTTTCAGTGTCTCTGTCGGTCCCTGTGTCTCTCTCTCAGTCACTGTGTCTCACTAGGTCCCTGTGTCTCTCACTCGGTCCCTGTGTCTCTCTCTCACTTTCAGTGTCTCTGTCGGTCCCTGTGTCTCTCTCGGTCCCTGTGTCTCTCTCTCTCGGTCCCTGTGTCTCTCTCTCGGTCCCAGTGTCTCTCTCGGTCCCTGTGTCACTCTCTCGGTCCCGGTGTCTCTCTTGGTCCCTGTGTCTCTCTCTCTCGGTCCCTGTGTCTCTCTCTCGGTCTCTGTGTCTCTCTCTCCCGGTCCCTGTGTCTCTCTCTCTCGGTCCCTGTGTCTCTCTCTCGGTCCCTGTGACTCTCTCTCGGTCCCTGTCTCTCTCTCGGTCCCTGTGTCTCTCACTCGGTCCCTGTGTCTCTCTCTCGGTCCCTGTGTCTCTCACTCGGTCCCTGTTTCTCTCAGCCGGTACCTGTCTCTGACTCGGTCCCTGTGTCTCTCTCGGTCCCTGTGTCTCTCCCGGTCCCTGTGTCTGTCTCTCTCGGTCCCTGTGTCTCTCCCGGTCCCTGTCTCTGTCTCTCTCGGTCCCTGTGTCTCTCTCTTGGTCCCTGTGTCTCTCTCAGTCCCTGTGTCTCTCTCGGTCGCTGTGTCTCACTCGGTCCACGTGTCTCTCTCGATCCCTGTGTCTCCCTCTCACCCCTGTGTCTCTCTCGGTCCCTGTGTCTCTCTCGGTCCCTGTGTCTCTCTCTCGGTCCCTGTGCCTCTCTCGGTCCCTGTGTCTCTCTCTCGGTCCCTGTGTCTCTCTCGGTCGCTGTGTCTCACTCGTCCCTGTGTCTCTCTCGGTCCCTGTGTCTCCCTCTCACCCCTGTGTCTCACTCGGTCCCTGTGACTGCCTCGCTCCTTGTGTCTCTCTCTCTCGGTCCCTGTGTCTCTCTCTCTCAGTCCCTGTGTCTCTCTCGGTCACTGTCTCTCTCTCGGTCCCTGTGTCTCTCTCGGTCACTGTGTCTCTCTCGGTCACTGTCTCTCTCTCGGTCCCTGTGTCTCTCTCGGTCACTGTGCCTCACTCGGTCCCTGTGTCTCTCTCCGTCCTTGTGTCGCTCTCTCGGTCCCTGATTCTCTCTCTCTCAGCCCCTGTGTCTCTCTCGGTCACTGTCTCTCTCTCGGTCCCTGTGTCTCTCACGGTCCCTGTGTCTCTCTTTCGGTCCCTGTGTCTCACTCGGTCCCTGTCTCTCTCTCTCACTTTCAGTGTCTCTGTCGGTCCCTGTGTCTCTCTCTAGGTCCTTGTGTCTCTCTCGGTGCCTGTGTCACTCTCTCGGTCCCTGTGTCTCTCTCTCGGTCCCGGTGTCTCTCTCGGTCCCTGTGTCTCTCTAACAGTCCCTGTGTCTCTATCGGGCCCTGTGTCTCTCTCGGTCCCTGTGTCTCACTCGGTCCCTGTGTCTCTCTCTCTCGGTCCCTGTCTCTCTCTCGGTCCCTGTGTCTCTCACTCGCTCCCTGTCACTCTCTCAGCCCCTGTGTCTCTCTCTCGGTCCCTGTGACTCTCTCGGTCCCTGTGTCTCTCTCGGTCCCTATGTCTCTCTCTGGGTCACTGTGTCTCACTCGGTCCCTGTCTCTCTGTCGGTCCCTGTGTCTCCCTCTCGGTCCCTGTGTCTCTCTCGGTCCGGGTCTCTCTCCCTCGGTCCCTGTATTTCTCACTCGGTCCCTGTTTCTGTCTCGGTCCCTGTGTCCCTCCCGGTCCCTGTACCTCTCTCGGTCCCTGTGTCTCTCTCTCGGTGCCTGTGTCTCTCTCTCGGTCCCTGTGTCTCTCTCGGTCCCTGTGTCTCTCAGTCCCTGTGTCTCTCTCTCGCTCCCTGTGTCTCACTCGGTCCCTGTGACTCTCTCAGTCACTGTGTTTCTGTCGGTCCCTGTGTCTATCTCTGGGTCCCTGTGTCTCACTCGGTCCCTGTCTCTCTCTCGGTCCCTGTGTCTCTCTCTCGGTCCCTGTGTCTCTCAGTCCCTGTGTCTCTCTCTCGCTCCCTGTGTCTCACTCGGTCCCTGTGACTCTCTCAGTCACTGTGTTTCTGTCGGTCCCTGTGTCTATCTCTGGGTCCCTGTGTCTCACTCGGTCCCTGTCTCTCTCTTGGTCCCTGTGTCTCTCTCTCGGTCCCTGTCTCTCTCTCAGTCCCTGTGTCTCGCTCTCGGTCTCTGTGTCTCTCTCGGTCCCTGTCTCTCACTCGGTCCCTGTCTCTCTCTCAGTCCCTGTGACTCTCTCTTGGTCCCTGTGTCTCTCTCTCGGTCCCTGTGTCTCTCTCTCGGTCCCAGTGTCTCTCAGCCGGTACCTGTCTCTCTCTCGGTACCTGTGTCTCTCCCGGTCCCTGTCTCTGTCTCTCTCGGTCCCTGTGTCTCTTTCTCGGTCCCTGTGTCTCTCTCGGTCGCTGTGTCTCACTCGGTCCCTGTGTCTCTCTCGGTCCCTGTGTCTCCCTCTCACCCCAGTGTCTCTCTCGGTCCCTGTGTCTCTCTCTCTCGGTCCCTGTGTCTCTCTCTCTCGGTCCCTGTGTCTCTCTCCGTCGCTGTGTCTCACTCGTCCCTGTGTCTCACTCGGTCCCTGTGACTGTCTCGCTCCTTGTGTCTCTCTCTCGGTCCCTGTGTTTCTCTCTCTCAGTCCCTGTGTCTCTCTCGGTCACTGTCTCTCTCTCGGTCCCTGTGTCTCTCTCGGTCCCTGTGTCTCACTCGGTCCCTGTGTCTCTCTCCGTCCTTGTGTCTCTCTCTCGGTCCCTGTTTCTCTCTCTCTCAGTCCCTGTGTCTCGGTCACTGTCTCTCACTCGGTCCCTGAGTCTCACTCGGTCCCTGTGTCTCTCTCTCAGTCCCTGTGTCTCTCTCTCGGTCCCTGTCTCTCTCTCAGTCCCTGTGTCTCTCTCTCTGTCCCTGTGTCTCTCTCTCGGTCCCTGTGTCTCTCTCGGTCCCTGAGTCTTACTCGGACCCTGTGACTCTCTCAGTCACTGTCTCTCTCTCAGTCCCTGTGTCTCTCTCTCAGTCCCTGTCTCTCACTTGGTCCCTGTGTCTCTCTCGGTCCCTGTGTCTCTCTCGGTCCCTGTGTCTCTCTCTCGGTCCCTGTGTCTCTTTCAGTTCCGGTCTCTCTCTCGATCCCTGTATCTCGCTCTCGGTCCCTGTGTCTCTCTCTCGGTCCCTGTCTCTCTCTCAGTCCCTGTGTCTCTCTCTCGGTCCCTGTGTCTCTCTCTGGGTCCCTGTGTCTCTCTCGGTCCCTGTGTCTCTCTCTGTCCCGGTCTCTCTCTCGGTCCCTGTCTCTCTCTCTTGCTCTCTGCGTCTCGCTCGGTCCCTGTGTCTCACTTTGTCCCTGTGACTCTCTCAGTCACAGTGTCTCTCTCAGTCCCTGTGCCTCTCTCTCGGTCTCTGTGTCTCGCTTTCGGTCCCTGGGTCTGTCTCTTGGTCCCTGTGTCTCTCTCGGTCCCTGTGTCTCTCACTCGGTCCCTGTGCCTCTCTCGGCCCCTGTGACTCTCTCTCGGTCCCTGTGTCTCTCTCGATCCCTGTCTCTCTCTCTCGGTCCCTGTGTCTCTCTCGGTCCCTGTCTCTCTCTCTTACTCTCTGTGTCTCTCTCGGTCCCTGCCTCTATCTCAGTCCCTGTGTCTCTTTCTCGGTCCCTTTGTCTCTCTCTCGGTCCCTGTGCCTCAGTCAGACCCTGTCTCTCTCTCAGTCCCTGTGTCTCTCTCTCTCGGTCCCTGTCTCTCTCTCGTTCACTGTGTCTCTCTCGGTCCCTGAGTCTCTCTCTCGGTCCCAGTGTCTCTCTCGGTCCCGATGTCTCTCTCGGTCCCTGTGTCTCTCTCTCGGTCGCTGTCTCTCTCTCTTGATCTCTGCGTCTCTCTCGGTCCCTGTGTCTCACTTTGTCCCTGTGACTCTATCAGTCCCTGTGTCTCTCTCAGTCCCTGTGTCTCTCTCAGTCCCTGTCTCTCTCTCAGTCCCAGTGTCTCTCTCTTGGTCCCTGTGTCTCTCTCTGTACCTGTGTCTCTCCCGGTCCCTGTCTCTGTCTCTCTCGGTCCCTGTGTCTCTCTCTCGGTCCCTGTGTCTCTCTCGGTCGCTGTTTCTCACTCGGTCCCTGTGTCTCTCTCGGTCCCTGTGTCTCCCTCTCACCCCAGTGTCTCTCTCGGTCCCTGTGTCTCTCTCTCTCGGTCCCTGTGTCTCTCTCTCTCGGTCCCTGTGTCTCTCTCGGTCGCTGTGTCTCACTCAGTCCCTGTGTCTCTCTCGGTCCCTGTGTCTCTCTCTCGGTCCCTGTGTCTCTCTCTCTCAGTCCCTGTGACTCTCTCGGTCACTGTCTCTCTCTCGGTCCCTGTGTCTCTCTCGGTCACTGTGTCTCTCTCGGTCCCTGTGTCTCACTCGGTCCCTGTGTCTCTCTCACTTTCAGTGTCTCTGTCGGTCCCTGTGTCTCTCTCTCAGTCCCTGTGTCTCACTAGGTCCCTGTGTCTCTCACTCGGTCCCTGTGTCTCTCTCTCACTTTCAGTGTCTCTGTCGGTCCCTGTGTCTCTCTCTCGGTCCCGGTGTCTCTCTCGGTCCCTGTGTCTCTCTCCCTCGGTCCCTGTGTCTCTCTCTCGGTCCCGGTGTCTCTCTCGGTCCCTGTGTCACTCTCTCGGTCCCGGTGTCTCTCTTGGTCCCTGTGTCTCTCTCTCTCGGTCCCTGTGTCTCTCTCTCGGTCCCTGTGTCTCTCTCTCTCGGTCCCTGTGTCTCTCTCTCTCGGTCCCTGTGTCTCTCTCTCGGTCCCTGTGACTCTCTCTCGGTCCCTGTCTCTCTCTCGGTCCCTGTGTCTCTCACTCGGTCCCTGTGTCTCTCTCTCGGTCCCTGTGTCTCTCACTCGGTCCCTGTGTCTCTCAGCCGGTACCTGTCTCTGACTCGGTCCCTGTGTCTCTCTCGGTCCCTGTGTCTCTCCCGGTCCCTGTGTCTGTCTCTCTCGGTCCCTGTGTCTCTCCCGGTCCCTGTCTCTGTCTCTCTCGGTCCCTGTGTCTCTCTCTTGGTCCCTGTGTCTCTCTCGGTCCCTGTGTCTCTCTCGGTCGCTGTGTCTCACTCGGTCCATGTGTCTCTCTCGATCCCTGTGTCTCCCTCTCACCCCTGTTTCTCTCTCGGTCCCTGTGTCTCTCTCGGTCCCTGTGTCTCTCTCTCGGTCCCTGTGCCTCTCTCGGTCCCTGTGTCTCTCTCTCGGTCCCTGTGTCTCTCTCGGTCGCTGTGTCTCACTCGTCCCGGTGTCTCTCTCGGTCCCTGTGTCTCCCTCTCACCCCTGTGTCTCACTCGGTCCCTGTGACTGCCTCGCTCCTTGTGTCTCTCTCTCTCGGTCCCTGTGTCTCTCTCTCTCAGTCCCTGTGTCTCTCTCGGTCACTGTCTCTCTCTCGGTCCCTGTGTCTCTCTCGGTCACTGTGTCTCTCTCGGTCACTGTCTCTCTCTCGGTCCCTGTGTCTCTCTCGGTCACTGTGCCTCACTCGGTCCCTGTGTCTCTCTCCGTCCTTGTGTCTCTCTCTCGGTCCCTGATTCTCTCTCTCTCAGCCCCTGTGTCTCTCTCGGTCACTGTCTCTCTCTCGGTCCCTGTGTCTCTCTCTCACTTTCAGTGTCTCTCTCGGTCCCTGTGTCTCTCACGGTCCCTGTGTCTCTCTCTCGCTCCCTGTGTCTCTCTCGGTCACTGTGTCTCTCACTCGGTCCCTGTGTCTCTCACTCGGTCCCTGTGTCTCACTCGGTCCCTGTCTCTCTCTCTCACTTTCAGTGTCTCTGTCGGTCCCTGTGTCTCTCTCGGTCCCTGTGTCACTCTCTCGGTCCCTGTGTCTCTCTCTCGGTCCCGGTGTCTCTCTCGGTCCCTGTGTCTCTCTAACAGTCCCTGTGTCTCTATCGGGCCCTGTCTCTCTCTCGGTCCCTGTGTCTCTCTCGGTCCCTGTGTCACTCTCTCTCGGTCCCTGTCTCTCTCTCGGTCCCTGTCTCTCTCTCGGTCCCTGTCTCTCTCTCGGTCCCTGTGTCTCTCTCTCGGTCGCTGTGTCTCTCTCTCGGTCCCTGTGTCTCTCTCTTGGTCACTGTGTTTCTCTCAGTCCCTGTGTCTCTCTCTCGGTCACTGTGTCTCACTCGGTCCCTGTGTATCTCTCTCGGTCCCTGTGTCTCTCTCTCAGTCCCTGTGTCTCTCTCTCGGTCCCTGTCTCTCTCTCAGTCCCTGTGTCTCTCTCTCGGTCCCTGTGTCTCTCTCTCGGTCCCTGTGCCTCTCTCGGTCCCTGTGTCTTACTCGGACCCTGTGACTCTCTCAGTCACTGTCTCTCTCTCAGTCCCTGTGTCTCTCTCTCGGTCCCTGTCTCTCTCTTGGTCCCTGTGTCTCTCTCGGTCCCTGTGTCTCTCTCGGTCCCTGTGTCTCTCTCTCGGTCCCTGTGTCTCTTTCAGTTCCGGTCTCTCTCTCGATCCCTGTATCTCTTTCTCGGTCCCTGTGTCTCTCTCTCGGTCCCTGTCTCTCTCTCAGTCCCTGTGTCTCTCTCTCGGTCCCTGTGTCTCTCTCTGTGTCCCTGTGTCTCTCTCGGTCCCTGTGTCTCTCTCGGTCCCGGTCTCTCTCTCGGTCCCTGTCTCTCTCTCTTGCTCTCTGCGTCTCGCTCGGTCCCTGTGTCTCACTTTGTCCCTGTGACTCTCTCAGTCACAGTGTCTCTCTCAGTCCCTGTGCCTCTCTCTCGGTCTCTGTGTCTCGCTTTCGGTCCCTGTGTCTGTCTCTTGGTCCCTGTGTCTCTCTCGGTCCCTGTGTCTCTCACTCGGTCCCTGTGCCTCTCTCGGCCCCTGTGACTCACTCTCGGTCCCTGTGTCTCTCTCGATCCCTGTCTCTCTCTCTCGGTCCCTGTGTCTCTCTCGGTCCCTGTCTCTCTCTCTTACTCTCTGTGTCTCTCTCGGTCCCTGTCTCTCTCTCAGTCCCTGTGTCTCTTTCTCGGTCCCTTTGTCTCTCTCTCGGTCCCTGTGCCTCAGTCAGTCCCTGTCTCTCTCTCAGTCCCTGTGTCTCTCTCTCTCGGTCCCAGTCTCTCTCTCGTTCACTGTGTCTCTCTCGGTCCCTGAGTCTCTCTCTCGGTCCCAGTGTCTCTCTCGGTCCCGGTGTCTCTCTCGGTCCCTGTGTCTCTCTCTCGGTCGCTGTCTCTCTCTCTTGCTCTCTGCGTCTCTCTCGGTCCCTGTGTCTCACTTTGTCCCTGTGACTCTCTCAGTCACTGTGTCTCTCTCAGTCCCTGTGTCTCTCTCAGTCCCTGTCTCTCTCTCAGTCCCAGTGTCTCTCTCTTGGTCCCTGTGTCTCGCTCTCGGTCTCTGTGTCTCTCTCGGTCCCTGTGTCTCTCACTCGGTCCCTGTCTCTCTCTCAGTCCCTGTGAATCTCTCTTGGTCCCTGTGTCTCTCTCTCGGTCCCTGTGTCTCTCTCGGTACCTGTGTCTCTCCCGGTCCCTGTCTCTGTCTCTCTCGGTCCCTGTGTCTCTCTCTCTCGGTCCCTATGTCTCTCTCTGTCGCTGTTTCTCACTCGGTCCCTGTGTCTCTCTCGGTCCCTGTGTCTCCCTCTCACCCCAGTGTCTCTCTCGGTCCCTGTGTCTCTCTCTCTCGGTCCCTGTGTCTCACTCTCTCGGTCCCTGTGTCTCTCTTGGTCGCTGTGTCTCACTCAGTCCCTGTGTCTCTCTCGGTCCCTGTGTCTCTCTCTCGGTCCCTGTGTCTCTCTCTCTCAGTCCCTGTGACTCTCTCGGTCACTGTCTCTCTCTCGGTCCCTGTGTCTCTCTCGGTCACTGTGTCTCTCTCGGTCCCTGTGTCTCACTCGGTCCCTGTGTCTCTCTCACTTTCAGTGTCTCTGTCGGTCCCTGTGTCTCTCTCTCAGTCCCTGTGTCTCACTAGGTCCCTGTGTCTCTCACTCGGTCCCTGTCTCTCTCTCTCACTTTCAGTGTCTCTGTCGGTCCCTGTGTCTCTCTCTCGGTCCCGGTGTCTCTCTCGGTCCCTGTGTCTCTCTCTCTCGGTCCCTGTGTCTCTCTCTCGGTCCCGGTGTCTCTCTCGGTCCCTGTGTCACTCTCTCGGTCCCGGTGTCTCTCTTGGTCCCTGTGTCTCTCTCTCTCGGTCCCTGTGTCTCTCACTCGGTCCCTGTGTCTCTCTCTCTCGGTCCCTGTGTCTCTCTCTCTCGGTCCCTGTGTCTCTCTCTCGGTCCCTGTGTCTCTCTCTCGGTCCCTGTCTCTCTCTCTCGGTCCCTGTGTCTCTCACTCGGTCCCTGTGTCTCTCTCTCGGTCCCTGTGTCTCTCACTCGGTCCCTGTTTCTCTCAGCCGGTAC
The DNA here is from genome assembly GCA_037974335.1 of Prionace glauca. Taxonomy (NCBI): domain Eukaryota; kingdom Metazoa; phylum Chordata; class Chondrichthyes; order Carcharhiniformes; family Carcharhinidae; genus Prionace; species Prionace glauca. The sequence continues at coordinate 241,522 of JBBMRE010000122.1, forward strand.
CTGTCTCTGACTCGGTCCCTGTGTCTCTCTCGGTCCCTGTGTCTCTCCCGGTCCCTGTGTCTGTCTCTCTCGGTCCCTGTGTCTCTCCCGGTCCCTGTCTCTGTCTCTCTCGGTCCCTGTGTCTCTCTCTTGGTCCCTGTGTCTCTCTCGGTCCCTGTGTCTCTCTCGGTCGCTGTGTCTCACTCGGTCCACGTGTCTCTCTCGATCCCTGTGTCTCCCTCTCACCCCTGTGTCTCTCTCGGTCCCTGTGTCTCTCTCGGTCCCTGTGTCTCTCTCTCGGTCCCTGTGCCTCTCTCGGTCCCTGTGTCTCTCTCTCGGTCCCTGTGTCTCTCTCGGTCGCTGTGTCTCACTCGTCCCTGTGTCTCTCTCGGTCCCTGTGTCTCCCTCTCACCCCTGTGTCACACTCGGTCCCTGTGACTGCCTCGCTCCTTGTGTCTCTCTCTCTCGGTCCCTGTGTCTCTCTCTCTCAGTCCCTGTGTCTCTCTCGGTCACTGTCTCTCTCTCGGTCCCTGTGTCTCTCTCGGTCACTGTGCCTCACTCGGTCCCTGTGTCTCTCTCCGTCCTGTGTCGCTCTCTCGGTCCCTGATTCTCTCTCTCTCAGCCCCTGTGTCTCTCTCGGTCACTGTCTCTCTCTCGGTCCCTGTGTCTCTCACGGTCCCTGTGTCTCCCTTTCGGTCCCTGTGTCTCACTCGGTCCCTGTCTCTCTCTCTCACTTTCAGTGTCTCTGTCGGTCCCTGTGTCTCTCTCTAGGTCCTTGTGTCTCTCTCGGTGCCTGTGTCACTCTCTCGGTCCCTGTGTCTCTCTCTCGGTCCCTGTGTCTCTCTCGGTCCCTGTGTCTCTCTAACAGTCCCTGTGTCTCTATCGGGCCCTGTGTCTCTCTCGGTCCCTGTGTCTCACTCGGTCCCTGTGTCTCTCTCTCTCGGTCCCTGTCTCTCTCTCGGTCCCTGTGTCTCTCACTCGCTCCCTGTCACTCTCTCAGCCCCTGTGTCTCTCTCTCGGTCCCTGTGACTCTCTCGGTCCCTGTGTCTCTCTCGGTCCCTATGTCTCTCTCTGGGTCACTGTGTCTCACTCGGTCCCTGTCTCTCTGTCGGTCCCTGTGTCTCCCTCTCGGTCCCTGTGTCTCTCTCGGTCCGGGTCTCTCTCCCTCGGTCCCTGTATTTCTCACTCGGTCCCTGTTTCTGTCTCGGTCCCTGTGTCCCTCCCGGTCCCTGTACCTCTCTCGGTCCCTGTGTCTCTCTCTCGGTGCCTGTGTCTCTCTCTCGGTCCCTGTGTCTCTCTCGGTCCCTGTGACTCTCTCAGTCACTGTGTTTCTGTCGGTCCCTGTGTCTATCTCTGGGTCCCTGTGTCTCACTCGGTCCCTGTCTCTCTCTCGGTCCCTGTGTCTCTCTCTCTCGGTCCCTGTGTCTCTCAGTCCCTGTGTCTCTCTCTCGCTCCCTGTGTCTCACTCGGTCCCTGTGACTCTCTCAGTCACTGTGTTTCTGTCGGTCCCTGTGTCTATCTCTGGGTCCCTGTGTCTCACTCGGTCCCTGTCTCTCTCTTGGTCCCTGTGTCTCTCTCTCGGTCCCTGTCTCTCTCTCAGTCCCTGTGTCTCGCTCTCGGTCTCTGTGTCTCTCTCGGTCCCTGTCTCTCACTCGGTCCCTGTCTCTCTCTCAGTCCCTGTGACTCTCTCTTGGTCCCTGTGTCTCTCTCTCGGTCCCTGTGTCTCTCTCTCGGTCCCAGTGTCTCTCAGCCGGTACCTGTCTCTCTCTCGGTACCTGTGTCTCTCCCGGTCCCTGTCTCTGTCTCTCTCGGTCCCTGTGTCTCTTTCTCGGTCCCTGTGTCTCTCTCGGTCGCTGTGTCTCACTCGGTCCCTGTGTCTCTCTCGGTCCCTGTGTCTCCCTCTCACCCCAGTGTCTCTCTCGGTCCCTGTGTCTCTCTCTCTCGGTCCCTGTGTCTCTCTCTCTCGGTCCCTGTGTCTCTCTCCGTCGCTGTGTCTCACTCGTCCCTGTGTCTCACTCGGTCCCTGTGACTGTCTCGCTCCTTGTGTCTCTCTCTCGGTCCCTGTGTTTCTCTCTCTCAGTCCCTGTGTCTCTCTCGGTCACTGTCTCTCTCTCGGTCCCTGTGTCTCTCTCGGTCCCTGTGTCTCACTCGGTCCCTGTGTCTCTCTCCGTCCTTGTGTCTCTCTCTCGGTCCCTGTTTCTCTCTCTCTCAGTCCCTGTGTCTCTCTCGGTCACTGTCTCTCACTCGGTCCCTGAGTCTCACTCGGTCCCTGTGTCTCTCTCTCAGTCCCTGTGTCTCTCTCTCGGTCCCTGTCTCTCTCCCAGTCCCTGTGTCTCTCTCTCTGTCCCTGTGTCTCTCTCAGTCACTGTGTTTCTGTCGGTCCCTGTGTCTATCTCTGGGTCCCTGTGTCTCACTCGGTCCCTGTCTCTCTCTTGGTCCCTGTGTCTCTCTCTCGGTCCCTGTCTCTCTCTCAGTCCCTGTGTCTCGCTCTCGGTCTCTGTGTCTCTCTCGGTCCCTGTCTCTCACTCGGTCCCTGTCTCTCTCTCAGTCCCTGTGACTCTCTCTTGGTCCCTGTGTAACTCTCTCAGTCCCTGTGTCTCTCTCTCGGTCCCAGTGTCTCTCAGCCGGTACCTGTCTCTCTCTCGGTACCTGTGTCTCTCCCGGTCCCTGTCTCTGTCTCTCTCGGTCCCTGTGTCTCTTTCTCGGTCCCTGTGTCTCTCTCGGTCGCTGTGTCTCACTCGGTCCCTGTGTCTCTCTCGGTCCCTGTGTCTCCCTCTTACCCCAGTGTCTCTCTCGGTCCCTGTGTCTCTCTCTCTCGGTCCCTGTGTCTCTCTCTCTCGGTCCCTGTGTCTCTCTCCGTCGCTGTGTCTCACTCGTCCCTGTGTCTCACTCGGTCCCTGTGACTGTCTCGCTCCTTGTGTCTCTCTCTCGGTCCCTGTGTTTCTCTCTCTCAGTCCCTGTGTCTCTCTCGGTCACTGTCTCTCTCTCGGTCCCTGTGTCTCTCTCGGTCCCTGTGTCTCACTCGGTCCCTGTGTCTCTCTCCGTTCTTGTGTCTCTCTCTCGGTCCCTGTTTCTCTCTCTCTCAGTCCCTGTGTCTCTCTCGGTCACTGTCTCTCACTCGGTCCCTGAGTCTCACTCGGTCCCTGTGTCTCTCTCTCAGTCCCTGTGTCTCTCTCTCGGTCCCTGTCTCTCTCTCAGTCCCTGTGTCTCTCTCTCTGTCCCTGTGTCTCTCTCTCGGTCCCTGTGTCTCTCTCGGTCCCTGAGTCTTACTCGGACCCTGTGACTCTCTCAGTCACTGTCTCTCTCTCAGTCCCTGTGTCTCTCTCTCAGTCCCTGTCTCTCACTTGGTCCCTGTGTCTCTCTCGGTCCCTGTGTCTCTCTCGGTCCCTGTGTCTCTCTCTCGGTCCCTGTGTCTCTTTCAGTTCCGGTCTCTTTCTCGATCCCTGTATCTCGCTCTCGGTCCCTGTGTCTCTCTCTCGGTCCCTGTCTCTCTCTCAGTCCCTGTGTCTCTCTCTCGGTCCCTGTGTCTCTCTCTGAGTCCCTGTGTCTCTCTCGGTCCCTGTGTCTCTCTCGGTCCCGGTCTCTCTCTCGGTCCCTGTCTCTCTCTCTTGCTCTCTGCGTCTCGCTCGGTCCCTGTGTCTCACTTTGTCCCTGTGACTCTCTCAGTCACAGTGTCTCTCTCAGTCCCTGTGCCTCTCTCTCGGTCTCTGTGTCTCGCTTTCGGTCCCTGGGTCTGTCTCTTGGTCCCTGTGTCTCTCTCGGTCCCTGTGTCTCTCACTCGGTCCCTGTGCCTCTCTCGGCCCCTGTGACTCTCTCTCGGTCCCTGTGTCTCTCTCGATCCCTGTCTCTCTCTCTCGGTCCCTGTGTCTCTCTCGGTCCCTGTCTCTCTCTCTTACTCTCTGTGTCTCTCTCGGTCCCTGTCTCTCTCTCAGTCCCTCTGTCTCTTTCTCGGTCCCTTTGTCTCTCTCTCGGTCCCTGTGCCTCAGTCAGACCCTGTCTCTCTCTCAGTCCCTGTGTCTCTCTCTCTCGGTCCCTGTCTCTCTCTCGTTCACTGTGTCTCTCTTGGTCCCTGAGTCTCTCTCTCGGTCCCAGTGTCTCTCTCGGTCCCGATGTCTCTCTCGGTCCCTGTGTCTCTCTCTCGGTCGCTGTCTCTCTCTCTTGCTCTCTGCGTCTCTCTCGGTCCCTGTGTCTCACTTTGTCCCTGTGACTCTCTCAGTCCCTGTGTCTCTCTCAGTCCCTGTGTCTCTCTCAGTCCCTGTCTCTCTCTCAGTCCCAGTGTCTCTCTCTCGGTCCCTGTGTCTCTCTCTCTCGGTCCCTGTGTCTCTCTCTCGGTCCCTGTGTCTCTCTCTCGGTCCCTGTCTCTCTCTCTCGGTCCCTGTGTCTCTCACTCGGTCCCTGTGTCTCTCTCTCGGTCCCTGTGTCTCTCACTCGGTCCCTGTTTCTCTCAGCCGGTACCTGTCTCTGACTCGGTCCCTGTGTCTCTCTCGGTCCCTGTGTCTCTCCCGGTCCCTGTGTCTGTCTCTCTCGGTCCCTGTGTCTCTCCCGGTCCCTGTCTCTGTCTCTCTCGGTCCCTGTGTCTCTCTCTTGGTCCCTGTGTCTCTCTCGGTCCCTGTGTCTCTCTCGGTCCCTGTGTCTCTCTCGGTCCCTGTGTCTCTCTCTCGGTCCCTGTGCCTCTCTCGGTCCCTGTGTCTCTCTCTCGGTCCCTGTGTCTCTCTCGGTCGCTGTGTCTCACTCGTCCCTGTGTCTCTCTCGGTCCCTGTGTCTCCCTCTCACCCCTGTGTCTCACTCGGTCCCTGTGACTGCCTCGCTCCTTGTGTCTCTCTCTGTCGGTCCCTGTGTCTCTCTCTCTCAGTCCCTGTGTCTCTCTCGGTCACTGTCTCTCTCTCGGTCCCTGTGTCTCTCTCGGTCACTGTGTCTCTCTCGGTCACTGTCTCTCTCTCGGTCCCTGTGTCTCTCTCGGTCACTGTGCCTCACTCGGTCCCTGTGTCTCTCTCCGTCCTTGTGTCGCTCTCTCGGTCCCTGATTCTCTCTCTCTCAGCCCCTGTGTCTCTCTCGGTCACTGTCTCTCTCTCGGTCCCTGTGTCTCTCACGGTCCCTGTGTCTCTCTCTCGGTCCCTGTGTCTCTCACTCGGTCCCTGTTTCTCTCAGCCGGTACCTGTCTCTGACTCGGTCCCTGTGTCTCTCTCGGTCCCTGTGTCTCTCCCGGTCCCTGTGTCTGTCTCTCTCGGTCCCTGTGTCTCTCCCGGTCCCTGTCTCTGTCTCTCTCGGTCCCTGTGTCTCTCTCTTGGTCCCTGTGTCTCTCTCGGTCCCTGTGTCTCTCTCGGTCGCTGTGTCTCACTCGGTCCACGTGTCTCTCTCGATCCCTGTGTCTCCCTCTCACCCCTGTGTCTCTCTCGGTCCCTGTGTCTCTCTCGGTCCCTGTGTCTCTCTCTCGGTCCCTGTGCCTCTCTCGGTCCCTGTGTCTCTCTCTCGGTCCCTGTGTCTCTCTCGGTCGCTGTGTCTCACTCGTCCCTGTGTCTCTCTCGGTCCCTGTGTCTCCCTCTCACCCCTGTGTCTCACTCGGTCCCTGTGACTGCCTCGCTCCTTGTGTCTCTCTCTCTCGGTCCCTGTGTCTCTCTCTCTCAGTCCCTGTGTCTCTCTCGGTCACTGTCTCTCTCTCGGTCCCTGTGTCTCTCTCGGTCACTGTGTCTCTCTCGGTCACTGTCTCTCTCTCGGTCCCTGTGTCTCTCTCGGTCACTGTGCCTCACTCGGTCCCTGTGTCTCTCTCCGTCCTGTGTCGCTCTCTCGGTCCCTGATTCTCTCTCTCTCAGCCCCTGTGTCTCTCTCGGTCACTGTCTCTCTCTCGGTCCCTGTGTCTCTCACGGTCCCTGTGTCTCCCTTTCGGTCCCTGTGTCTCACTCGGTCCCTGTCTCTCTCTCTCACTTTCAGTGTCTCTGTCGATCCCTGTGTCTCTCTCTAGGTCCTTGTGTCTCTCTCGGTGCCTGTGTCACTCTCTCGGTCCCTGTGTCTCTCTCTCGGTCCCTGTGTCTCTCTCGGTCCCTGTGTCTCTCTAACAGTCCCTGTGTCTCTATCGGGCCCTGTGTCTCTCTCGGTCCCTGTGTCTCACTCGGTCCCTGTGTCTCTCTCTCTCGGTCCCTGTCTCTCTCTCGGTCCCTGTGTCTCTCACTCGCTCCCTGTCACTCTCTCAGCTCCTGTGTCTCTCTCTCGGTCCCTGTGACTCTCTCGGTCCCTGTGTCTCTCTCGGTCCCTATGTCTCTCTCTGGGTCACTGTGTCTCACTCGGTCCCTGTCTCTCTGTCGGTCCCTGTGTCTCCCTCTCGGTCCCTGTGTCTCTCTCGGTCCGGGTCTCTCTCCCTCGGTCCCTGTATTTCTCACTCGGTCCCTGTTTCTGTCTCGGTCCCTGTGTCCCTCCCGGTCCCTGTACCTCTCTCGGTCCCTGTGTCTCTCTCTCGGTGCCTGTGTCTCTCTCTCGGTCCCTGTGTCTCTCTCGGTCCCTGTGTCTCTCAGTCCCTGTGTCTCTCTCTCGCTCCCTGTGTCTCACTCGGTCCCTGTGACTCTCTCAGTCACTGTGTTTCTGTCGGTCCCTGTGTCTATCTCTGGGTCCCTGTGTCTCACTCGGTCCCTGTCTCTCTCTCGGTCCCTGTGTCTCTCTCTCTCGGTCCCTGTGTCTCTCAGTCCCTGTGTCTCTCTCTCGCTCCCTGTGTCTCACTCGGTCCCTGTGACTCTCTCAGTCACTGTGTTTCTGTCGGTCCCTGTGTCTATCTCTGGGTCCCTGTGTCTCACTCGGTCCCTGTCTCTCTCTTGGTCCCTGTGTCTCTCTCTCGGTCCCTGTCTCTCTCTCAGTCCCTGTGTCTCGCTCTCGGTCTCTGTGTCTCTCTCGGTCCCTGTCTCTCACTCGGTCCCTGTCTCTCTCTCAGTCCCTGTGACTCTCTCTTGGTCCCTGTGTCTCTCTCTCGGTCCCTGTGTCTCTCTCTCGGTCCCAGTGTCTCTCAGCCGGTACCTGTCTCTCTCTCGGTACCTGTGTCTCTCCCGGTCCCTGTCTCTGTCTCTCTCGGTCCCTGTGTCTCTTTCTCGGTCCCTGTGTCTCTCTCGGTCGCTGTGTCTCACTCGGTCCCTGTGTCTCTCTCGGTCCCTGTGTCTCCCTCTCACCCCAGTGTCTCTCTCGGTCCCTGTGTCTCTCTCTCTCGGTCCCTGTGTCTCTCTCTCTCGGTCCCTGTGTCTCTCTCCGTCGCTGTGTCTCACTCGTCCCTGTGTCTCACTCGGTCCCTGTGACTGTCTCGCTCCTTGTGTCTCTCTCTCGGTCCCTGTGTTTCTCTCTCTCAGTCCCTGTGTCTCTCTCGGTCACTGTCTCTCTCTCGGTCCCTGTGTCTCTCTCGGTCACTGTGTCTCTCTCGGTCACTGTCTCTCTCTCGGTCCCTGTGTCTCTCTCGGTCACTGTGCCTCACTCGGTCCCTGTGTCTCTCTCCGTCCTGTGTCGCTCTCTCGGTCCCTGATTCTCTCTCTCTCAGCCCCTGTGTCTCTCTCGGTCACTGTCTCTCTCTCGGTCCCTGTGTCTCTCACGGTCCCTGTGTCTCCCTTTCGGTCCCTGTGTCTCACTCGGTCCCTGTCTCTCTCTCTCACTTTCAGTGTCTCTGTCGATCCCTGTGTCTCTCTCTAGGTCCTTGTGTCTCTCTCGGTGCCTGTGTCACTCTCTCGGTCCCTGTGTCTCTCTCTCGGTCCCTGTGTCTCTCTCGGTCCCTGTGTCTCTCTAACAGTCCCTGTGTCTCTATCGGGCCCTGTGTCTCTCTCGGTCCCTGTGTCTCACTCGGTCCCTGTGTCTCTCTCTCTCGGTCCCTGTCTCTCTCTCGGTCCCTGTGTCTCTCACTCGCTCCCTGTCACTCTCTCAGCTCCTGTGTCTCTCTCTCGGTCCCTGTGACTCTCTCGGTCCCTGTGTCTCTCTCGGTCCCTATGTCTCTCTCTGGGTCACTGTGTCTCACTCGGTCCCTGTCTCTCTGTCGGTCCCTGTGTCTCCCTCTCGGTCCCTGTGTCTCTCTCGGTCCGGGTCTCTCTCCCTCGGTCCCTGTATTTCTCACTCGGTCCCTGTTTCTGTCTCGGTCCCTGTGTCCCTCCCGGTCCCTGTACCTCTCTCGGTCCCTGTGTCTCTCTCTCGGTGCCTGTGTCTCTCTCTCGGTCCCTGTGTCTCTCTCGGTCCCTGTGTCTCTCAGTCCCTGTGTCTCTCTCTCGCTCCCTGTGTCTCACTCGGTCCCTGTGACTCTCTCAGTCACTGTGTTTCTGTCGGTCCCTGTGTCTATCTCTGGGTCCCTGTGTCTCACTCGGTCCCTGTCTCTCTCTCGGTCCCTGTGTCTCTCTCTCTCGGTCCCTGTGTCTCTCAGTCCCTGTGTCTCTCTCTCGCTCCCTGTGTCTCACTCGGTCCCTGTGACTCTCTCAGTCACTGTGTTTCTGTCGGTCCCTGTGTCTATCTCTGGGTCCCTGTGTCTCACTCGGTCCCTGTCTCTCTCTTGGTCCCTGTGTCTCTCTCTCGGTCCCTGTCTCTCTCTCAGTCCCTGTGTCTCGCTCTCGGTCTCTGTGTCTCTCTCGGTCCCTGTCTCTCACTCGGTCCCTGTCTCTCTCTCAGTCCCTGTGACTCTCTCTTGGTCCCTGTGTCTCTCTCTCGGTCCCTGTGTCTCTCTCTCGGTCCCAGTGTCTCTCAGCCGGTACCTGTCTCTCTCTCGGTACCTGTGTCTCTCCCGGTCCCTGTCTCTGTCTCTCTCGGTCCCTGTGTCTCTTTCTCGGTCCCTGTGTCTCTCTCGGTCGCTGTGTCTCACTCGGTCCCTGTGTCTCTCTCGGTCCCTGTGTCTCCCTCTCACCCCAGTGTCTCTCTCGGTCCCTGTGTCTCTCTCTCTCGGTCCCTGTGTCTCTCTCTCTCGGTCCCTGTGTCTCTCTCCGTCGCTGTGTCTCACTCGTCCCTGTGTCTCACTCGGTCCCTGTGACTGTCTCGCTCCTTGTGTCTCTCTCTCGGTCCCTGTGTTTCTCTCTCTCAGTCCCTGTGTCTCTCTCGGTCACTGTCTCTCTCTCGGTCCCTGTGTCTCTCTCGGTCCCTGTGTCTCACTCGGTCCCTGTGTCTCTCTCCGTCCTTGTGTCTCTCTCTCGGTCCCTGTTTCTCTCTCTCTCAGTCCCTGTGTCTCTCTCGGTCACTGTCTCTCACTCGGTCCCTGAGTCTCACTCGGTCCCTGTGTCTCTCTCTCAGTCCCTGTGTCTCTCTCTCGGTCCCTGTCTCTCTCCCAGTCCCTGTGTCTCTCTCTCTGTCCCTGTGTCTCTCTCAGTCACTGTTTTTCTGTCGGTCCCTGTGTCTATCTCTGGGTCCCTGTGTCTCACTCGGTCCCTGTCTCTCTCTTGGTCCCTGTGTCTCTCTCTCGGTCCCTGTCTCTCTCTCAGTCCCTGTGTCTCGCTCTCGGTCTCTGTGTCTCTCTCGGTCCCTGTCTCTCACTCGGTCCCTGTCTCTCTCTCAGTCCCTGTGACTCTCTCTTGGTCCCTGTGTCTCTCTCTCAGTCCCAGTGTCTCTCTCTCGGTCCCAGTGTCTCTCAGCCGGTACCTGTCTCTCTCTCGGTACCTGTGTCTCTCCCGGTCCCTGTCTCTGTCTCTCTCGGTCCCTGTGTCTCTTTCTCGGTCCCTGTGTCTCTCTCGGTCGCTGTGTCTCACTCGGTCCCTGTGTCTCTCTCGGTCCCTGTGTCTCCCTCTTACCCCAGTGTCTCTCTCGGTCCCTGTGTCTCTCTCTCTCGGTCCCTGTGTCTCTCTCTCTCGGTCCCTGTGTCTCTCTCCGTCGCTGTGTCTCACTCGTCCCTGTGTCTCACTCGGTCCCTGTGACTGTCTCGCTCCTTGTGTCTCTCTCTCGGTCCCTGTGTTTCTCTCTCTCAGTCCCTGTGTCTCTCTCGGTCACTGTCTCTCTCTCGGTCCCTGTGTCTCTCTCGGTCCCTGTGTCTCACTCGGTCCCTGTGTCTCTCTCCGTTCTTGTGTCTCTCTCTCGGTCCCTGTTTCTCTCTCTCTCAGTCCCTGTGTCTCTCTCGGTCACTGTCTCTCACTCGGTCCCTGAGTCTCACTCCGTCCCTGTGTCTCTCTCTCAGTCCCTGTGTCTCTCTCTCGGTCCCTGTCTCTCTCTCAGTCCCTGTGTCTCTCTCTCTGTCCCTGTGTCTCTCTCTCGGTCCCTGTGTCTCTCTCGGTCCCTGAGTCTTACTCGGACCCTGTGACTCTCTCAGTCACTGTCTCTCTCTCAGTCCCTGTGTCTCTCTCTCAGTCCCTGTCTCTCACTTGGTCCCTGTGTCTCTCTCGGTCCCTGTGTCTCTCTCGGTCCCTGTGTCTCTCTCTCGGTCCCTGTGTCTCTTTCAGTTCCGGTCTCTTTCTCGATCCCTGTATCTCGCTCTCGGTCCCTGTGTCTCTCTCTCGGTCCCTGTCTCTCTCTCAGTCCCTGTGTCTCTCTCTCGGTCCCTGTGTCTCTCTCTGAGTCCCTGTGTCTCTCTCGGTCCCTGTGTCTCTCTCGGTCCCGGTCTCTCTCTCGGTCCCTGTCTCTCTCTCTTGCTCTCTGCGTCTCGCTCGGTCCCTGTGTCTCACTTTGTCCCTGTGACTCTCTCAGTCACAGTGTCTCTCTCAGTCCCTGTGCCTCTCTCTCGGTCTCTGTGTCTCGCTTTCGGTCCCTGGGTCTGTCTCTTGGTCCCTGTGTCTCTCTCGGTCCCTGTGTCTCTCACTCGGTCCCTGTGCCTCTCTCGGCCCCTGTGACTCTCTCTCGGTCCCTGTGTCTCTCTCGATCCCTGTCTCTCTCTCTCGGTCCCTGTGTCTCTCTCGGTCCCTGTCTCTCTCTCTTACTCTCTGTGTCTCTCTCGGTCCCTGTCTCTCTCTCAGTCCCTGTGTCTCTTTCTCGGTCCCTTTGTCTCTCTCTCGGTCCCTGTGCCTCAGTCAGACCCTGTCTCTCTCTCAGTCCCTGTGTCTCTCTCTCTCGGTCCCTGTCTCTCTCTCGTTCACTGTGTCTCTCTCGGTCCCTGAGTCTCTCTCTCGGTCCCAGTGTCTCTCTCGGTCCCGATGTCTCTCTCGGTCCCTGTGTCTCTCTCTCGGTCGCTGTCTCTCTCTCTTGCTCTCTGCGTCTCTCTCGGTCCCTGTGTCTCACTTTGTCCCTGTGACTCTCTCAGTCCCTGTGTCTCTCTCAGTCCCTGTGTCTCTCTCAGTCCCTGTCTCTCTCTCAGTCCCAGTGTCTCTCTCTTGGTCCCTGTGTCTCTCTCGGTACCTGTGTCTCTCCCGGTCCCTGTCTCTGTCTCTCTCGGTCCCTGTGTCACTCTCTCGGTCCCTGTGTCTCTCTCGGTCGCTGTGTCTCACTCGGTCCCTGTGTCTCTCTCGGTCCCTGTGTCTCCCTCTCACCCCAGTGTCTCTCTCGGTCCCTGTGTCTCTCTCTCTCGGTCCCTGTGTCTCTCTCTCTCGGTCCCTGTGTCTCTCTCGGTCGCTGTGTCTCACTCAGTCCCTGTGTCTCTCTCGGTCCCTGTGTCTCTCTCTCGGTCCCTGTGTCTCTCTCTCTCAGTCCCTGTGACTCTCTCGGTCACTGTCTCTCTCTCGGTCCCTGTGTCTCTCTCGGTCACTGTGTCTCTCTCGGTCCCTGTGTCTCACTCGGTCCCTGTGTCTCTCTCACTTTCAGTGTCTCTGTCGGTCCCTGTGTCTCTCTCTCAGTCCCTGTGTCTCACTAGGTCCCTGTGTCTCTCACTCGGTCCCTGTGTCTCTCTCTTACTTTCAGTGTCTCTGTCGGTCCCTGTGTCTCTCTCTCGGTCCCGGTGTCTCTCTCGGTCCCTGTGTCTCTCTCTCTCGGTCCCTGTGTCTCTCTCTCGGTCCCGGTGTCTCTCTCGGTCCCTGTGTCACTCTCTCGGTCCCGGTGTCTCTCTTGGTCCCTGTGTCTCTCTCTCTCGGTCCCTGTGTCTCTCTCTCGGTCCCTGTGTCTCTCTCTCTCGGTCCCTGTGTCTTTCTCTCTCGGTCCCTGTGTCTCTCTCTCGGTCCCTGTGACTCTCTCTCGGTCCCTGTCTCTCTCTCGGTCCCTGTGTCTCTCACTCGGTCCCTGTGTCTCTCTCTCGGTCCCTGTGTCTCTCACTCGGTCCCTGTGTCTCTCAGCCGGTACCTGTCTCTGACTCGGTTCCTGTGTCTCTCTCGGTCCCTGTGTCTCTCCCGGTCCCTGTGTCTGTCTCTCTCGGTCCCTGTGTCTCTCCCGGTCCCTGTCTCTGTCTCTCTCGGTCCCTGTGACTCTCTCTCGGTCCCTGTGTCTCTCTCGATCCATGTCTCTCTCTCTCGGTCCCTGTGTCTCTCTCGGTCCCTGTCTCTCTCTCTTACTCTCTGTGTCTCTCTCGGTCCCTGTCTCTCTCTCAGTCCCTGTGTCTCTCTCTCTCGGTCCCTGTCTCTCTCTCGTTCACTGTGTCTCTCTCGGTCCCTGAGTCTCTCTCTCGGTCCCAGTGTCTCTCTCGGTCCCGGTGTCTCTCTCGGTCCCTGTGTCTCTCTCTCGGTCGCTGTTTCTCTCTCTTGCTCTCTGCGTCTCTCTCGGTCCCTGTGTCTCACTTTGTCCCTGTGTCTCTCTCAGTCCCTGTGTCTCTCTCAGTCCCTGTCTCTCTCTCAGTCCCAGTGTCTCTCTCTTGGTCCCTGTGTCTCGCTCTCGGTCTCTGTGTCTCTCTCGGTCCCTGTGTCTCTCACTCGGTCCCTGTCTCTCTCTCAGTCCCTGTGACTCTCTCTTGGTCCCTGTGTCTCTCTCTCGGTCCCTGTGTCTCTCTCGGTACCTGTGTCTCTCCCGGTCCCTGCCTCTGTCTCTCTCGGTCCCTGTGTCTCTCTCTCGGTCCCTGTGTCTCTCTCGGTCGCTGTTTCTCACTCGGTCCCTGTGTCTCTCTCGGTCCCTGTGTCTCCCTCTCACTCCAGTGTCTCTCTCGGTGCCTGTGTCTCTCTCTCTCGGTCCCTGTGTCTCCCTCTCTCGGTCCCTGTGTCTCTCTCGGTCGCTGTGTCTCACTCAGTCCCTGTGTCTCTCTCGGTCCCTGTGTCTCTCTCTCGGTCCCTGTGTCTCTCTCTCTCAGTCCCTGTGACTCTCTCGGTCACTGTCTCTCTCTCGGTCCCTGTGTCTCTCTCGGTCACTGTGTCTCTCTCGGTCCCTGTGTCTCACTCGGTCCCTGTGTCTCTCTCACTTTCAGTGTCTCTGTCGGTCCCTGTGTCTCTCTCTCAGTCCCTGTGTCTCACTAGGTCCCTGTGTCTCTCACTCGGTCCCTGTGTCTCTCTCTCACTTTCAGTGTCTCTGTCGGTCCCTGTGTCTCTCTCTCGGTCCCGGTGTCTCTCTCGGTCCCTGTGTCTCTCTCTCTCGGTCCCTGTGTCTCTCTCTCGGTCCCGGTGTCTCTCTCGGTCCCTGTGTCACTCTCTCGGTCCCGGTGTCTCTCTTGGTCCCTGTGTCTCTCTCTCTCGGTCCCTGTGTCTCTCTCTCGGTCCCTGTGTCTCTCTCTCTCGGTCCCTGTGTCTCTCTCTCTCGGTCCCTGTGTCTCTCTCTCCGTCCCTGTGACTCTCTCTCGGTCCCTGTGTCTCTCTCGGTCCCTGTGTCACTCTCTCTCGGTCCCTGTCTCTCTCTCGGTCCCTGTGTCTCTCTCGGTCCCTGTGTCTCGGTCGCTGTGTCTCACTCGGTCCCTGTGTCTCTCTCGGTCCCTGTGTCTCCCTCTCACCCCAGTGTCTCTCTCGGTCCCTGTGTCTCTCTCTCTCGGTCCCTGTGTCTCTCTCTCTCGGTCCCTGTGTCTCTCTCGGTCGCTGTGTCTCACTCGTCCCTGTGTCTGCCTCGCTCCTTGTGTCTCTCTCTCTCGTTCCCTGTGTCTCTCCCTCTCACCCCTGTGTCTCACTCGGTCCCTGTGACTGCCTCGCTCCTTGTGTCTCTCTCTCTCGGTCCCTGTGTCTCTCTCTCTCAGTCCTTGTGTCTCTCTCGGTCACTGTCTCTCTCTCGGTCCCTGTGTCTCTCTCAGTCCCTGTGTCTCTCTCGGTCACTGTGTCTCTCTCGGTCACTGTCTCTCTCTCGGTCCCTGTGTCTCTCTCGGTCACTGTGCCTCACTCGGTCCCTGTGTCTCTCTCCGTCCTTGTGTCTCTCTCTCGGTCCCTGATTCTCTCTCTCTCAGCCCCTATGTCTCTCTCGGTCACTGTCTCTCTCTCGGTCCCTGTGTCTCTCACGGTCACTGTGTCTCTCTCTCGGTCCCTGTATCTCTCTCGGTCCCTGTGTCTCTCTCTCACTTTCAGTGTCTCTCTCTGTCCCTGTGTCTCTCACGGTCCCTGTGTCTCTCTTTCGCTCCCTGTGTCTCTCTCAGTCACTGTGCCTCACTCGGTCCCTGTGTCTCTCTCCGTTCTTGTGTCTCTCTCTCGGTCCCTGTGTCTCTCTCGGTCACTGTGTCTCTCACTCGGTCCCTGTGTCTCTCACTCGGTCCCTGTGTCTCACTCGGTCCCTGTCTTTCTCTCTCACTTTCAGTGTCTCTGTCGGTCCCTGTGTCTCTCTCTAGGTCCTTGTGTCTCTCTCGGTCCCTGTGTCACTCTCTCGGTCCCTGTGTCTCGCTCTCGGTCCCGGTGTCTCTCTCGGTCCCTGTGTCTCTCTAACAGTCCCTGTGTCTCTATCGGGCCCTGTCTCTCTCTCGGTCCCTGTGTCTCTCTCGGTCCCTGTGTCACTCTCTCTCGGTCCCTGTCTCTCTCTCGGTCCCTGTCTCTCTCTCGGTCCCTGTGTCTCTCTCTCGGTCGCTGTGTCTCTCTCTCGGTCCCTGTGTCTCTCTCTTGGTCACTGTGTTTCTCTCAGTCCCTGTGTCTCTCTCTCGGTCCCTGTGTCTCACTCGGTCCCTGTGTATCTCTCTCGGTCCCTGTGTCTCTCTCTCGGTCCCTTTGTCTCTCTCTCTCGGTCCCTGTGTCTCTCTCTGTCCCTATGTATCTCTCTCATTCCTGTGTCTCTCTCTTGGTCCCTGTCTCTCTCTCGGTCCCTGTGTCTCTCACTCGGTCCCTGTGTCTCTCACTCGGTCCCTGTGTCTCTCTTTCGGTCCCTGTGTCTCTCTCTCGGTCCCTGTGTCACTCTCAAGGTCCCTGTGTCTCTCTCTCGGTCCCGGTGACTCTCTCGGTCCCTGTGTCTCTCTAACGGTCCCTGTGTCTCTCTCGGGCCCTGTCTCTCTCTCGGTCCCTGTGTCTCTCTCGGTCCCTGTGTCACTCTCTCTCGGTCCCTGTCTCTCTCTCGGTCCCTGTGTCTCTCTCGGTCCCTGTGTCTCTCTCGGTCCCTGTGTCTCTCTCGGTCGCTGTGTCTCACTCGGTCCCTGTGTCTCTCTCGGTCCCTGTGTCTCCCTCTCACCCCAGTGTCTCTCTCGGTCCCTGTGTCTCTCTCTCTCGGTCCCTGTCTCTCTCTCGGTCCCTGTGTCTCTCTTGGTCCCTGTGTCTCTCTCGGTCCCTGTGTCTCTCACTCGGTCCCTGTGCCTCTCTCGGCCCCTGTGACTCTCTCTCGGTCCCTGTGTCTCTCTCGGTCCCTGTGTCTCTCTCGATCCCTGTCTCTCTCTCTCGGTCCCTGTGTCTCTCTCGGTCCCTGTCTCTCTCTCTTACTCTCTGTGTCTCTCTCGGTCCCTGTCTCTCTCTCAGTCCCTGTGTCTCTTTCTCGGTCCCTTTGTCTCTCTCTCGGTCCCTGTGCCTCAGTCAGACCCTGTCTCTCTCTCAGTCCCTGTGTCTCTCTCTCTCGGTCCCTGTCTCTCTCTCGTTCACTGTGTCTCTCTCGGTCCCTGAGTCTCTCTCTCGGTCCCAGTGTCTCTCTCGGTCCCGATGTCTCTCTCGGTCCCTGTGTCTCTCTCTCGGTCGCTGTCTCTCTCTCTTGCTCTCTGCGTCTCTCTCGGTCCCTGTGTCTCACTTTGTCCCTGTGACTCTCTCAGTCCCTGTGTCTCTCTCAGTCCCTGTGTCTCTCTCAGTCCCTGTCTCTCTCTCAGTCCCAGTGTCTCTCTCTTGGTCCCTGTGTCTCTCTCGGTACCTGTGTCTCTCCCGGTCCCTGTCTCTGTCTCTCTCGGTCCCTGTGTCTCTCTCTCGGTCCCTGTGTCTCTCTCGGTCGCTGTGTCTCACTCGGTCCCTGTGTCTCTCTCGGTCCCTGTGTCTCCCTCTCACCCCAGTGTCTCTCTCGGTCCCTGTGTCTCTCTCTCTCGGTCCCTGTGTCTCTCTCTCTCGGTCCCTGTGTCTCTCTCGGTCGCTGTGTCTCACTCAGTCCCTGAGTCTCTCTCGGTCCCTGTGTCTCTCTCTCGGTCCCTGTGTCTCTCTCTCTCAGTCCCTGTGACTCTCTCGGTCACTGTCTCTCTCTCGGTCCCTGTGTCTCTCTCGGTCACTGTGTCTCTCTCGGTCCCTGTGTCTCACTCTGTCCCTGTGTCTCTCTCACTTTCAGTGTCTCTGTCGGTCCCTGTGTCTCTCTCTCAGTCCCTGTGTCTCACTAGGTCCCTGTGTCTCTCACTCGGTCCCTGTGTCTCTCTCTCACTTTCAGTGACTCTGTCGGTCCCTGTGTCTCTCTCTCTCGGTCCCGGTGTCTCTCTCGGTCCCTGTGTCTCTCTCTCTCGGTCCCTGTGTCTCTCTCTCGGTCCCGGTGTCTCTCTCGGTCCCTGTGTCACTCTCTCGGTCCCGGTGTCCCTCTTGGTCCCTGTGTCTCTCTCTCTCGGTCCCTGTGTCTCTCTCTCGGTCCCTGTGTCTCTCTCTCTCGGTCCCTGTGTCTCTCTCTCTCGGTCCCTGTGTCTCTCTCTCGGTCCCTGTGACTCTCTCTCGGTCCCTGTCTCTCTCTCGGTCCCTGTGTCTCTCACTCGGTCCCTGTGTCTCTCTCTCGGTCCCTGTGTCTCTCACTCGGTCCCTGTGTCTCTCAGCCGGTACCTGTCTCTGACTCGGTCCCTGTGTCTCTCTCGGTCCCTGTGTCTCTCCCGGTCCCTGTGTCTGTCTCTCTCGGTCCCTGTGTCTCTCCCGGTCCCTGTCTCTGTCTCTCTCGGTCCCTGTGTCTCTCTCTTGGTCCCTGTGTCTCTCTCGGTCCCTGTGTCTCTCTCGGTCGCTGTGTCTCACTCGGTCCATGTGTCTCTCTCGATCCCTGTGTCTCCCTCTCACCCCTGTGTCTCTCTCGGTCCCTGTGTCTCTCTCGGTCCCTGTGTCTCTCTCTCGGTCCCTGTGCCTCTCTCGGTCCCTGTGTCTCTCTCTCGGTCCCTGTGTCTCTCTCGGTCGCTGTGTCTCACTCGTCCCTGTGTCTCTCTCGGTCCCTGTGTCTCCCTCTCACCCCTGTGTCTCACTCGGTCCCTGTGACTGCCTCGCTCCTTGTGTCTCTCTCTCTCGGTCCCTGTGTCTCTCTCTCTCAGTCCCTGTGTCTCTCTCGGTCACTGTCTCTCTCTCGGTCCCTGTGTCTCTCTCGGTCACTGTGTCTCTCTCGGTCACTGTCTCTCTCTCGGTCCATGTGTCTCTCTCGGTCACTGTGCCTCACTCGGTCCCTGTGTCTCTCTCCGTCCTTGTGTCTCTCTCTCGGTCCCTGATTCTCTCTCTCTCAGCCCCTGTGTCTCTCTGTGTCACTGTCTCTCTCTCGGTCCCTGTGTCTCTCACGGTCCCTGTGTCTCTCTCTCGGTCCCTGTGTCTCTCTCGGTCCCTGTGTCTCTCTCTCACTTTCAGTGTCTCTCTCGGTCCCTGTGTCTCTCATGGTCCCTGTGTCTCTCTCTCGCTCCCTGTGTCTCTCTCGGTCACTGTGTCTCTCACTCGGTCCCTGTGTCTCTCACTCGGTCCCTGTGTCTCACTCGGTCCCTGTCTCTCTCTCTCATTTTCAGTGTCTCTGTCGGTCCCTGTGTCTCTCTCTAGGTCCTTGTGTCTCTCACGGTCCCTGTGTCACTCTCTCGGTCCCTGTGTCTCTCTCTCGGTCCCGGTGTCTCTCTCGGTCCCTGTGTCTCTCTAACAGTCCCTGTGTCTCTATCGGGCCCTGTCTCTCTCTCGGTCCCTGTGTCTCTCTCGGTCCCTGTGTCACTCTCTCTCGGTCCCTGTCTCTCTCTCGGTCCCTGTCTCTCTCTCGGTCCCTGTCTCTCTCTCGGTCCCTGTGTCTCTCTCTCGGTCGCTGTGTCTCTCTCTCGGTCCCTGTGTCTCTCTCTTGGTCACTGTGTTTCTCTCAGTCCCTGTGTCTCTCTCTCGGTCCCTGTGTCTCACTCGGTCCCTGTGTATCTCTCTCGGTCCCTTTGTCTCTCTCTCTCGGTCCCTGTGTCTCTCTCTGTCCTGTGTATCTCTCTCGGTCCCTGTGTCTCTCTCTCGGTCCCTGTGTCTCTCTCTCGGTCCCTGTGTCTCTCACTCGGTCCCTGTGTCTCTCACTCGGTCCCTGTGTCTCTCTCTCGGTCCCTGTGTCTCTCTCTCGGTCCCTGTGTCACTCTCTCGGTCCCTGTGTCTCTCTCTCGGTCCCGGTGTCTCTCTCGGTCCCTGTGTCTCTCTAACGGTCCCTGTGTCTCTCTCGGGCCCTGTCTCTCTCTCGGTCCGTGTCTCTCTCGGTCCCTGTGTCACTCTCTCTCGGTCCCTGTCTCTCTCTAGGTCCCTGTGTCACTCTCTCTCGGTCCCTGTCTCTCTCTCTCGGTCCCTGTCTCTCTCTCGGTCCCTGTCTCTCTCTCGGTCCCTGTGTCTCTCTCTCGGTCGCTGTGTCTCTCTCTCGGTCACTGTGTCTCTCTCTTGGTCACTGTGTTTCTCTCAGTCCCTGTGTCTCTCTCTCGGTCCCTGTGTCTCACTCGGTCCCTGTCACTCTCTCGGTCCGTGTGTATCACTCGGTCCCTGTGTCTCTCTCTCGGTCCCTGTCTCTCTCTCTCTCGGTCCCTGTGTCTCTCTCTGTCGGTCCCTGTGTCTCTCTCTGTCCCTGTGTATCTCTCTCGGTCCCTGTGTCTCTCTCTCTCGGTCCCTGTGTCTCTCTCTGTCCCTGTGTATCTCTCTCGGTCCCTGTGTCTCTCTCTCGGTCCCTGTCTCTCTCTCGGTCCCTGTGTCTCTCACTCGGTCCCTCTGTCTTTCTCGGTTCCTGTGTCTCTCCCGGTCCCTGTGTCTCTCTCTCTCTCAGACCCTGTGTCTCTCCCTCTCTCTCTCTCTCTCGATCCTTGTGTCTCTCTGTGTCCTTGTGTCTCTCGCACCCCTGTGTTTCTCTCGGTCCTGGTGTCTCTCTTGGTCCCTGTGTCTCTCCCGGTCCCTGTCTCTCTCTCTCAGTCCCTGTGTCTCTCTCTCAGTCCCTGTGTCTCTCTCAGTCCCTGTGTCTCACTCGGTCCCTGTGTCTCTCTCTCTCGGTGCCTGTGTCTCTCTCGGTCGCTGTGTCTCACTCAGTCCCTGTGTCTCTCTCGGTCCCTGTGTCTCTCTCTCGGTCCCTGTGTCTCTCTCTCTCAGTCCCTGTGACTCTCTCGGTCACTGTCTCTCTCTCGGTCCCTGTGTCTCTCTCGGTCACTGTGTCTCTCTCGGTCCCTGTGTCTCACTCGGTCCCTGTGTCTCTCTCACTTTCAGTGTCTCTGTCGGTGCCTGTGTCTCTCTCTCGGTCCCTGTGTCTCTCTCGGTCCCTGTGTCTCTCAGTCCCTGTGTCTCTCTCTCGGTCCCTGTGTCTCACTCGGACCCTGTGTCTATCTCTGGGTCCCTGTGTCTCACTCGGTCCCTGTCTCTCTCTCGGTCCCTGTGTCTCTCTCTCGGTCCCTGTGACTCTCTCTCGGTCCCTGTCTCTCTCTCGGTCCCTGTGTCTCTCACTCGGTCCCTGTGTCTCTCTCTCGGTCCCTGTGTCTCTCACTCGGTCCCTGTGTCTCTCAGCCGGTACCTGTCTCTGACTCGGTCCCTGTGTCTCTCTCGGTCCCTGTGTCTCTCCCGGTCCCTGTGTCTGTCTCTCTCGGTCCCTGTGTCTCTCCCGGTCCCTGTCTCTGTCTCTCTCGGTCCCTGTGTCTCTCTCTTGGTCCCTGTGTCTCTCTCGGTCCCTGTGTCTCTCTCGGTCGCTGTGTCTCACTCGGTCCATGTGTCTCTCTCGATCCCTGTGTCTCCCTCTCACCCCTGTGTCTCTCTCGGTCCCTGTGTCTCTCTCGGTCCCTGTGTCTCTCTCTCGGTCCCTGTGCCTCTCTCGGTCCCTGTGTCTCTCTCTCGGTCCCTGTGTCTCTCTCGGTCGCTGTGTCTCACTCGTCCCTGTGTCTCTCTCGGTCCCTGTGTCTCCCTCTCACCCCTGTGTCTCACTCGGTCCCTGTGACTGCCTCGCTCCTTGTGTCTCTCTCTCTCGGTCCCTGTGTCTCTCTCTCTCAGTCCCTGTGTCTCTCTCGGTCACTGTCTCTCTCTCGGTCCCTGTGTCTCTCTCGGTCACTGTGTCTCTCTCGGTCACTGTCTCTCTCTCGGTCCATGTGTCTCTCTCGGTCACTGTGCCTCACTCGGTCCCTGTGTCTCTCTCCGTCCTTGTGTCTCTCTCTCGGTCCCTGATTCTCTCTCTCTCAGCCCCTGTGTCTCTCTGTGTCACTGTCTCTCTCTCGGTCCCTGTGTCTCTCACGGTCCCTGTGTCTCTCTCTCGGTCCCTGTGTCTCTCTCGGTCCCTGTGTCTCTCTCTCACTTTCAGTGTCTCTCTCGGTCCCTGTGTCTCTCATGGTCCCTGTGTCTCTCTCTCGCTCCCTGTGTCTCTCTCGGTCACTGTGTCTCTCACTCGGTCCCTGTGTCTCTCACTCGGTCCCTGTGTCTCACTCGGTCCCTGTCTCTCTCTCTCATTTTCAGTGTCTCTGTCGGTCCCTGTGTCTCTCTCTAGGTCCTTGTGTCTCTCACGGTCCCTGTGTCACTCTCTCGGTCCCTGTGTCTCTCTCTCGGTCCCGGTGTCTCTCTCGGTCCCTGTGTCTCTCTAACAGTCCCTGTGTCTCTATCGGGCCCTGTCTCTCTCTCGGTCCCTGTGTCTCTCTCGGTCCCTGTGTCACTCTCTCTCGGTCCCTGTCTCTCTCTCGGTCCCTGTCTCTCTCTCGGTCCCTGTCTCTCTCTCGGTCCCTGTGTCTCTCTCTCGGTCGCTGTGTCTCTCTCTCGGTCCCTGTGTCTCTCTCTTGGTCACTGTGTTTCTCTCAGTCCCTGTGTCTCTCTCTCGGTCCCTGTGTCTCACTCGGTCCCTGTGTATCTCTCTCGGTCCCTTTGTCTCTCTCTCTCGGTCCCTGTGTCTCTCTCTGTCCTGTGTATCTCTCTCGGTCCCTGTGTCTCTCTCTCGGTCCCTGTGTCTCTCTCTCGGTCCCTGTGTCTCTCACTCGGTCCCTGTGTCTCTCACTCGGTCCCTGTGTCTCTCTCTCGGTCCCTGTGTCTCTCTCTCGGTCCCTGTGTCACTCTCTCGGTCCCTGTGTCTCTCTCTCGGTCCCGGTGTCTCTCTCGGTCCCTGTGTCTCTCTAACGGTCCCTGTGTCTCTCTCGGGCCCTGTCTCTCTCTCGGTCCGTGTCTCTCTCGGTCCCTGTGTCACTCTCTCTCGGTCCCTGTCTCTCTCTAGGTCCCTGTGTCACTCTCTCTCGGTCCCTGTCTCTCTCTCTCGGTCCCTGTCTCTCTCTCGGTCCCTGTCTCTCTCTCGGTCCCTGTGTCTCTCTCTCGGTCGCTGTGTCTCTCTCTCGGTCACTGTGTCTCTCTCTTGGTCACTGTGTTTCTCTCAGTCCCTGTGTCTCTCTCTCGGTCCCTGTGTCTCACTCGGTCCCTGTCACTCTCTCGGTCCGTGTGTATCACTCGGTCCCTGTGTCTCTCTCTCGGTCCCTGTCTCTCTCTCTCTCGGTCCCTGTGTCTCTCTCTGTCGGTCCCTGTGTCTCTCTCTGTCCCTGTGTATCTCTCTCGGTCCCTGTGTCTCTCTCTCTCGGTCCCTGTGTCTCTCTCTGTCCCTGTGTATCTCTCTCGGTCCCTGTGTCTCTCTCTCGGTCCCTGTCTCTCTCTCGGTCCCTGTGTCTCTCACTCGGTCCCTCTGTCTTTCTCGGTTCCTGTGTCTCTCCCGGTCCCTGTGTCTCTCTCTCTCTCAGACCCTGTGTCTCTCCCTCTCTCTCTCTCTCTCGATCCTTGTGTCTCTCTGTGTCCTTGTGTCTCTCGCACCCCTGTGTTTCTCTCGGTCCTGGTGTCTCTCTTGGTCCCTGTGTCTCTCCCGGTCCCTGTCTCTCTCTCTCAGTCCCTGTGTCTCTCTCTCAGTCCCTGTGTCTCTCTCAGTCCCTGTGTCTCACTCGGTCCCTGTGTCTCTCTCTCTCGGTGCCTGTGTCTCTCTCGGTCGCTGTGTCTCACTCAGTCCCTGTGTCTCTCTCGGTCCCTGTGTCTCTCTCTCGGTCCCTGTGTCTCTCTCTCTCAGTCCCTGTGACTCTCTCGGTCACTGTCTCTCTCTCGGTCCCTGTGTCTCTCTCGGTCACTGTGTCTCTCTCGGTCCCTGTGTCTCACTCGGTCCCTGTGTCTCTCTCACTTTCAGTGTCTCTGTCGGTGCCTGTGTCTCTCTCTCGGTCCCTGTGTCTCTCTCGGTCCCTGTGTCTCTCAGTCCCTGTGTCTCTCTCTCGGTCCCTGTGTCTCACTCGGACCCTGTGTCTATCTCTGGGTCCCTGTGTCTCACTCGGTCCCTGTCTCTCTCTCGGTCCCTGTGTCTCTCTCTTGGTCCCAGTGTCTCTCTCTTGGTCCCTGTGTCTCTCTCTCGGTCCCTGTCTCTCTCTCAGTCCCTGTGTCTCTCCCGGTCCCTGTCTCTGTCTCTCTCGGTCCCTGTGTCTCTCTCTCGGTCCCTGTCTCTCTCTCGGTCCCTGTGTCTCTCACTCGCTCCCTGTCACTCTCTCAGCCCCTGTGTCTCTCTCTCGGTCCCTGTGACTCTCTCGGTCCCTGTGTCTCTCTCGGTCCCTATGTCTCTCTCTGGGTCACTGTGTCTCACTCGGTCCCTGTCTCTCTGTCGGTCCCTGTGTCTCCCTCTCGGTCCCTGTGTCTCTCTCGGTCCGGGTCTCTCTCTCTCGGTCCCTGTATTTCTCACTCGGTCCCTGTTTCTGTCTCGGTCCCTGTGTCCCTCCCGGTCCCTGTATCTCTCTCGGTCCCTGTGTCTCTCTCTCGGTCCCTGTGTCTCTCTCGGTCCCTGTGTCTCTCTCTCGGTCCCTGTGTCTATCTCTGGGTCCCTGTGTCTCACTCGGTCCCTGTTTCTCTCTCGGTCCCTGTGTCTCTCTCTCGGTCCCTGTGTCTCTCTCTCGGTCCCTGTCTCTCTCTCAGTCCCTGTGTCTCGTTCTCGTCTCTGTGTCTCTCTCGGTCCCTGTCTCTCACTCGGTCCCTGTGTCTCTCTCTCGGTCCCAGTGTCTCTCAGCCGGTACCTGTCTCTCTCTAGGTACCTGTGTCTCTCCCGGTCCCGGTCTCTCTCTCGGTCCCTGTGTCTCTCTCTCTTGCTCTCTGCGTCTCGCTCGGTCCCTGTGTCTCACTTTGTCCCTGTGACTCTCTCAGTCACAGTGTCTCTCTCAGTCCCTGTGCCTCTCTCTCGGTCTCTATGTCTCGCTTTCGGTCCCTGTGTCTGTCTCTTGGTCCCTGTGTCTCTCTCGGTCCCTGTGTCTCTCATTCGGTCCCTGTGCCTCTCTCGGCCCCTGTGACTCTCTCTCGGTCCCTGTGTCTCTCTCGATCCCTGTCTCTCTCTCTCGGTCCCTGTGTCTCTCTCGGTCCCTGTCTCTCTCTCTTACTCTCTGTGTCTCTCTCGGTCCCTGTCTCTCTCTCAGTCCCTGTGTCTCTTTCTCGGTCCCTTTGTCTCTCTCTCGGTCCCTGTGCCTCAGTCAGTCCCTGTCTCTCTCTCAGTCCCTGTGTCTCTCTCTCTCGGTCCCTGTCTCTCTCTCGTTCACTGTGTCTCTCTCGGTCCCTGAGTCTCTCTCTCGGTCCCGTGTCTCTCACTCGGTCCCTGTCTCTCTCTCAGTCCCTGTGAATCTCTCTTGGTCCCTGTGTCTCTCTCTCGGTCCCTGTGTCTCTCTCGGTACCTGTGTCTCTACCGGTCCCTGTCTCTGTCTCTCTCGGTCCCTGTGTCTCTCTCTCGGTCCCTGTGTCTCTCTCGGTCGCTGTGTCTCACTCGGTCCCTGTGTCTCTCTCGGTCCCTGTGTCTCCCTCTCACCCCAGTGTCTCTCTCGGTCCCTGTGTCTCTCTCTCTCGGTCCCTGTGTCTCTCTCTCTCGGTCCCTGTGTCTCTCTCGGTCGCTGTGTCTCACTCAGTCCCTGTGTCTCTCTCGGTCCCTGTGTCTCTCTCTCGGTCCCTGTGTCTCTCTCTCTCAGTCCCTGTGACTCTCTCGGTCACTGTCTCTCTCTCGGTCCCTGTGTCTCTCTCGGTCACTGTGTCTCTCTCGGTCCCTGTGTCTCACTCGGTCCCTGTGTCTCTCTCACTTTCAGTGTCTCTGTCGGTCCCTGTGTCTCTCTCTCAGTCCCTGTGTCTAACTAGGTCCCTGTGTCTCTCACTCGGTCCCTGTGTCTCTCTCTCACTTTCAGTGTCTCTGTCGGTCCCTGTGTCTCTCTCTCTCGGTCCCGGTGTCTCTCTCGGTCCCTGTGTCTCTCTCTTGGTCCCGGTGTCTCTCTCGGTCCCTGTGTCACTATCTCGGTCCCGGTGTCTCTCTTGGTCCCTGTGTCTCTCTCTCTCGGTCCCTGTGTCTCTCTCTCGGTCCCTGTGTCTCTCTCTCTCGGTCCCTGTGTCTCTCTCTCTCGGTCCCTGTGTCTCTCTCTCGGTCCCTGTGACTCTCTCTCGGTCCCTGTCTCTCTCTCGGTCCCTGTGTCTCTCACTCGGTCCCTGTGTCTCTCTCTCTCGGTCCCTGTGTCTCTCACTCGGTCCCTGTGTCTCTCAGCCGGTACCTGTCTCTGACTCGGTCCCTGTGTCTCTCTCGGTCCCTGTGTCTCTCCCGGTCCCTGTGTCTGTCTCTCTCGGTCCCTGTGTCTCTCCCGGTCCCTGTCTCTGTCTCTCTCGGTCCCTGTGTCTCTCTCTTGGTCCCTGTGTCTCTCTCGGTCCCTGTGTCTCTCTCGGTCGCTGTGTCTCACTCGGTCCATGTGTCTCTCTCGATCCCTGTGTCTCCCTCTCACCCCTGTGTCTCTCTCGGTCCCTGTGTCTCTCTCGGTCCCTGTGTCTCTCTCTCGGTCCCTGTGCCTCTCTCGGTCCCTGTGTCTCTCTCTCGGTCCCTGTGTCTCTCTCGGTCGCTGTGTCTCACTCGTCCCTGTGTCTCTCTCGGTCCCTGTGTCTCCCTCTCACCCCTGTGTCTCACTCGGTCCCTGTGACTGCCTCGCTCCTTGTGTCTCTCTCTCGGTCCTTGTGTCTCTCTCTCTCGGTCCCTGTGTCTCTCTCTCTCAGTCCCTGTGTCTCTCTCGGTCACTGTCTCTCTCTCGGTCCCTGTGTCTCTCTCGGTCACTGTGTCTCTCTCGGTCACTGTCTCTCTCTCGGTCCCTGTGTCTCTCTCGGTCACTGTGCCTCACTCGGTCCCTGTGTCTCTCTCCGTCCTTGTGTCTCTCTCTCGGTCCCTGATTCTCTCTCTCTCAGCCCCTGTGTCTCTCTCGGTCACTGTCTCTCTCTCGGTCCCTGTGTCTCTCACGGTCCCTGTGTCTCTCTCTCGGTCCCTGTGTCTCTCTCGGTCTCTGTGTCTCTCTCTCACTTTCAGTGTCTCTCTCGGTCCCTGTGTCTCTCATGGTCCCTGTGTCTCTCTCTCGCTCCCTGTGTCTCTCTCGGTCACTGTGTCTCTCACTCGGTCCCTGTGTCTCTCACTTGGTCCCTGTGTCTCACTCGGTCCCTGTCTCTCTCTCTCACTTTCAGTGTCTCTGTCGGTCCCTGTGTCTCTCTCTAGGTCCTTGTGTCTCTCTCGGTCCCTGTGTCACTCTCTCGGTCCCTGTGTCTCTCTCTCGGTCCCGGTGTCTCTCTCGGTCCCTGTGTCTCTCTAACAGTCCCTGTGTCTCTATCGGGCCCTGTCTCTCTCTCGGTCCCTGTGTCTCTCTCGGTCCCTGTGTCACTCTCTCTCGGTCCCTGTCTCTCTCTCGGTCCCTGTCTCTCTCTCGGTCCCTGTCTCTCTCTCGGTCCCTGTGTCTCTCTCTCGGTCGCTGTGTCTCTCTCTCGGTCCCTGTGTCTCTCTCTTGGTCACTGTGTTTCTCTCAGTCCCTGTGTCTCTCTCTCGGTCCCTGTGTCTCACTCGGTCCCTGTGTATCTCTCTCGGTCCCTGTGTCTCTCTCTCGGTCCCTTTGTCTCTCTCTCTCGGTCCCTGTGTCTCTCTCTGTCCCTGTGTATCTCTCTCGGTCCCTGTGTCTCTCTCTCGGTCCCTGTGTCTCTCTCTCGGTCCCTGTGTCTCTCTCTCGGTCGCTGTGTCTCTCTCTCGGTCCCTGTGTCTCTCTCTTGGTCACTGTGTTTCTCTCAGTCCCTGTGTCTCTCTCTCGGTCCCTGTGTCTCACTCGGTCCCTGTGTATCTCTCTCGGTCCCTGTGTCTCTCTCTCGGTCCCTTTGTCTCTCTCTCTCGGTCCCTGTGTCTCTCTCTGTCCCTGTGTATCTCTCTCGGTCCCTGTGTCTCTCTCTCGGCCCCTGTGTCTCTCTCTCGGTCCCTGTGTCTCTCCCGGTCCCTGTCTCTGTCTCTCTCGGTCCCTGTGTCTCTCTCTCGTTCCCTGTCTCTCTCTCGGTCCCTGTGTCTCTCACTCGCTCCCTGTCACTCTCTCAGCCCCTGTGTCTCTCTCTCGGTCCCTGTGACTCTCTCGGTCCCTGTGTCTCTCTCGGTCCCTATGTCTCTCTCTGGGTCACTGAGTCTCACTCGGTCCCTGTGTCTCTCTCGGTCCGGGTCTCTCTCTCTCGGTCCCTGTATTTCTCACTCGGTCCCTGTTTCTGTCTCGGTCCCTGTGTCCCTCCCGGTCCCTGTATCTCTCTCGGTCACTGTGTCTCTCTCTCGGTCCCTGTGTCTATCTCTGGGTCCCTGTGTCTCACTCGGTCCCTGTTTCTCTCTCGGTCCCTGTGTCTCTCTCTCGGTCCCTGTGTCTCTCTCTCGGTCCCTGTCTCTCTCTCAGTCCCTGTGTCTCGCTCTCGTCTCTGTGTCTCTCCCGGTCCCGGTCTCTCTCTCGGTCCCTGTGTCTCTCTCTCTTGCTCTCTGCGTCTCGCTCGGTCCCTGTGTCTCACTTTGTCCCTGTGACTCTCTCAGTCACAGTGTCTCTCTCAGTCCCTGTGCCTCTCTCTCGGTCTCTATGTCTCGCTTTCGGTCCCTGTGTCTGTCTCTTGGTCCCTGTGTCTCTCTCGGTCCCTGTGTCTCTCATTCGGTCCCTGTGCCTCTCTCGGGCCCTGTGACTCTCTCTCGGTCCCTGTGTCTCTCTCGATCCCTGTCTCTCTCTCTCGGTCCCTGTGTCTCTCTCGGTCCCTGTCTCTCTCTCTTACTCTCTGTGTCTCTCTCGGTCCCTGTCTCTCTCTCTCACTTTCAGTGTCTCTGTCGGTCCCTGTGTCTCTCTCTAGGTCCTTGTGTCTCTCTCGGTCCCTGTGTCACTCTCTCGGTCCCTGTGTCTCTCTCTCGGTCCCGGTGTCTCTCTCGGTCCCTGTGTCTCTCTAACAGTCCCTGTGTCTCTATCGGGCCCTGTCTCTCTCTCGGTCCCTGTGTCTCTCTCGGTCCCTGTGTCACTCTCTCTCGGTCCCTGTCTCTCTCTCGGTCCCTGTCTCTCTCTCGGTCCCTGTCTCTCTCTCGGTCCCTGTGTCTCTCTCTCGGTCGCTGTGTCTCTCTCTCGGTCCCTGTGTCTCTCTCTTGGTCACTGTGTTTCTCTCAGTCCCTGTGTCTCTCTCTCGGTCCCTGTGTCTCACTCGGTCCCTGTGTATCTCTCTCGGTCCCTGTGTCTCTCTCTCGGTCCCTTTGTCTCTCTCTCTCGGTCCCTGTGTCTCTCTCTGTCCCTGTGTATCTCTCTCGGTCCCTGTGTCTCTCTCTCGGTCCCTGTGTCTCTCTCTCGGTCCCTGTGTCTCTCTCTCGGTCGCTGTGTCTCTCTCTCGGTCCCTGTGTCTCTCTCTTGGTCACTGTGTTTCTCTCAGTCCCTGTGTCTCTCTCTCGGTCCCTGTGTCTCACTCGGTCCCTGTGTATCTCTCTCGGTCCCTGTGTCTCTCTCTCGGTCCCTTTGTCTCTCTCTCTCGGTCCCTGTGTCTCTCTCTGTCCCTGTGTATCTCTCTCGGTCCCTGTGTCTCTCTCTCGGTCCCTGTGTCTCTCTCTCGGTCCCTGTGTCTCTCCCGGTCCCTGTCTCTGTCTCTCTCGGTCCCTGTGTCTCTCTCTCGGTCCCTGTCTCTCTCTCGGTCCCTGTGTCTCTCACTCGCTCCCTGTCACTCTCTCAGCCCCTGTGTCTCTCTCTCGGTCCCTGTGACTCTCTCGGTCCCTGTGTCTCTCTCGGTCCCTATGTCTCTCTCTGGGTCACTGAGTCTCACTCGGTCCCTGTCTCTCTGTCGGTCCCTGTGTCTCCCTCTCGGTCCCTGTGTCTCTCTCGGTCCCTGTGTCTCTCTCGGTCCGGGTCTCTCTCTCTCGGTCCCTGTATTTCTCACTCGGTCCCTGTTTCTGTCTCGGTCCCTGTGTCCCTCCCGGTCCCTGTATCTCTCTCGGTCACTGTGTCTCTCTCTCGGTCCCTGTGTCTCTCTCGGTCCCTGTGTCTCACTCGGTCCCTGTGACTCTCTCAGTCACTGTGTTTCTGTCGGCCCCTGTGTCTATCTCTGGGTCCCTGTGTCTCACTCGGTCCCTGTTTCTCTCTCGGTCCCTGTGTCTCTCTCTCGGTCCCTGTGTCTCTCTCTCGGTCCCTGTCTCTCTCTCAGTCCCTGTGTCTCGCTCTCGTCTCTGTGTCTCTCCCGGTCCCGGTCTCTCTCTCGGTCCCTGTGTCTCTCTCTCTTGCTCTCTGCGTCTCGCTCGGTCCCTGTATCTCACTTTGTCCCTGTGACTCTCTCAGTCACAGTGTCTCTCTCAGTCCCTGTGCCTCTCTCTCGGTCTCTATGTCTCGCTTTCGGTCCCTGTGTCTGTCTCTTGGTCCCTGTGTCTCTCTCGGTCCCTGTGTCTCTCTCGGTCCCTGTGTCTCTCATTCGGTCCCTGTGCCTCTCTCGGGCCCTGTGACTCTCTCTCGGTCCCTGTGTCTCTCTCGATCCCTGTCTCTCTCTCTCGGTCCCTGTGTCTCTCTCGGTCCCTGTCTCTCTCTCTTACTCTCTGTGTCTCTCTCGGTCCCTGTCTCTCTCTCAGTCCCTGTGTCTCTCTCTCGGTCCCTGTGCCTCAGTCAGTCCCTGTCTCTCTCTCAGTCCCTGTGTCTCTCTCTCTCGGTCCCTGTCTCTCTCTCGTTCACTGTGTCTCTCTCGGTCCCTGAGTCTCTCTCTCGGTCCCGTGTCTCTCACTCGGTCCCTGTCTCTCTCTCAGTCCCTGTGACTCTCTCTTGGTCCCTGTGTCTCTCTCTCGGTCCCTGTGTCTCTCTCGGTACCTGTCTCTGTCTCTCTCGGTCCCTGTGTCTCTCTCTCGGTCCCTGTGTCTCTCTCGGTCGCTGTGTCTCACTCGGTCCCTGTGTCTCTCTCGGTCCCTGTGTCTCCCTCTCACCCCAGTGTCTCTCTCGGTCCCTGTGTCTCTCTCTCTCGGTCCCTGTGTCTCTCTCTCTCGGTCCCTGTGTCTCTCTCGGTCGCTGTGTCTCACTCAGTCCCTGTGTCTCTCTCGGTCCCTGTGTCTCTCTCTCGGTCCCTGTGTCTCTCTCTCTCAGTCCCTGTGACTCTCTCGGTCACTGTCTCTCTCTCGGTCCCTGTGTCTCTCTCGGTCACTGTGTCTCTCTCGGTCCCTGTGTCTCACTCGGTCCCTGTGTCTCTCTCACTTTCAGTGTCTCTGTCGGTCCCTGTGTCTCTCTCTCAGTCCCTGTGTCTCACTAGGTCCCTGTGTCTCTCACTCGGTCCCTGTGTCTCTCTCGCACTTTCAGTGTCTCTGTCGGTCCCTGTGTCTCTCTCTCTCGGTCCCGGTGTCTCTCTCGGTCCCTGTGTCTCTCTCTCTCGGTCCCTGTGTCTCTCTCTCGGTCCCGGTGTCTCTCTCGGTCCCTGTGTCACTCTCTCGGTCCCGGTGTCTCTCTTGGTCCCTGTGTCTCTCTCTCTCGGTCCCTGTGTCTCTCTCTCGGTCCCTGTGTCTCTCTCTCTCAGTCCCTGTGTCTCTCTCTCTCGGTCCCTGTGTCTCTCTCTCGGACCCTGTGACTCTCTCTCGGTCCCTGTCTCTCTCTCGGTCCCTGTGTCTCTCACTCGGTCCCTGTGTCTCTCTCTCGGTCCCTGTGTCTCTCACTCGGTCCCTGTGTCTCTCAGCCGGTACCTGTCTCTGACTCGGTCCCTGTGTCTCTCTCGGTCCCTGTGTCTCTCCCGGTCCCTGTGTCTGTCTCTCTCGGTCCCTGTGTCTCTCCCGGTCCCTGTCTCTGTCTCTCTCGGTCCCTGTGACTCTCTCTTGGTCCCTGTGTCTCTCTCGGTCCCTGTGTCTCTCTCGGTCGCTGTGTCTCACTCGGTCCATGTGTCTCTCTCGATCCCTGTGTCACCCTCTCACCCCTGTGTCTCTCTCGGTCCCTGTGTCTCTCTCGGTCCCTGTGTCTCTCTCTCGGTCCCTGTGCCTCTCTCGGTCCCTGTGTCTCTCTCTCGGTCCCTGTGTCTCTCTCGGTCGCTGTGTCTCACTCGTCCCTGTGTCTCTCTCGGTCCCTGTGTCTCCCTCTCACCCCTGTGTCTCACTCGGTCCCTGTGACTGCCTCGCTCCTTGTGTCTCTCTCTCTCGGTCCCTGTGTCTCTCTCTCTCAGTCCCTGTGTCTCTCTCGGTCACTGTCTCTCTCTCGGTCCCTGTGTCTCTCTCGGTCACTGTGTCTCTCTCGGTCACTGTCTCTCTCTCGGTCCCTGTGTCTCTCTCGGTCACTGTGCCTCACTCGGTCCCTGTGTCTCTCTCCGTCCTTGTGTCTCTCTCTCGGTCCCTGATTCTCTCTCTCTCAGCCCCTGTGTCTCTCTCGGTCACTGTCTCTCTCTCGGTCCCTGTGTCTCTCACGGTCCCTGTGTCTCTCTCTCGGTCCCTGTGTCTCTCTCGGTCCCTGTGTCTCTCTCTCACTTTCAGTGTCTCTCTCGGTCCCTGTGTCTCTCATGGTCCCTGTGTCTCTCTCTCGCTCCCTGTGTCTCTCACGGTCACTGTGTCTCTCACTCGGTCCCTGTGTCTCTCACTCGGTCCCTGTGTCTCACTCGGTCCCTGTCTCTCTCTCTCACTTTCAGTGTCTCTGTCGGTCGCTGTGTCTCTCTCTAGGTCCTTGTGTCTCTCTCGGTCCCTGTGTCACTCTCTCGGTCCCTGTGTCTCTCTCTCGGTCCCGGTTTCTCTCTCGGTCCCTGTGTCTCTCTAACAGTCCCTGTGTCTCTATCGGGCCCTTTCTCTCTCTCGGTCCCTGTGTCTCTCTCGGTCCCTGTGTCACTCTCTCTCGGTCCCTGTCTCTCTCTCGGTCCCTGTCTCTCTCTCGGTCCCTGTCTCTCTCTCGGTCCCTGTGTCTCTCTCTCGGTCGCTGTGTCTCTCTCTCGGTCCCTGTGTCTCTCTCTTGGTCACTGTGTTTCTCTCAGTCCCTGTGTCTCTCTCTCGGTCCCTGTGTCTCACTCGGTCCCTGTGTATCTCTCTCGGTCCCTGTGTCTCTCTCTCGGTCCCTTTGTCTCTCTCTCTCGGTCCCTGTGTCTCTCTCTGTCCCTGTGTATCTCTCTCGGTCCCTGTGTCTCTCTCTCGGTCCCTGTGTCTCTCTCTCGGTCCCTGTGTCTCTCTCTCGGTCCCTGTGTCTCTCTCTCGGTCCCTGTGTCACTCTCTCGGTCCCTGTGTCTCTCTCTCGGTCCCGGTGTCTCTCTCGGTCCCTGTGTCTCTCTAACGGTCCCTGTGTCTCTCTCGGGCCCTGTCTCTCTCTCGGTCCCTGTGTCTCTCTCGGTCCCTGTGTCACTCTCTCTCGGTCCCTGTGTCTCTCTCTCGGTCCCTGTGTCACTCTCTCTCGGTCCCTGTCTCTCTCTCTCGGTCCCTGTCTCTCTCTCGGTCCCTGTCTCTCTCTCGGTCCCTGTGTCTCTCTCTCGGTCGCTGTCTC
Source organism: Prionace glauca (assembly GCA_037974335.1). Taxonomy (NCBI): domain Eukaryota; kingdom Metazoa; phylum Chordata; class Chondrichthyes; order Carcharhiniformes; family Carcharhinidae; genus Prionace; species Prionace glauca. The sequence continues at coordinate 273,449 of JBBMRE010000122.1, forward strand.
TCTCTCTCGGTCCCTGTGTCTCTCTCTTGGTCACTGTGTTTCTCTCAGTCCCTGTGTCTCTCTCTCGGTCCCTGTGTCTTACTCGGTCCCTGTCACTCTCTCGGTCCGTGTGTATCACTCGGTCCCTGTGTCTCTCTCTCGGTCCCTGTCTCTCTCTCTCTCGGTCCCTGTGTCTCTCTCTGTCGGTCCCTGTGTCTCTCTCTGTCCCTGTGTATCTCTCTCGGTCCCTGTGTCTCTCTCTCTCGGTCCCTGTGTCTCTCTCTGTCCCTGTGTATCTCTCTCGGTCCCTGTGTCTCTCTCTCGGTCCCTGTCTCTCTCTCGGTCCCTGTGTCTCTCACTCGGTCCCTCTGTCTTTCTCGGTTCCTGTGTCTCTCCCGGTCCCTGTGTCTCTCTCTCTCTCAGACCCTGTGTCTCTCCCTCTCTCTCTCTCTCTCGATCCTTGTGTCTCTCTGTGTCCTTGTGTCTCTCGCACCCCTGTGTTTCTCTCGGTCCTGGTGTCTCTCTTGGTCCCTGTGTCTCTCCCGGTCCCTGTCTCTCTCTCTCAGTCCCTGTGTCTCTCTCTCAGTCCCTGTGTCCCTCTCGGTCCCTGTGTCTCACTCGGTCCCTGTGTCTCTCTCTCTCGGTGCCTGTGTCTCTCTCGGTCGCTGTGTCTCACTCAGTCCCTGTGTCTCTCTCGGTCCCTGTGTCTCTCTCTCGGTCCCTGTGTCTCTCTCTCTCAGTCCCTGTGACTCTCTCGGTCACTGTCTCTCTCTCGGTCCCTGTGTCTCTCTCGGTCACTGTGTCTCTCTCGGTCCCTGTGTCTCACTCTGTCCCTGTGTCTCTCTCACTTTCAGTGTCTCTGTCGGTGCCTGTGTCTCTCTCTCGGTCCCTGTGTCTCTCTCTGTCCCTGTGTCTCTCAGTCCCTGTGTCTCTCTCTCGGTCCCTGTGTCTCACTCGGTCCCTGTGTCTATCTCTGGGTCCCTGTGTCTCACTCGGTCCCTGTCTCTCTCTCGGTCCCTGTGTCTCTCTCTTGGTCCCAGTGTCTCTCTCTTGGTCCCTGTGTCTCTCTCTCGGTCCCTGTCTCTCTCTCAGTCCCTGTGTCTCTCCCGGTCCCTGTCTCTGTCTCTCTCGGTCCCTGTGTCTCTCTCTCGGTCCCTGTCTCTCTCTCGGTCCCTGTGTCTCTCACTCGCTCCCTGTCACTCTCTCAGCCCCTGTGTCTCTCTCTCGGTCCCTGTGACTCTCTCGGTCCCTGTGTCTCTCTCGGTCCCTATGTCTCTCTCTGGGTCACTGTGTCTCACTCGGTCCCTGTCTCTCTGTCGGTCCCTGTGTCTCCCTCTCGGTCCCTGTGTCTCTCTCGGTCCGGGTCTCTCTCTCTCGGTCCCTGTATTTCTCACTCGGTCCCTGTTTCTGTCTCGGTCCCTGTGTCCCTCCCGGTCCCTGTATCTCTCTCGGTCCCTGTGTCTCTCTCTCGGTCCCTGTGTCTCTCTCGGTCCCTGTGTCTCACTCGGTCCCTGTGACTCTCTCTCGGTCCCTGTGTCTCTCTCGGTCCCTGTGTCTCACTCGGTCCCTGTGACTCTCTCAGTCACTGTGTTTCTGTCGGCCCCTGTGTCTATCTCTGGGTCCCTGTGTCTCACTCGGTCCCTGTTTCTCTCTCGGTCCCTGTGTCTCTCTCTCGGTCCCTGTGTCTCTCTCTCGGTCCCTGTCTCTCTCTCAGTCCCTGTGTCTCGCTCTCGGTCTCTGTGTCTCTCTCGGTCCCTGTCTCTCACTCGGTCCCTGTGTCTCTCTCTCGGTCCCAGTGTCTCTCAGCCGGTACCTGTCTCTCTCTAGGTACCTGTGTCTCTCCCGGTCCCGGTCTCTCTCTCGGTCCCTGTGTCTCTCTCTCTTGCTCTCTGCGTCTCGCTCGGTCCCTGTGTCTCACTTTGTCCCTGTGACTCTCTCAGTCACAGTGTCTCTCTCAGTCCCTGTGCCTCTCTCTCGGTCTCTATGTCTCGCTTTCGGTCCCTGTGTCTGTCTCTTGGTCCCTGTGTCTCTCTCGGTCCCTGTGTCTCTCATTCGGTCCCTGTGCCTCTCTCGGCCCCTGTGACTCTCTCTCGGTCCCTGTGTCTCTCTAGATCCCTGTCTCTCTCTCTCGGTCCCTGTGTCTCTATCGGTCCCTGTCTCTCTCTCTTACTCTCTGTGTCTCTCTCGGTCCCTGTCTCTCTCTCAGTCCCTGTGTCTCTTTCTCGGTCCCTTTGTCTCTCTCTCGGTCCCTGTGCCTCAGTCAGTCCCTGTCTCTCTCTCAGTCCCTGTGTCTCTCTCTCTCGGTCCCTGTCTCTCTCTCGTTCACTGTGTCTCTCTCGGTCCCTGAGTCTCTCTCTCGGTCCCAGTGTCTCTCTCGGTCCCGGTGTCTCTCTCGGTCCCTGTGTCTCTCTCTCGGTCGCTGTCTCTCTCTCTTGCTCTCTGCGTCTCTCTCAGTCCCTGTGTCTCTCTCAGTCCCTGTGTCTCTCTCAGTCCCTGTGTCTCTCTCAGTCCCAGTGTCTCTCTCTTGGTCTCTGTGTCTCTCTCGGTCCCGTGTCTCTCACTCGGTCCCTGTCTCTCTCTCTCAGTCCCTGTGACTCTCTCTTGGTCCCTGTGTCTCTCTCTCGGTCCCTGTGTCTCTCTCGGTACCTGTGTCTCTCCCGGTCCCTGTCTCTGTCTCTCTCGGTCCCTGTGTCTCTCTCTCGGTCCCTGTGTCTCTCTCGGTCGCTGTGTCTCACTCGGTCCCTGTGTCTCTCTCGGTCCCTGTGTCTCCCTCTCACCCCAGTGTCTCTCTCGGTCCCTGTGTCTCTCTCTCTCGGTCCCTGTGTCTCTCTCTCTCTGTCCCTGTGTCTCTCTCGGTCCCTGTGTCTCACTCAGTCCCTGTGTCTCTCTCGGTCCCTGTGTCTCTCTCTCGGTCCCTGTGTCTCTCTCTCTCAGTCCCTGTGACTCTCTCGGTCACTGTCTCTCACTCGGTCCCTATGTCTCTCTCTCTCACCCCTGTGTCTCTCTCGGTCACTGTGTCTCTCTCGGTCCCTGTGTCTCACTCGGTCCCTGTGTCTCTCTCACTTTCAGTGTCTCTGTCGGTCCCTGTGTCTCTCTCTCAGTCCCTGTGTCTCACTAGGTCCCTGTGTCTCTCACTCGGTCCCTGTGTCTCTCTCTCACTTTCAGTGTCTCTGTCGGTCCCTGTGTCTCTCTCTCGGTCCCGGTGTCTCTCTCGGTCCCTGTGTCTCTCTCTCTCGGTCCCTGTGTCTCTCTCTCGGTCCCGGTGTCTCTCTCGGTCCCTGTGTCACTCTCTCGGTCCCGGTGTCTCTCTTGGTCCCTGTGTCTCTCTCTCTCGGTCCCTGTGTCTCTCTCTCGGTCGCTGTGTCTCTCTCTCTCGGTCCCTGTGTCTCTCTCTCTCGGTCCCTGTGTCTCTCTCTCGGTCCCTGTGACTCTCTCTCGGTCCCTGTCTCTCTCTCGGTCCCTGTGTCTCTCACTCGGTCCCTGTGTCTCTCTCTCGGTCCCTGTGTCTCTCACTCGGTCCCTGTGTCTCTCAGCCGGTACCTGTCTCTGACTCGGTCCCTGTGTCTCTCTCGGTCCCTCTGTCTCTCCCGGTCCCTGTGTCTGTCTCTCTCGGTCCCTGTGTCTCTCCCGGTCCCTGTCTCTGTCTCTCTCGGTCCCTGTGTCTCTCTCTTGGTCCCTGTGTCTCTCTCGGTCCCTGTGTCTCTCTCGGTCGCTGTGTCTCACTCGGTCCATGTGTCTCTCTCGATCCCTGTGTCTCCCTCTCACCCCTGTGTCTCTCTCGGTCCCTGTGTCTCTCTCGGTCCCTGTGTCTCTCTCTCGGTCCCTGTGCCTCTCTCGGTCCCTGTGTCTCTCTCTCGGTCCCTGTGTCTCTCTCGGTCGCTGTGTCTCACTCGTCCCTGTGTCTCTCTCGGTCCCTGTGTCTCCCTCTCACCCCTGTGTCTCACTCGGTCCCTGTGACTGCCTCGCTCCTTGTGTCTCTCTCTCTCGGTCCCTGTGTCTCTCTCTCTCAGTCCCTGTGTCTCTCTCGGTCACTGTCTCTCTCTCGGTCCCTGTGTCTCTCTCGGTCACTGTGTCTCTCTCGGTCACTGTCTCTCTCTCGGTCCCTGTGTCTCTCTCGGTCACTGTGCCTCACTCGGTCCCTGTGTCTCTCTCCATCCTTGTGTCTCTCTCTCGGTCCCTGATTCTCTCTCTCTCAGCCCCTGTGTCTCTCTCGGTTACTGTCTCTCTAACGGTCCCTCTGTCTCTCTCGGGCCCTGTCTCTCTCTCGGTCCCTGTGTCTCTCTCGGTCCCTGTGTCACTCTCTCTCGGTCCCTGTCTCTCTCTCGGTCCCTGTGTCTCTCTCGGTCCCTGTGTCTCTCTCGGTCGCTGTGTCTCACTCGGTCCCTGTGTCTCTCTCGGTCCCTGTGTCTCCCTCTCACCCCAGTGTCTCTCTCGGTCCCTATGTCTCTCTCTCTCGGTCCCTGTGTCTCTCTCTCTCGGTCCCTGTGTCTCTCTCGGTCGCTGTGTCTCACTCGTCCCTGTGTCTGCCTCGCTCCTTGTGTCTCTCTCTCTCGGTCCCTGTGTTTCCCTCTCACCCCAGTGTCGCTCTCGGTCCCTATGTCTCTCTCTCTCGGTCCCTGATTCTCTCTCTCTCAGCCCCTGTGTCTCTCTCGGTCACGGTCTCTCTCTCGGTCCCTGTGTCTCTCACGGTCCCTGTGTCTCTCTCTCGGTCCCTGTGTCTCTCTCGGTCCCTGTGTCTCTCTCTCACTTTCAGTGTCTCTCTCGGTCCCTGTGTCTCTCACGGTCCCTGTTTCTCTCTCTCGCTCCCTGTGTCTCTCTCGGTCACTGTGTCTCTCACTCGGTCCCTATGTCTCTCACTCGGTCCCTGTGTCTCACTCGGTCCCTGTCTCTCTCTCTCACTTTCAGTGTCTCTGTCGGTCCCTGTGTCTCTCTCTAGGTCCTTGTGTCTCTCTCGGTCCCTGTGTCACTCTCTCGGTCCCTGTGACTCTCTCTCTCGGTCCCGGTGTCTCTCTCGGTCCCTGTGTCTCTCTAACAGTCCCTGTGTCTCTATCGGGCCCTGTCTCTCTCTCGGTCCCTGTGTCTCTCTCGGTCCCTGTGTCACTCTCTCTCGGTCCCTGTCTCTCTCTCGGTCCCTGTCTCTCTCTCGGTCCCTGTCTCTCTCTCGGTCCCTGTGTCTCTCTCTTGGTCACTGTGTTTCTCTCAGTCCCTGTGTCTCTCTCTCGGTCCCTGTGTCTCACTCGGTCCCTGTGTATCTCTCTCGGTCCCTGTGTCTCTCTCTCGGTCCCTTTGTCTCTCTCTCTCGGTCCTTGTGTCCCTCTCTGTCCCTGTGTATCTCTCTCGGTCCCTGTGTCTCTCTCTCGGTCCCTGTCTCTCTCTCGGTCCCTGTGTCTCTCACTCGGACCCTGTGTCTCTCTCTCGGTCCCTGTGTCTCTCTCTCGGTCCCTGTGTCACTCTCTCGGTCCCTGTGTCTCTCTCTCGGTCCCGGTGTCTCTCTCGGTCCCTGTGTCTCTCTAACGGTCCCTGTGTCTCTCTCGGGCCCTGTCTCTCTCTCGGTCCCTGTGTCTCTCTCGGTCCCTGTGTCACTCTCTCTCGGTCCCTGTCTCTCTCTCGGTCCCTGTGTCACTCTCTCTCGGTCCCTGTCTCTCTCTCCCGGTCCCTGTGTCTCTTTCTCGGTCCCTGTGTCTCTCTCGGTCGCTGTGTCTCACTCGGTCCCTGTGTCTCTCTCGGTCCCTGTGTCTCCCTCTCACCCCAGTGTCTCTCTCGGTCCCTGTGTCTCTCTCTCTCGGTCCCTGTGTCTCTCTCTCTCGGTCCCTGTGTCTCTCTCCGTCGCTGTGTCTCACTCGTCCCTGTGTCTCACTCGGTCCCTGTGACTGTCTCGCTCCTTGTGTCTCTCTCTCGGTCCCTGTGTTTCTCTCTCTCAGTCCCTGTGTCTCTCTCGGTCACTGTCTCTCTCTCGGTCCCTGTGTCTCTCTCGGTCCCTGTGTCTCACTCGGTCCCTGTGTCTCTCTCCGTCCTTGTGTCTCTCTCTCGGTCCCTGTTTCTCTCTCTCTCAGTCCCCGTGTCTCTCTCGGTCACTGTCTCTCACTCGGTCCCTGAGTCTCACTCGGTCCCTGTGTCTCTCAGTCCCTGTGTCTCTCTCTCGGTCACTGTCTCTCTCTCAGTCCCTGTGTCTCTCTCTCTGTCCCTGTGTCTCTCTCTCGGTCCCTGTGTCTCTCTCGGTCCCTGAGTCTTACTCGGACCCTGTGACTCTCTCAGTCACTGTCTCTCTCTCAGTCCCTGTGTCTCTCTCTCAGTCCCTGTCTCTCTCTTGGTCCCTGTGTCTCTCTCGGTCCCTGTGTCTCTCTCGGTCCCTGTGTCTCTCTCTCGGTCCCTGTGTCTCTTTCAGTTCCGGTCTCTCTCTCGATCCCTGTATCTCGCTCTCGGTCCCTGTGTCTCTCTCTCGGTCCCTGTCTCTCTCTCAGTCCCTGTGTCTCTCTCTCGGTCCCTGTGTCTCTCTCTGGGTCCCTGTGTCTCTCTCGGTCCCTGTGTCTCTCTCGGTCCCGGTCTCTCTCTCGGTCCCTGTCTCTCTCTCTTGCTCTCTGCGTCTCGCTCGGTCCCTGTGTCTCACTTTGTCCCTGTGACTCTCACAGTCACAGTGTCTCTCTCAGTCCCTGTGCCTCTCTCTCGGTCTCTGTGTCTCGCTTTCGGTCCCTGGGTCTGTCTCTTGGTCCCTGTGTCTCTCTCGGTCCCTGTGTCTCTCACTCGGTCCCTGTGCCTCTCTCGGCCCCTGTGACTCTCTCTCGGTCCCTGTGTCTCTCTCGATCCTTGTCTCTCTCTCTCGGTCCCTGTGTCTCTCTCGGTCCCTGTCTCTCTCTCTTACTCTCTGTGTCTCTCTCGGTCCCTGTCTCTCTCTCAGTCCCTGTGTCTCTTTCTCGGTCCCTTTGTCTCTCTCTCGGTCCCTGTGCCTCAGTCAGACCCTGTCTCTCTCTCAGTCCCTGTGTCTCTCTCTCTCGGTCCCTGTCTCTCTCTCGTTCACTGTGTCTCTCTCGGTCCCTGAGTCTCTCTCTCGGTCCCAGTGTCTCTCTCGGTCCCGATGTCTCTCTCGGTCCCTGTGTCTCTCTCGGTCGCTGTCTCTCTCTCTTGCTCTCTGCGTCTCTCTCGGTCCCTGTGTCTCACTTTGTCCCTGTGACTCTCTCAGTCCCTGTGTCTCTCTCAGTCCCTGTGTCTCTCTCAGTCCCTGTCTCTCTCTCAGTCCCAGTGTCTCTCTCTTGGTCCCTGTGTCTCTCTCGGTACCTGTGTCTCTCCCGGTCCCTGTCTCTGTCTCTCTCGGTCCCTGTGTCTCTCTCTCGGTCCCTGTGTCTCTCTCGGTCGCTGTGTCTCACTCGGTCCCTGTGTCTCTCTCGGTCCCTGTGTCTCCCTCTCACCCCAGTGTCTCTCTCGGTCCCTGTGTCTCTCTCTCTCGGTCCCTGTGTCTCTCTCTCTCAGTCCCTGTGTCTCTCTCGGTCGCTGTGTCTCACTCAGTCCCTGTGTCTCTCTCGGTCCCTGTATCTCTCTCTCGGTCCCTGTGTCTCTCTCTCTCAGTCCCTGTGACTCTCTCGGTCACTGTCTCTCTCTCGGTCCCTGTGTCTCTCTCGGTCACTGTGTCTCTCTCGGTCCCTGTGTCTCACTCGGTCCCTGTGTCTCTCTCACTTTCAGTGTCTCTGTCGGTCCCTGTGTCTCTCTCTCAGTCCCTGTGTCTCACTAGGTCCCTGTGTCTCTCACTCGGTCCCTGTGTCTCTCTCTCACTTTCAGTGTCTCTGTCGGTCCCTGTGTCTCTCACTCGGTCCCGGTGTCTCTCTCGGTCCCTGTGTCTCTCTCTCTCGGTCCCTGTGTCTCTCTCTCGGTCCCGGTGTCTCTCTCGGTCCCTGTGTCACTCTCTCGGTCCCGGTGTCTCTCTTGGTCCCTGTGTCTCTCTCTCTCGGTCCCTGTGTCTCTCTCTCGGTCCCTGTGTCTCTCTCTCTCGGTCCCTGTGTCTCTCTCTCTCGGTCCCTGTGTCTCTCTCTCGGTCCCTGTGACTCTCTCTCGGTCCCTGTCTCTCTCTCGGTCCCTGTGTCTCTCACTCGGTCCCTGTGTCTCTCTCTCGGTCCCTGTGTCTCTCACTCGGTCCCTGTGTCTCTCAGCCGGTACCTGTCTCTGACTCAGTCCCTGTGTCTCTCTCGGTCCCTGTGTCTCTCCCGGTCCCTGTCTCTGTCTCTCTCGGTCCCTGTGTCTCTCTCTTGGTCCCTGTGTCTCTCTCGGTCCCTCTGTCTCTCTCGGTCGCTGTGTCTCACTCGGTCCATGTGTCTCTCTCGATCCCTGTGTCTCCCTCTCACCCCTGTGTCTCTCTCGGTCCCTGTGTCTCTCTCGGTCCCTGTGTCTCTCTCTCGGTCCCTGTGCCTCTCTCGGTCCCTGTGTCACTCTCTCTCGGTCCCTGTCTCTCTCTCGGTCGCTGTGTCTCACTCGTCCCTGTGTCTCTCTCGGTCCCTGTGTCTCCCTCTCACCCCTGTGTCTCACTCGGTCCCTGTGACTGCCTCGCTCCTTGTGTCTCTCTCTCTCGGTCCCTGTGTCTCTCTCTCTCAGTCCCTGTGTCTCTCTCGGTCACTGTCTCTCTCTCGGTCCCTGTGTCTCTCTCGGTCACTGTGTCTCTCTCGGTCACTGTCTCTCTCTCGGTCCCTGTGTCTCTCTCGGTCACTGTGCCTCACTCGGTCCCTGTGTCTCTCTCCGTCCTTGTGTCTCTCTCTCGGTCCCTGATTCTCTCTCTCTCAGCCCCTGTGTCTCTCTCGGTCACTGTCTCTCTCTCGGTCCCTGTGTCTCTCACGGTCCCTGTGTCTCTCTCTCGGTCCCTGTGTCTCTCTCGGTCCCTGTGTCTCTCTCTCACTTTCAGTGTCTCTCTCGGTCCCTGTGTCTCTCATGGTCCCTGTGTCTCTCTCTCGCTCCCTGTGTCTCTCTCGGTCCCTGTGTCTCTCTAACGGTCCCTGTGTCTCTCTCGGGCCCTGTCTCTCTCTCGGTCGCTGTGTCTCTCTCTCGGTCCCTGTGTCTCTCTCTTGGTCACTGTGTTTCTCTCAGTCCCTGTGTCTCTCTCTCGGTCCCTGTGTCTCACTCGGTCCCTGTCAATCTCTCGGTCCGTGTGTATCACTCGGTCCCTGTGTCTCTCTCTCGGTCCCTGTCTCTCTCTCTCTCGGTCCCTGTGTCTCTCTCTGTCGGTCCCTGTGTCTCTCTCTGTCCCTGTGTATCTCTCTCGGTCCCTGTGTCTCTCTCTCGGTCCCTGTCTCTCTCTCGGTCCCTGTGTCTCTCACTCGGTCCCTCTGTCTTTCTCGGTTCCTGTGTCTCTCCCGGTCCCTGTGTCTCTCTCTCTCTCTCAGACCCTGTGTCTCTCCCTCTCTCTCTCTCTCTCGATCCTTGTGTCTCTCTGTGTCCTTGTGTCTCTCGCACCCCTGTGTTTCTCTCGGTCCTGGTATCTCTCTTGGTCCCTGTGTCTCTCCCGGTCTCTGTCTCTCTCTCTCAGTCCCTGTGTCTCTCTCTCAGTCCCTGTGTCTCTCTCAGTCCCTGTGTCTCACTCGGTCCCTGTGTCTCTCTCTCTCGGTGCCTGTGTCTCTCTCGGTCGCTGTGTCTCACTCAGTCCCTGTGTCTCTCTCGGTCCCTGTGTCTCTCTCTCGGTCCCTGTGTCTCTCTCTCTCAGTCCCTGTGACTCTCTCGGTCACTGTCTCTCTCTCGGTCCCTTTGTCTCTCTCGGTCACTGTGTCTCTCTCGGTCCCTGTGTCTCACTCGGTCCCTGTGTCTCTCTCACTTTCAGTGTCTCTGTCGGTGCCTGTGTCTCTCTCTCGGTCCCTTTGTCTCTCTCGGTCCCTGTGTCTCTCAGTCCCTGTGTCTCTCTCTCTGTCCCTGTGTCTCACTCGGTCCCTGTGTCTATCTCTGGGTCCCTGTGTCTCACTCGGTCCCTGTCTCTCTCTCGGTCCCTGTGTCTCTCTCTCGGTCCCTGTCTCTCTCTCAGTCCCTGTGTCTCTCCCGGTCCCTGTCTCTGTCTCTCTCGGTCCCTGTGTCTCTCTCTCGGTCCCTGTCTCTCTCTCGGTCCCTGTGTCTCTCACTCGCTCCCTGTCACTCTCTCAGCCCCTGTGTCTCTCTCTCGGTCCCTGTGACTCTCTCGGTCCCTGTGTCTCTCTCGGTCCCTATGTCTCTCTCTGGGTCACTGTGTCTCACTCGGTCCCTGTCTCTCTGTCGGTCCCTGTGTCTCCCTCTCGGTCCCTGTGTCTCTCTCGGTCCGGGTCTCTCTCTCTCGGTCCCTGTATTTCTCACTCGGTCCCTGTTTCTGTCTCGGTCCCTGTGTCCCTCCCGGTCCCTGTATCTCTCTCGGTCCCTGTGTGTCTCTCTCGGTCCCTGTGTCTCTCTCGGTCCCTGTGTCTCACTCGGTCCCTGTGACTCTCTCAGTCACTGTGTTTCTGTCGGCCCCTGTGTCTATCTCTGGGTCCCTGTGTCTCACTCGGTCCCTGTTTCTCTCTCGGTCCCTGTGTCTCTCTCTTGGTCCCAGTGTCTCTCTCTTGGTCCCTGTGTCTCTCTCTCGGTCTCTGTGTCTCTCTCGGTCCCTGTCTCTCACTCGGTCCCTGTCTCTCTCTCAGTCCCTGTGTCTCTCTCTCGGTCCCTGTGTCTCTCTCTCGGTCCCAGTGTCTCTCAGCCGGTACCTGTCTCTCTCTAGGTACCTGTGTCTCTCCCGGTCCCGGTCTCTCTCTCGGTCCCTGTCTCTCTCTCTTGCTCTCTGCGTCTCGCTCGGTCCCTGTGTCTCACTTTGTCCCTGTGACTCTCTCAGTCACAGTGTCTCTCTCAGTCCCTGTGCCTCTCTCTCGGTCTCTATGTCTCGCTTTCGGTCCCTGTGTCTGTCTCTTGGTCCCTGTGTCTCTCTCGGTCCCTGTGTCTCTCACTCGGTCCCTGTGCCTCTCTCGGCCCCTGTGACTCTCTCTCGGTCCCTGTGTCTCTCTCGATCCCTGTCTCTCTCTCTCGGTCCCTGTCTCTCTCTCTTACTCTCTGTGTCTCTCTCGGTCCCTGTCTCTCTCTCAGTCCCTGTGTCTCTTTCTCGGTCCCTTTGTCTCTCTCTCGGTCCCTGTGCCTCAGTCAGTCCCTGTCTCTCTCTCAGTCCCTGTGTCTCTCTCTCTCGGTCCCTGTCTCTCTCTCGTTCACTGTGTCTCTCTCGGTCCCTGAGTCTCTCTCTCGGTCCCAGTGTCTCTCTCGGTCCCGGTGTCTCTCTCGGTCCCTGTGTCTCTCTCTCGGTCGCTGTCTCTCTCTCTTGCTCTCTGCGTCTCTCTCAGTCCCTGTGTCTCTCTCAGTCCCTGTGTCTCTCTCAGTCCCTGTGTCTCTCTCAGTCCCAGTGTCTCTCTCTTGGTCTCTGTGTCTCTCTCGGTCCCGTGTCTCTCACTCGGTCCCTGTCTCTCTCTCAGTCCTGTGACTCTCTCTTGGTCCCTGTGTCTCTCTCTCGGTCCCTGTGTCTCTCTCGGTACCTGTGTCTCTCCCGGTCCCTGTCTCTGTCTCTCTCGGTCCCTGTGTCTCTCTCTCGGTCCCTGTGTCTCTCTCGGTCGCTGTGTCTCACTCGGTCCCTGTGTCTCTCTCGGTCCCTGTGTCTCCCTCTCACCCCAGTGTCTCTCTCGGTCCCTGTGTCTCTCTCTCTCGGTCCCTGTGTCTCTCTCTCTCTGTCCCTGTGTCTCTCTCGGTCCCTGTGTCTCACTCAGTCCCTGTGTCTCTCTCGGTCCCTGTGTCTCTCTCTCGGTCCCTGTGTCTCTCTCTCTCAGTCCCTGTGACTCTCTCGGTCACTGTCTCTCACTCGGTCCCTGTGTCTCTCTCTCTCACCCCTGTGTCTCTCTCGGTCACTGTGTCTCTCTCGGTCCCTGTGTCTCACTCGGTCCCTGTGTCTCTCTCACTTTCAGTGTCTCTGTCGGTCCCTGTGTCTCTCTCTCAGTCCCTGTGTCTCACTAGGTCCCTGTGTCTCTCACTCGGTCCCTGTGTCTCTCTCTCACTTTCAGTGTCTCTGTCGGTCCCTGTGTCTCTCTCTCGGTCCCGGTGTCTCTCTCGGTCCCTGTGTCTCTCTCTCTCGGTCCCTGTGTCTCTCTCTCGGTCCCGGTGTCTCTCTCGGTCCCTGTGTCTCTCTCTCTCGGTCCCTGTGTCTCTCTCTCGGTCCCTGTGTCTCTCTCTCTCGGTCCCTGTGTCTCTCTCTCTCGGTCCCTGTGTCTCTCTCTCGGTCCCTGTGACTCTCTCTCGGTCCCTGTCTCTCTCTCGGTCCCTGTGTCTCTCACTCGGTCCCTGTGTCTCTCTCTCGGTCCCTGTGTCTCTCACTCGGTCCCTGTGTCTCTCAGCCGGTTCCTGTCTCTGACTCGGTCCCTGTGTCTCTCTCGGTCCCTCTGTCTCTCCCGGTCCCTGTGTCTGTCTCTCTTGGTCCCTGTGTCTCTCCCGGTCCCTGTCTCTGTCTCTCTCGGTCCCTGTGTCTCTCTCTTGGTCCCTGTGTCTCTCTCGGTCCCTGTGTCTCTCTCGGTCGCTGTGTCTCACTCGGTCCATGTGTCTCTCTCGATCCCTGTGTCTCCCTCTCACCCCTGTGTCTCTCTCGGTCCCTGTGACTCTCTCGGTCCCTGTGTCTCTCTCTCGGTCCCTGTGCCTCTCTCGGTCCCTGTGTCTCTCTCTCGGTCCCTGTGTCTCTCTCGGTCGCTGTGTCTCACTCGTCCCTGTGTCTCTCTCGGTCCCTGTGTCTCCCTCTCACCCCTGTGTCTCACTCGGTCCCTGTGACTGCCTCGCTCCTTGTGTCTCTCTCTCTCGGTCCCTGTGTCTCTCTCTCTCTCAGTCCCTGTGCCTCTCTCGGTCACTGTCTCTCTCTCGATCCCTGTGTCTCCCTCTCACCCCTGTGTCTCTCTCGGTCCCTGTGACTCTCTCGGTCCCTGTGTCTCTCTCTCGGTCCCTGTGCCTCTCTCGGTCCCTGTGTCTCTCTCTCGGTCCCTGTGTCTCTCTCGGTCGCTGTGTCTCACTCGTCCCTGTGTCTCTCTCGGTCCCTGTGTCTCCCTCTCACCCCTGTGTCTCACTCGGTCCCTGTGACTGCCTCGCTCCTTGTGTCTCTCTCTCTCGGTCCCTGTGTCTCTCTCTCTCAGTCCCTGTGTCTCTCTCGGTCACTGTCTCTCTCTCGGTCCCTGTGTCTCTCTCGGTCACTGTGTCTCTCTCGGTCACTGTCTCTCTCTCGGTCCCTGTGTCTCTCTCGGTCACTGTGCCTCACTCGGTCCCTGTGTCTCTCTCCGTCCTTGTGTCTCTCTCTCGGTCCCTGATTCTCTCTCTCTCAGCCCCTGTGTCTCTCTCGGTCACTGTCTCTCTCTCGGTCCCTGTGTCTCTCTCGGTCCCTGTGTCACTCTCTCTCGGTCCCTGTCTCTCTCTCGGTCCCTGTGTCTCTCTCGGTCCCTGTGTCTCTCTCGGTCGCTGTGTCTCACTCGGTCCCTGTGTTTCTCTCGGTCCCTGTGTCTCCCTCTCACCCCAGTGTCTCTCTCGGTCCCTATGTCTCTCTCTCTCGGTCCCTGTGTCTCTCTCTGTCGGTCCCTGTGTCTCTCTCGGTCGCTGTGTCTCACTCGTCCCTGTGTCTGCCTCGCTCCTTGTGTCTCTCTCTCTCGGTCCCTGTGTCTCCCTCTCACCCCAGTGTCTCTCTCGGTCCCTATGTCTCTCTCTCTCGGTCCCTGATTCTCTCTCTCTCAGCCCCTGTGTCTCTCTCGGTCACTGTCTCTCTCTCGGTCCCTGTGTCTCTCACGGTCCCTGTGTCTCTCTCTCGGTCCCTGTGTCTCTCTCGGTCCCTGTGTCTCTCTCTCACTTTCAGTGTCTCTCTCGGTCCCTGTGTCTCTCACGGTCCCTGTGTCTCTCTCTCGGTCCCTGTGTCTCTCTCGGTCCCTGTCTCTCTCTCTTACTCTCTGTGTCTCTCTCGGTCCCTGTCTCTCTCTCAGTCCCTGTGTCTCTTTCTCGGTCCCTTTGTCTCTCACTCGGTCCCTGTGCCTCAGTCAGACCCTGTCTCTCTCTCAGTCCCTGTGTCTCTCTCTCTCGGTCCCTGTCTCTCTCTCGTTCACTGTGTCTCTCTCGGTCCCTGAGTCTCTCTCTCGGTAGCTGTCTCTCTCTCTTGCTCTCTGCGTCTCACTCGGTCCCTGTGTCTCACTTTGTCCCTGTGACTCTCTCAGTCCCTGTGTCTCTCTCAGTCCCTGTGTCTCTCTCAGTCCCTGTCTCTCTCTCAGTCCCAGTGTCTCTCTCTTGGTCCCTGTGTCTCTCTCGGTACCTGTGTCTCTCCCGGTCCCTGTCTCTGTCTCTCTCGGTCCCTGTGTCTCTCTCGGTCGCTGTGTCTCACTCGGTCCCTGTGTCTCTCTCGGTCCCTGTGTCTCCCTCTCACCCCAGTGTCTCTCTCGGTCCCTGTGTCTCTCTCTCTCGGTCCCTGTGTCTCTCTCTCTCGGTCCCTGTGTCTCTCTCGGTCGCTGTGTCTCACTCAGTCCCTGTGTCTCTCTCGGTCCCTGTGTCTCTCTCTCGGTCCCTGTGTCTCTCTCTCTCAGTCCCTGTGACTCTCTCGGTCACTGTCTCTCTCTCGGTCCCTGTGTCTCTCTCGGTCACTGTGTCTCTCTCGGTCCCTGTGTCTCACTCGGTCCCTGTGTCTCTCTCACTTTCAGTGTCTCTGTCGGTCCCTGTGTCTCTCTCTCAGTCCCTGTGTCTCACTAGGTCCCTGTGTCTCTCACTCGGTCCCTGTGTCTCTCTCTCACTTTCAGTGTCTCTGTCGGTCCCTGTGTCTCTCTCTCGGTCCCGGTGTCTCTCTCGGTCCCTGTGTCTCTCTCTCTCGGTCCCTGTGTCTCTCTCTCGGTCCCGGTGTCTCTCTCGGTCCCTGTGTCACTCTCTCGGTCCCGGTGTCTCTCTCGGTCCCTGTGTCTCTCTCTCTCGGTCCCTGTGTCTCTCTCTCGGTCCCTGTGACTCTCTCTCGGTCCCTGTCTCTCTCTCGGTCCCTGTGTCTCTCACTCGGTCCCTGTGTCTCTCTCTCGGTCCCTGTGTCTCTCACTCGGTCCCTGTATCTCTCAGCCGGTACCTGTCTCTGACTCGGTCCCTGTGTCTCTCTCGGTCCCTGTGTCTCTCCCGGTCCCTGTGTCTGTCTCTCTCGGTCCCTGTGTCTCTCCCGGTCCCTGTCTCTGTCTCTCTCGGTCCCTGTGTCTCTCTCTTGGTCCCTGTGTCTCTCTCGGTCCCTGTGTCTCTCTCGGTCGCTGTGTCTCACTCGGTCCATGTGTCTCTCTCGATCCCTGTGTCTCCCTCTCACCCCTGTGTCTCTCTCGGTCCCTGTGTCTCTCTCGGTCCCTGTGTCTCTCTCTCGGTCCCTGTGCCTCTCTCGGTCCCTGTGTCTCTCTCTCGGTCCCTGTGTCTCTCTCGGTCGCTGTGTCTCACTCGTCCCTGTGTCTCTCTCGGTCCCTGTGTCTCCCTCTCACCCCTGTGTCTCACTCGGTCCCTGACTGCCTCGCTCCTTGTGTCTCTCTCTCTCGGTCCCTGTGTCTCTCTCGGTCGCTGTGTCTCACTCGGTCCATGTGTCTCTCTCGATCCCTGTGTCTCCCTCTCACCCCTGTGTCTCTCTCGGTCCCTGTGTCTCTCTCGGTCCCTGTGTCTCTCTCTCGGTCCCTGTGCCTCTCTCGGTCCCTGTGTCTCTCTCTCGGTCCCTGTGTCTCTCTCGGTCGCTGTGTCTCACTCGTCCCTGTGTCTCTCTCGGTCCCTGTGTCTCCCTCTCACCCCTGTGTCTCACTCGGTCCCTGTGACTGCCTCGCTCCTTGTGTCTCTCTCTCTCGGTCCCTGTGTCTCTCTCTCTCAGTCCCTGTGTCTCTCTCGGTCACTGTCTCTCTCTCGGTCCCTGTGTCTCTCTCGGTCACTGTGTCTCTCTCGGTCACTGTCTCTCTCTCGGTCCCTGTGTCTCTCTCGGTCACTGTGCCTCACTCGGTCCCTGTGTCTCACTCCGTCCTTGTGTCTCTCTCTCGGTCCCTGATTCTCTCTCTCTCAGCCCCTGTGTCTCTCTCGGTCACTGTCTCTCTCTCGGTCCCTGTGTCTCTCACGGTCCCTGTGTCTCTCTCTCGGTCCCTGTGTCTCTCTCGGTCCCTGTGTCTCTCTCTCACTTTCAGTGTCTCTCTCGGTCCCTGTGTCTCTCATGGTCCCTGTGTCTCTCTCTCGCTCCCTGTGTCTCTCTCGGTCCCTGTGTCTCTCTAACGGTCCCTGTGTCTCTCTCGGGCCCTGTCTCTCTCTCGGTCGCTGTGTCTCTCTCTCGGTCCCTGTGTCTCTCTCTTGGTCACTGTGTTTCTCTCAGTCCCTGTGTCTCTCTCTCGGTCCCTGTGTCTCACTCGGTCCCTGTCAATCTCTCGGTCCGTGTGTATCACTCGGTCCCTGTGTCTCTCTCTCGGTCCCTGTCTCTCTCTCTCTCGGTCCCTGTGTCTCTCTCTGTCGGTCCCTGTGTCTCTCTCTGTCCCTGTGTATCTCTCTCGGTCCCTGTGTCTCTCTCTCTCGGTCCCTGTGTCTCTCTCTGTCCCTGTGTATCTCTCTCGGTCCCTGTGTCTCTCTCTCGGTCCCTGTCTCTCTCTCGGTCCCTGTGTCTCTCACTCGGTCCCTCTGTCTTTCTCGGTTCCTGTGTCTCTCCCGGTCCCTGTGTCTCTCTCTCTCTCTCAGACCCTGTGTCTCTCCCTCTCTCTCTCTCTCTCGATCCTTGTGTCTCTCTGTGTCCTTGTGTCTCTCGCACCCCTGTGTTTCTCTCGGTCCTGGTGTCTCTCTTGGTCCCTGTGTCTCTCCCGGTCTCTGTCTCTCTCTCTCAGTCCCTGTGTCTCTCTCTCAGTCCCTGTGTCTCTCTCAGTCCCTGTGTCTCACTCGGTCCCTGTGTCTCTCTCTCGGTCGCTGTCTCTCTCTCTTGCTCTCTGCGTCTCTCTCGGTCCCTGTGTCTCACTTTGTCCCTGTGACTCTCTCAGTCCCTGTGTCTCTCTCAGTCCCTGTGTCTCTCTCAGTCCCTGTCTCTCTCTCAGTCCCAGTGTCTCTCTCTTGGTCCCTGTGTCTCTCTCGGTACCTGTGTCTCTCCCGGTCCCTGTCTCTGTCTCTCTCGGTCCCTGTGTCTCTCTCTCGGTCCCTGTGTCTCTCTCGGTCGCTGTGTCTCACTCGGTCCCTGTGTCTCTCTCGGTCCCTGTGTCTCCCTCTCACCCCAGTGTCTCTCTCGGTCCCTGTGTCTCTCTCTCTCGGTCCCTGTGTCTCTCTCTCTCGGTCCCTGTGTCTCTCTCGGTCGCTGTTTCTCACTCAGTCCCTGTGTCTCTCTCGGTCCCTGTGTCTCTCTCTCGGTCCCTGTGTCTCTCTCTCTCAGTCCCTGTGACTCTCTCGGTCACTGTCTCTCTCTCGGTCCCTGTGTCTCTCTCGGTCACTGTGTCTCTCTCGGTCCCTGTGTCTCACTCGGTCCCCGTGTCTCTCTCACTTTCAGTGTCTCTGTCGGTCCCTGTGTCTCTCTCTCAGTCCCTGTGTCTCACTAGGTCCCTGTGTCTCTCACTCGGTCCCTGTGTCTCTCTCTCACTTTCAGTGTCTCTGTCGGTCCCTGTGTCTCTCTCTCGGTCCCGGTGTCTCTCTCGGTCCCTGTGTCTCTCTCTCTCGGTCCCTGTGTCTCTCTCTCGGTCCCGGTGTCTCTCTCGGTCCCTGTGTCACTCTCTCGGTCCCGGTGTCTCTCTTGGTCCCTGTGTCTCTCTCTCTCGGTCCCTGTGTCTCTCTCTCGGTCCCTGTGTCTCTCTCTCTCGGTCCCTGTGTCTCTCTCTCTCAGTCCCTGTGTCTCTCTCGGTCACTGTCTCTCTCTCGGTCCCTGTGTCTCTCTCGGTCACTGTGTCTCTCTCGGTCACTGTCTCTCTCTCGGTCCCTGTGTCTCTCTCGGTCACTGTGCCTCACTCGGTCCCTGTGTCTCTCTCCGTCCTTGTGTCTCTCTCTCGGTCCCTGATTCTCTCTCTCTCAGCCCCTGTGTCTCTCTCGGTCACTGTCTCTCTCTCGGTCCCTGTGTCTCTCACGGTCCCTGTGTCTCTCTCTCGGTCCCTGTGTCTCTCTCGGTCCCTGTGTCTCTCTCTCACTTTCAGTGTCTCTCTCGGTCCCTGTGTCTCTCATGGTCCCTGTGTCTCTCTCTCGCTCCCTGTGTCTCTCTCGGTCCCTGTGTCTCTCTAACGGTCCCTGTGTCTCTCTCGGGCCCTGTCTCTCTCTCGGTCGCTGTGTCTCTCTCTCGGTCCCTGTGTCTCTCTCTTGGTCACTGTGTTTCTCTCAGTCCCTGTGTCTCTCTCTCGGTCCCTGTGTCTCACTCGGTCCCTGTCAATCTCTCGGTCCGTGTGTATCACTCGGTCCCTGTGTCTCTCTCTCGGTCCCTGTCTCTCTCTCTCTCAGTCCCAGTGTCTCTCTCTTGGTCCCTGTGTCTCTCTCGGTACCTGTGTCTCTCTCTCGGTCCCTGTGTCTCTCTCGGTCGCTGTGTCTCACTCGGTCCCTGTGTCTCTCTCGGTCCCTGTGTCTCCCTCTCACCCCAGTGTCTCTCTCGGTCCCTGTGTCTCTCTCTCTCGGTCCCTGTGTCTCTCTCTCTCGGTCCCTGTGTCTCTCTCGGTCGCTGTGTCTCACTCAGTCCCTGTGTCTCTCTCGGTCCCTGTGTCTCTCTCTCGGTCCCTGTGTCTCTCTCTCTCAGTCCCTGTGACTCTCTCGGTCACTGTCTCTCTCTCGGTCCCTGTGTCTCTCTCGGTCACTGTGTCTCTCTCGGTCCCTGTGTCTCACTCGGTCCCTGTGTCTCTCTCACTTTCAGTGTCTCTGTCGGTCCCTGTGTCTCTCTCTCAGTCCCTGTGTCTCACTAGGTCCCTGTGTCTCTCACTCGGTCCCTGTGTCTCTCTCTCACTTTCAGTGTCTCTGTCGGTCCCTGTGTCTCTCTCTCGGTCCCGGTGTCTCTCTCGGTCCCTGTGTCTCTCTCTCTCGGTCCCTGTGTCTCTCTCTCGGTCCCGGTGTCTCTCTGGGTCCCTGTGTCACTCTCTCGGTCCCGGTGTCTCTCTTGGTCCCTGTGTCTCTCTCTCTCGGTCCCTGTGTCTCTCTCTCGGTCCCTGTGTCTCTCTCTCTCGGTCCCTGTGTCTCTCTCTCTCGGTCCCTGTGTCTCTCTCTCGGTCCCTGTGACTCTCTCTCGGTCCCTGTCTCTCTCTCGGTCCCTGTGTCTCTCACTCGGTCCCTGTGTCTCTCTCTCGGTCCCTGTGTCTCTCACTCGGTCCCTGTGTCTCTCAGCCGGTACCTGTCTCTGACTCGGTCCCTGTGTCTCTCTCGGTCCCTGTGTCTCTCCCGGTCCCTGTGTCTGTCTCTCTCTGTCCCTGTGTCTCTCCCGGTCCCTGTCTCTGTCTCTCTCGGTCCCTGTGTCTCTCTCTTGGTCCCTGTGTCTCTCTCGGTCCCTGTGTCTCTCTCGGTCGCTGTGTCTCACTCGGTCCATGTGTCTCTCTCGGTCCCTGTGTCTCTCTCGGTCCCTGTGTCTCTCTCTCGGTCCCTGTGCCTCTCTCGGTCCCTGTGTCTCTCTCTCGGTCCCTGTGTCTCTCTCGGTCGCTGTGTCTCACTCGTCCCTGTGTCTCTCTCGGTCCCTGTGTCTCCCTCTCACCCCTGTGTCTCACTCGGTCCCTGTGACTGCCTCGCTCCTTGTGTCTCTCTCTCTCGGTCCCTGTGTCTCTCTCTCTCAGTCCCTGTGTCTCTCTCGGTCACTGTCTCTCTCTCGGTCCCTGTGTCTCTCTCGGTCACTGTGTCTCTCTCGGTCACTGTCTCTCTCTCGGTCCCTGTGTCTCTCTCGGTCACTGTGCCTCACTCGGTCCCTGTGTCTCTCTCCGTCCTTGTGTCTCTCTCTCGGTCCCTGATTCTCTCTCTCTCAGCCCCTGTGTCTCTCTCGGTCACTGTCTCTCTCTCGGTCCCTGTGTCTCTCACGGTCCCTGTGTCTCTCTCTCGGTCCCTGTGTCTCTCTCGGTCCCTGTGTCTCTCTCTCACTTTCAGTGTCTCTCTCGGTCCCTGTGTCTCTCATGGTCCCTGTGTCTCTCTCTCGCTCCCTGTGTCTCTCTCGGTCCCTGTGTCTCTCTAACGGTCCCTGTGTCTCTCTCGGGCCCTGTCTCTCTCTCGGTCGCTGTGTCTCTCTCTCGGTCCCTGTGTCTCTCTCTTGGTCACTGTGTTTCTCTCAGTCCCTGTGTCTCTCTCTCGGTCCCTGTGTCTCACTCGGTCCCTGTCAATCTCTCGGTCCGTGTGTATCACTCGGTCCCTGTGTCTCTCTCTCGGTCCCTGTCTCTCTCTCTCTCGGTCCCTGTGTCTCTCTCTGTCGGTCCCTGTGTCTCTCTCTGTCCCTGTGTATCTCTCTCGGTCCCTGTGTCTCTCTCTCTCGGTCCCTGTGTCTCTCTCTGTCCCTGTGTATCTCTCTCGGTCCCTGTGTCTCTCTCTCGGTCCCTGTCTCTCTCTCGGTCCCTGTGTCTCTCACTCGGTCCCTCTGTCTTTCTCGGTTCCTGTGTCTCTCCCGGTCCCTGTGTCTCTCTCTCTCTCTCAGACCCTGTGTCTCTCCCTCTCTCTCTCTCTCTCGATCCTTGTGTCTCTCTGTGTCCTTGTGTCTCTCGCACCCCTGTGTTTCTCTCGGTCCTGGTGTCTCTCTTGGTCCCTGTGTCTCTCCCGGTCTCTGTCTCTCTCTCTCAGTCCCTGTGTCTCTCTCTCAGTCCCTGTGTCTCTCTCAGTCCCTGTGTCTCACTCGGTCCCTGTGTCTCTCTCTCGGTCGCTGTCTCTCTCTCTTGCTCTCTGCGTCTCTCTCGGTCCCTGTGTCTCACTTTGTCCCTGTGACTCTCTCAGTCCCTGTGTCTCTCTCAGTCCCTGTGTCTCTCTCAGTCCCTGTCTCTCTCTCAGTCCCAGTGTCTCTCTCTTGGTCCCTGTGTCTCTCTCGGTACCTGTGTCTCTCCCGGTCCCTGTCTCTGTCTCTCTCGGTCCCTGTGTCTCTCTCTCGGTCCCTGTGTCTCTCTCGGTCGCTGTGTCTCACTCGGTCCCTGTGTCTCTCTCGGTCCCTGTGTCTCCCTCTCACCCCAGTGTCTCTCTCGGTCCCTGTGTCTCTCTCTCTCGGTCCCTGTGTCTCTCTCTCTCGGTCCCTGTGTCTCTCTCGGTCGCTGTTTCTCACTCAGTCCCTGTGTCTCTCTCGGTCCCTGTGTCTCTCTCTCGGTCCCTGTGTCTCTCTCTCTCAGTCCCTGTGACTCTCTCGGTCACTGTCTCTCTCTCGGTCCCTGCGTCTCTCTCGGTCACTGTGTCTCTCTCGGTCCCTGTGTCTCACTCGGTCCCTGTGTCTCTCTCACTTTCAGTGTCTCTGTCGGTCCCTGTGTCTCTCTCTCAGTCCCTGTGTCTCACTAGGTCCCTGTGTCTCTCACTCGGTCCCTGTGTCTCTCTCTCACTTTCAGTGTCTCTGTCGGTCCCTGTGTCTCTCTCTCGGTCCCGGTGTCTCTCTCGGTCCCTGTGTCTCTCTCTCTCGGTCCCTGTGTCTCTCTCTCGGTCCCGGTGTCTCTCTCGGTCCCTGTGTCACTCTCTCGGTCCCGGTGTCTCTCTTGGTCCCTGTGTCTCTCTCTCTCGGTCCCTGTGTCTCTCTCTCGGTCCCTGTGTCTCTCTCTCTCGGTCCCTGTGTCTCTCTCTCTCAGTCCCTGTGTCTCTCTCGGTCACTGTCTCTCTCTCGGTCCCTGTGTCTCTCTCGGTCACTGTGTCTCTCTCGGTCACTGTCTCTCTCTCGGTCCCTGTGTCTCTCTCGGTCACTGTGCCTCACTCGGTCCCTGTGTCTCTCTCCGTCCTTGTGTCTCTCTCTCGGTCCCTGATTCTCTCTCTCTCAGCCCCTGTGTCTCTCTCGGTCACTGTCTCTCTCTCGGTCCCTGTGTCTCTCACGGTCCCTGTGTCTCTCTCTCGGTCCCTGTGTCTCTCTCGGTCCCTGTGTCTCTCTCTCACTTTCAGTGTCTCTCTCGGTCCCTGTGTCTCTCATGGTCCCTGTGTCTCTCTCTCGCTCCCTGTGTCTCTCTCGGTCCCTGTGTCTCTCTAACGGTCCCTGTGTCTCTCTCGGGCCCTGTCTCTCTCTCGGTCGCTGTGTCTCTCTCTCGGTCCCTGTGTCTCTCTCTTGGTCACTGTGTTTCTCTCAGTCCCTGTGTCTCTCTCTCGGTCCCTGTGTCTCACTCGGTCCCTGTCAATCTCTCGGTCCGTGTGTATCACTCGGTCCCTGTGTCTCTCTCTCGGTCCCTGTCTCTCTCTCTCTCGGTCCCTGTGTCTCTCTCTGTCGGTCCCTGTGTCTCTCTCTGTCCCTGTGTATCTCTCTCGGTCCCTGTGTCTCTCTCTCTCGGTCCCTGTGTCTCTCTCTGTCCCTGTGTATCTCTCTCGGTCCCTGTGTCTCTCTCTCGGTCCCTGTCTCTCTCTCGGTCCCTGTGTCTCTCACTCGGTCCCTCTGTCTTTCTCGGTTCCTGTGTCTCTCCCGGTCCCTGTGTCTCTCTCTCTCTCTCAGACCCTGTGTCTCTCCCTCTCTCTCTCTCTCTCGATCCTTGTGTCTCTCTGTGTCCTTGTGTCTCTCGCACCCCTGTGTTTCTCTCGGTCCTGGTGTCTCTCTTGGTCCCTGTGTCTCTCCCGGTCTCTGTCTCTCTCTCTCAGTCCCTGTGTCTCTCTCTCAGTCCCTGTGTCTCTCTCAGTCCCTGTGTCTCACTCGGTCCCTGTGTCTCTCTCTCGGTCGCTGTCTCTCTCTCTTGCTCTCTGCGTCTCTCTCGGTCCCTGTGTCTCACTTTGTCCCTGTGACTCTCTCAGTCCCTGTGTCTCTCTCAGTCCCTGTGTCTCTCTCAGTCCCTGTCTCTCTCTCAGTCCCAGTGTCTCTCTCCTGGTCCCTGTGTCTCTCTCGGTACCTGTGTCTCTCCCGGTCCCTGTCTCTGTCTCTCTCGGTCCCTGTGTGTCTCTCTCGGTCCCTGTGTCTCTCTCGGTCGCTGTGTCTCACTCGGTCCCTGTGTCTCTCTCGGTCCCTGTGTCTCCCTCTCACCCCAGTGTCTCTCTCGGTCCCTGTGTCTCTCTCTCTCTCGGTCCCTGTGTCTCTCTCTCTCGGTCCCTGTGTCTCTCTCGGTCGCTGTGTCTCACTCAGTCCCTGTGTCTCTCTCGGTCCCTGTGTCTCTCTCTCGGTCCCTGTGTCTCTCTCTCTCAGTCCCTGTGACTCTCTCGGTCACTGTCTCTCTCTCGGTCCCTGTGTCTCTCTCGGTCACTGTGTCTCTCTCGGTCCCTGTGTCTCACTCGGTCCCTGTGTCTCTCTCACTTTCAGTGTCTCTGTCGGTCCCTGTGTCTCTCTCTCAGTCCCTGTGTCTCACTAGGTCCCTGTGTCTCTCACTCGGTCCCTGTGTCTCTCTCTCACTTTCAGTGTCTCTGTCGGTCCCTGTGTCTCTCTCTCGGTCCCGGTGTCTCTCTCGGTCCCTGTGTCTCTCTCTCTCGGTCCCTGTGTCTCTCTCTCGGTCCCGGTGTCTCTCTCGGTCCCTGTGTCACTCTCTCGGTCCCGGTGTCTCTCTTGGTCCCTGTGTCTCTCTCTCTCGGTCCCTGTGTCTCTCTCTCGGTCCCTGTGTCTCTCTCTCTCGGTCCCTGTGTCTCTCTCTCTCGGTCCCTGTGTCTCTCTCTCGGTCCCTGTGACTCTCTCTCGGTCCCTGTCTCTCTCTCGGTCCCTGTGTCTCTCACTCGGTCCCTGTGTCTCTCTCTCGGTCCCTGTGTCTCTCACTCGGTCCCTGTGTCTCTCAGCCGGTACCTGTCTCTGACTCGGTCCCTGTGTCTCTCCCGGTCCCTGTGTCTGTCTCTCTCGGTCCCTGTGTCTCTCCCGGTCCCTGTCTCTGTCTCTCTCGGTCCCTGTGTCTCTCTCTTGGTCCCTGTGTCTCTCTCGGTCCCTGTGTCTCTCTCGGTCGCTGTGTCTCACTCGGTCCATGTGTCTCTCTCGATCCCTGTGTCTCCCTCTCACCCCTGTGTCTCTCTCGGTCCCTGTGTCTCTCTCGGTCCCTGTGTCTCTCTCTCGGTCCCTGTGCCTCTCTCGGTCCCTGTGTCTCTCTCTCGGTCCCTGTGTCTCTCTCGGTCGCTGTGTCTCACTCGTCCCTGTGTCTCTCTCGGTCCCTGTGTCTCCCTCTCACCCCTGTGTCTCACTCGGTCCCTGACTGCCTCGCTCCTTGTGTCTCTCTCTCTCGGTCCCTGTGTCTCTCTCGGTCGCTGTGTCTCACTCGGTTCCTGTGTCTCTCCCGGTCCCTGTGTCTCTCTCTCTCTCTCAGACCCTGTGTCTCTCCCTCTCTCTCTCTCTCTCGATCCTTGTGTCTCTCTGTGTCCTTGTGTCTCTCGCACCCCTGTGTTTCTCTCGGTCCTGGTGTCTCTCTTGGTCCCTGTGTCTCTCCCGGTCTCTGTCTCTCTCTCTCAGTCCCTGTGTCTCTCTCTCAGTCCCTGTGTCTCTCTCAGTCCCTGTGTCTCACTCGGTCCCTGTGTCTCTCTCTCGGTCGCTGTCTCTCTCTCTTGCTCTCTGCGTCTCTCTCGGTCCCTGTGTCTCACTTTGTCCCTGTGACTCTCTCAGTCCCTGTGTCTCTCTCAGTCCCTGTGTCTCTCTCAGTCCCTGTCTCTCTCTCAGTCCCAGTGTCTCTCTCCTGGTCCCTGTGTCTCTCTCGGTACCTGTGTCTCTCCCGGTCCCTGTCTCTGTCTCTCTCGGTCCCTGTGTGTCTCTCTCGGTCCCTGTGTCTCTCTCGGTCGCTGTGTCTCACTCGGTCCCTGTGTCTCTCTCGGTCCCTGTGTCTCCCTCTCACCCCAGTGTCTCTCTCGGTCCCTGTGTCTCTCTCTCTCTCGGTCCCTGTGTCTCTCTCTCTCGGTCCCTGTGTCTCTCTCGGTCGCTGTGTCTCACTCAGTCCCTGTGTCTCTCTCGGTCCCTGTGTCTCTCTCTCGGTCCCTGTGTCTCTCTCTCTCAGTCCCTGTGACTCTCTCGGTCACTGTCTCTCTCTCGGTCCCTGTGTCTCTCTCGGTCACTGTGTCTCTCTCGGTCCCTGTGTCTCACTCGGTCCCTGTGTCTCTCTCACTTTCAGTGTCTCTGTCGGTCCCTGTGTCTCTCTCTCAGTCCCTGTGTCTCACTAGGTCCCTGTGTCTCTCACTCGGTCCCTGTGTCTCTCTCTCACTTTCAGTGTCTCTGTCGGTCCCTGTGTCTCTCTCTCGGTCCCGGTGTCTCTCTCGGTCCCTGTGTCTCTCTCTCTCGGTCCCTGTGTCTCTCTCTCGGTCCCGGTGTCTCTCTCGGTCCCTGTGTCACTCTCTCGGTCCCGGTGTCTCTCTTGGTCCCTGTGTCTCTCTCTCTCGGTCCCTGTGTCTCTCTCTCGGTCCCTGTGTCTCTCTCTCTCGGTCCCTGTGTCTCTCTCTCTCGGTCCCTGTGTCTCTCTCTCGGTCCCTGTGACTCTCTCTCGGTCCCTGTCTCTCTCTCGGTCCCTGTGTCTCTCACTCGGTCCCTGTGTCTCTCTCTCGGTCCCTGTGTCTCTCACTCGGTCCCTGTGTCTCTCAGCCGGTACCTGTCTCTGACTCGGTCCCTGTGTCTCTCCCGGTCCCTGTGTCTGTCTCTCTCGGTCCCTGTGTCTCTCCCGGTCCCTGTCTCTGTCTCTCTCGGTCCCTGTGTCTCTCTCTTGGTCCCTGTGTCTCTCTCGGTCCCTGTGTCTCTCTCGGTCGCTGTGTCTCACTCGGTCCATGTGTCTCTCTCGATCCCTGTGTCTCCCTCTCACCCCTGTGTCTCTCTCGGTCCCTGTGTCTCTCTCGGTCCCTGTGTCTCTCTCTCGGTCCCTGTGCCTCTCTCGGTCCCTGTGTCTCTCTCTCGGTCCCTGTGTCTCTCTCGGTCGCTGTGTCTCACTCGTCCCTGTGTCTCTCTCGGTCCCTGTGTCTCCCTCTCACCCCTGTGTCTCACTCGGTCCCTGACTGCCTCGCTCCTTGTGTCTCTCTCTCTCGGTCCCTGTGTCTCTCTCGGTCGCTGTGTCTCACTCGGTCCATGTGTCTCTCTCGATCCCTGTGTCTCCCTCTCACCCCTGTGTCTCTCTCGGTCCCTGTGTCTCTCTCGGTCCCTGTGTCTCTCTCTCGGTCCCTGTGCCTCTCTCGGTCCCTGTGTCTCTCTCTCGGTCCCTGTGTCTCTCTCGGTCGCTGTGTCTCACTCGTCCCTGTGTCTCTCTCGGTCCCTGTGTCTCCCTCTCACCCCTGTGTCTCACTCGGTCCCTGTGACTGCCTCGCTCCTTGTGTCTCTCTCTCTCGGTCCCTGTGTCTCTCTCTCTCAGTCCCTGTGTCTCTCTCGGTCACTGTCTCTCTCTCGGTCCCTGTGTCTCTCTCGGTCACTGTGTCTCTCTCGGTCACTGTCTCTCTCTCGGTCCCTGTGTCTCTCTCGGTCACTGTGCCTCACTCGGTCCCTGTGTCTCACTCCGTCCTTGTGTCTCTCTCTCGGTCCCTGATTCTCTCTCTCTCAGCCCCTGTGTCTCTCTCGGTCACTGTCTCTCTCTCGGTCCCTGTGTCTCTCACGGTCCCTGTGTCTCTCTCTCGGTCCCTGTGTCTCTCTCGGTCCCTGTGTCTCTCTCTCACTTTCAGTGTCTCTCTCGGTCCCTGTGTCTCTCATGGTCCCTGTGTCTCTCTCTCGCTCCCTGTGTCTCTCTCGGTCCCTGTGTCTCTCTAACGGTCCCTGTGTCTCTCTCGGGCCCTGTCTCTCTCTCGGTCGCTGTGTCTCTCTCTCGGTCCCTGTGTCTCTCTCTTGGTCACTGTGTTTCTCTCAGTCCCTGTGTCTCTCTCTCGGTCCCTGTGTCTCACTCGGTCCCTGTCAATCTCTCGGTCCGTGTGTATCACTCGGTCCCTGTGTCTCTCTCTCGGTCCCTGTCTCTCTCTCTCTCGGTCCCTGTGTCTCTCTCTGTCGGTCCCTGTGTCTCTCTCTGTCCCTGTGTATCTCTCTCGGTCCCTGTGTCTCTCTCTCTCGGTCCCTGTGTCTCTCTCTGTCCCTGTGTATCTCTCTCGGTCCCTGTGTCTCTCTCTCGGTCCCTGTCTCTCTCTCGGTCCCTGTGTCTCTCACTCGGTCCCTCTGTCTTTCTCGGTTCCTGTGTCTCTCCCGGTCCCTGTGTCTCTCTCTCTCTCTCAGACCCTGTGTCTCTCCCTCTCTCTCTCTCTCTCGATCCTTGTGTCTCTCTGTGTCCTTGTGTCTCTCGCACCCCTGTGTTTCTCTCGGTCCTGGTGTCTCTCTTGGTCCCTGTGTCTCTCCCGGTCTCTGTCTCTCTCTCTCAGTCCCTGTGTCTCTCTCTCAGTCCCTGTGTCTCTCTCAGTCCCTGTGTCTCACTCGGTCCCTGTGTCTCTCTCTCGGTCGCTGTCTCTCTCTCTTGCTCTCTGCGTCTCTCTCGGTCCCTGTGTCTCACTTTGTCCCTGTGACTCTCTCAGTCCCTGTGTCTCTCTCAGTCCCTGTGTCTCTCTCAGTCCCTGTCTCTCTCTCAGTCCCAGTGTCTCTCTCTTGGTCCCTGTGTCTCTCTCGGTACCTGTGTCTCTCCCGGTCCCTGTCTCTGTCTCTCTCGGTCCCTGTGTCTCTCTCTCGGTCCCTGTGTCTCTCTCGGTCGCTGTGTCTCACTCGGTCCCTGTGTCTCTCTCGGTCCCTGTGTCTCCCTCTCACCCCAGTGTCTCTCTCGGTCCCTGTGTCTCTCTCTCTCGGTCCCTGTGTCTCTCTCTCTCGGTCCCTGTGTCTCTCTCGGTCGCTGTTTCTCACTCAGTCCCTGTGTCTCTCTCGGTCCCTGTGTCTCTCTCTCGGTCCCTGTGTCTCTCTCTCTCAGTCCCTGTGACTCTCTCGGTCACTGTCTCTCTCTCGGTCCCTGTGTCTCTCTCGGTCACTGTGTCTCTCTCGGTCCCTGTGTCTCACTCGGTCCCCGTGTCTCTCTCACTTTCAGTGTCTCTGTCGGTCCTTGTGTCTCTCTCTCAGTCCCTGTGTTTCACTAGGTCCCTGTGTCTCTCACTCGGTCCCTGTGTCTCTCTCTCACTTTCAGTGTCTCTGTCGGTCCCTGTGTCTCTCTCTCGGTCCCGGTGTCTCTCTCGGTCCCTGTGTCTCTCTCTCTCGGTCCCTGTGTCTCTCTCTCGGTCCCGGTGTCTCTCTCGGTCCCTGTGTCACTCTCTCGGTCCCGGTGTCTCTCTTGGTCCCTGTGTCTCTCTCTCTCGGTCCCTGTCTCTCTCTCTCGGTCCCTGTGTCTCTCTCTCGGTCCCTGTGTCTCTCTCTCTCGGTCCCTGTGTCTCTCTCTCTCAGTCCCTGTGTCTCTCTCGGTCACTGTCTCTCTCTCGGTCCCTGTGTCTCTCTCGGTCACTGTGTCTCTCTCGGTCACTGTCTCTCTCTCGGTCCCTGTGTCTCTCTCGGTCACTGTGCCTCACTCGGTCCCTGTGTCTCTCTCCGTCCTTGTGTCTCTCTCTCGGTCCCTGATTCTCTCTCTCTCAGCCCCTGTGTCTCTCTCGGTCACTGTCTCTCTCTCGGTCCCTGTGTCTCTCACGGTCCCTGTGTCTCTCTCTCGGTCCCTGTGTCTCTCTCGGTCCCTGTGTCTCTCTCTCACTTTCAGTGTCTCTCTCGGTCCCTGTGTCTCTCATGGTCCCTGTGTCTCTCTCTCGCTCCCTGTGTCTCTCTCGGTCCCTGTGTCTCTCTAACGGTCCCTGTGTCTCTCTCGGGCCCTGTCTCTCTCTCGGTCGCTGTGTCTCTCTCTCGGTCCCTGTGTCTCTCTCTTGGTCACTGTGTTTCTCTCAGTCCCTGTGTCTCTCTCTCGGTCCCTGTGTCTCACTCGGTCCCTGTCAATCTCTCGGTCCGTGTGTATCACTCGGTCCCTGTGTCTCTCTCTCGGTCCCTGTCTCTCTCTCTCTCAGTCCCAGTGTCTCTCTCTTGGTCCCTGTGTCTCTCTCGGTACCTGTGTCTCTCTCTCGGTCCCTGTGTCTCTCTCGGTCGCTGTGTCTCACTCGGTCCCTGTGTCTCTCTCGGTCCCTGTGTCTCCCTCTCACCCCAGTGTCTCTCTCGGTCCCTGTGTCTCTCTCTCTCGGTCCCTGTGTCTCTCTCTCTCGGTCCCTGTGTCTCTCTCGGTCGCTGTGTCTCACTCAGTCCCTGTGTCTCTCTCGGTCCCTGTGTCTCTCTCTCGGTCCCTGTGTCTCTCTCTCTCAGTCCCTGTGACTCTCTCGGTCACTGTCTCTCTCTCGGTCCCTGTGTCTCTCTCGGTCACTGTGTCTCTCTCGGTCCCTGTGTCTCACTCGGTCCCTGTGTCTCTCTCACTTTCAGTGTCTCTGTCGGTCCCTGTGTCTCTCTCTCAGTCCCTGTGTCTCACTAGGTCCCTGTGTCTCTCACTCGGTCCCTGTGTCTCTCTCTCACTTTCAGTGTCTCTGTCGGTCCCTGTGTCTCTCTCTCGGTCCCGGTGTCTCTCTCGGTCCCTGTGTCTCTCTCTCTCGGTCCCTGTGTCTCTCTCTCGGTCCCGGTGTCTCTCTGGGTCCCTGTGTCACTCTCTCGGTCCCGGTGTCTCTCTTGGTCCCTGTGTCTCTCTCTCTCGGTCCCTGTGTCTCTCTCTCGGTCCCTGTGTCTCTCTCTCTCGGTCCCTGTGTCTCTCTCTCTCGGTCCCTGTGTCTCTCTCTCGGTCCCTGTGACTCTCTCTCGGTCCCTGTCTCTCTCTCGGTCCCTGTGTCTCTCACTCGGTCCCTGTGTCTCTCTCTCGGTCCCTGTGTCTCTCACTCGGTCCCTGTGTCTCTCAGCCGGTACCTGTCTCTGACTCGGTCCCTGTGTCTCTCTCGGTCCCTGTGTCTCTCCCGGTCCCTGTGTCTGTCTCTCTCTGTCCCTGTGTCTCTCCCGGTCCCTGTCTCTGTCTCTCTCGGTCCCTGTGTCTCTCTCTTGGTCCCTGTGTCTCTCTCGGTCCCTGTGTCTCTCTCGGTCGCTGTGTCTCACTCGGTCCATGTGTCTCTCTCGGTCCCTGTGTCTCTCTCGGTCCCTGTGTCTCTCTCTCGGTCCCTGTGCCTCTCTCGGTCCCTGTGTCTCTCTCTCGGTCCCTGTGTCTCTCTCGGTCGCTGTGTCTCACTCGTCCCTGTGTCTCTCTCGGTCCCTGTGTCTCCCTCTCACCCCTGTGTCTCACTCGGTCCCTGTGACTGCCTCGCTCCTTGTGTCTCTCTCTCTCGGTCCCTGTGTCTCTCTCTCTCAGTCCCTGTGTCTCTCTCGGTCACTGTCTCTCTCTCGGTCCCTGTGTCTCTCTCGGTCACTGTGTCTCTCTCGGTCACTGTCTCTCTCTCGGTCCCTGTGTCTCTCTCGGTCACTGTGCCTCACTCGGTCCCTGTGTCTCTCTCCGTCCTTGTGTCTCTCTCTCGGTCCCTGATTCTCTCTCTCTCAGCCCCTGTGTCTCTCTCGGTCACTGTCTCTCTCTCGGTCCCTGTGTCTCTCACGGTCCCTGTGTCTCTCTCTCGGTCCCTGTGTCTCTCTCGGTCCCTGTGTCTCTCTCTCACTTTCAGTGTCTCTCTCGGTCCCTGTGTCTCTCATGGTCCCTGTGTCTCTCTCTCGCTCCCTGTGTCTCTCTCGGTCCCTGTGTCTCTCTAACGGTCCCTGTGTCTCTCTCGGGCCCTGTCTCTCTCTCGGTCGCTGTGTCTCTCTCTCGGTCCCTGTGTCTCTCTCTTGGTCACTGTGTTTCTCTCAGTCCCTGTGTCTCTCTCTCGGTCCCTGTGTCTCACTCGGTCCCTGTCAATCTCTCGGTCCGTGTGTATCACTCGGTCCCTGTGTCTCTCTCTCGGTCCCTGTCTCTCTCTCTCTCGGTCCCTGTGTCTCTCTCTGTCGGTCCCTGTGTCTCTCTCTGTCCCTGTGTATCTCTCTCGGTCCCTGTGTCTCTCTCTCTCGGTCCCTGTGTCTCTCTCTGTCCCTGTGTATCTCTCTCGGTCCCTGTGTCTCTCTCTCGGTCCCTGTCTCTCTCTCGGTCCCTGTGTCTCTCACTCGGTCCCTCTGTCTTTCTCGGTTCCTGTGTCTCTCCCGGTCCCTGTGTCTCTCTCTCTCTCTCAGACCCTGTGTCTCTCCCTCTCTCTCTCTCTCTCGATCCTTGTGTCTCTCTGTGTCCTTGTGTCTCTCGCACCCCTGTGTTTCTCTCGGTCCTGGTGTCTCTCTTGGTCCCTGTGTCTCTCCCGGTCTCTGTCTCTCTCTCTCAGTCCCTGTGTCTCTCTCTCAGTCCCTGTGTCTCTCTCAGTCCCTGTGTCTCACTCGGTCCCTGTGTCTCTCTCTCGGTCGCTGTCTCTCTCTCTTGCTCTCTGCGTCTCTCTCGGTCCCTGTGTCTCACTTTGTCCCTGTGACTCTCTCAGTCCCTGTGTCTCTCTCAGTCCCTGTGTCTCTCTCAGTCCCTGTCTCTCTCTCAGTCCCAGTGTCTCTCTCTCGGTCCCTGTGTCTCTCTCTCGGTCCCTGTCTCTCTCTCTCTCAGTCCCAGTGTCTCTCTCTTGGTCCCTGTGTCTCTCTCGGTACCTGTGTCTCTCTCTCGGTCCCTGTGTCTCTCTCGGTCGCTGTGTCTCACTCGGTCCCTGTGTCTCTCTCGGTCCCTGTGTCTCCCTCTCACCCCAGTGTCTCTCTCGGTCCCTGTGTCTCTCTCTCTCGGTCCCTGTGTCTCTCTCTCTCGGTCCCTGTGTCTCTCTCGGTCGCTGTGTCTCACTCAGTCCCTGTGTCTCTCTCGGTCCCTGTGTCTCTCTCTCGGTCCCTGTGTCTCTCTCTCTCAGTCCCTGTGACTCTCTCGGTCACTGTCTCTCTCTCGGTCCCTGTGTCTCTCTCGGTCACTGTGTCTCTCTCGGTCCCTGTGTCTCACTCGGTCCCTGTGTCTCTCTCACTTTCAGTGTCTCTGTCGGTCCCTGTGTCTCTCTCTCAGTCCCTGTGTCTCACTCGGTCCCTGTGTCTCTCTCTCTCGGTCCCTGTGTCTCTCTCTCACTTTCATTGTCTCTGTCGGTCCCTGTGTCTCTCTCTCGGTCCCGGTGTCTCTCTCGGTCCCTGTGTCTCTCTCTCTCGGTCCCTGTGTCTCTCTCTCGGTCCCGGTGTCTCTCTGGGTCCCTGTGTCACTCTCTCGGTCCCGGTGTCTCTCTTGGTCCCTGTGTCTCTCTCTCTCGGTCCCTGTGTCTCTCTCTCGGTCCCTGTGTCTCTCTCTCTCGGTCCCTGTGTCTCTCTCTCTCGGTCCCTGTGTCTCTCTCTCGGTCCCTGTGACTCTCTCTCGGTCCCTGTCTCTCTCTCGGTCCCTGTGTCTCTCACTCGGTCCCTGTGTCTCTCTCTCGGTCCCTGTGTCTCTCACTCGGTCCCTGTGTCTCTCAGCCGGTACCTGTCTCTGACTCGGTCCCTGTGTCTCTCTCGGTCCCTGTGTCTCTCCCGGTCCCTGTGTCTGTCTCTCTCTGTCCCTGTGTCTCTCCCGGTCCCTGTCTCTGTCTCTCTCGGTCCCTGTGTCTCTCTCTTGGTCCCTGTGTCTCTCTCGGTCCCTGTGTCTCTCTCGGTCGCTGTGTCTCACTCGGTCCATGTGTCTCTCTCGGTCCCTGTGTCTCTCTCGGTCCCTGTGTCTCTCTCTCGGTCCCTGTGCCTCTCTCGGTCCCTGTGTCTCTCTCTCGGTCCCTGTGTCTCTCTCGGTCGCTGTGTCTCACTCGTCCCTGTGTCTCTCTCGGTCCCTGTGTCTCCCTCTCACCCCTGTGTCTCACTCGGTCCCTGTGACTGCCTCGCTCCTTGTGTCTCTCTCTCTCGGTCCCTGTGTCTCTCTCTCTCAGTCCCTGTGTCTCTCTCGGTCACTGTCTCTCTCTCGGTCCCTGTGTCTCTCTCGGTCACTGTGTCTCTCTCGGTCACTGTCTCTCTCTCGGTCCCTGTGTCTCTCTCGGTCACTGTGCCTCACTCGGTCCCTGTGTCTCTCTCCGTCCTTGTGTCTCTCTCTCGGTCCCTGATTCTCTCTCTCTCAGCCCCTGTGTCTCTCTCGGTCACTGTCTCTCTCTCGGTCCCTGTGTCTCTCACGGTCCCTGTGTCTCTCTCTCGGTCCCTGTGTCTCTCTCGGTCCCTGTGTCTCTCTCTCACTTTCAGTGTCTCTCTCGGTCCCTGTGTCTCTCATGGTCCCTGTGTCTCTCTCTCGCTCCCTGTGTCTCTCTCGGTCCCTGTGTCTCTCTAACGGTCCCTGTGTCTCTCTCGGGCCCTGTCTCTCTCTCGGTCGCTGTGTCTCTCTCTCGGTCCCTGTGTCTCTCTCTTGGTCACTGTGTTTCTCTCAGTCCCTGTGTCTCTCTCTCGGTCCCTGTGTCTCACTCGGTCCCTGTCAATCTCTCGGTCCGTGTGTATCACTCGGTCCCTGTGTCTCTCTCTCGGTCCCTGTCTCTCTCTCTCTCGGTCCCTGTGTCTCTCTCTGTCGGTCCCTGTGTCTCTCTCTGTCCCTGTGTATCTCTCTCGGTCCCTGTGTCTCTCTCTCTCGGTCCCTGTGTCTCTCTCTGTCCCTGTGTATCTCTCTCGGTCCCTGTGTCTCTCTCTCGGTCCCTGTCTCTCTCTCGGTCCCTGTGTCTCTCACTCGGTCCCTCTGTCTTTCTCGGTTCCTGTGTCTCTCCCGGTCCCTGTGTCTCTCTCTCTCTCTCAGACCCTGTGTCTCTCCCTCTCTCTCTCTCTCTCGATCCTTGTGTCTCTCTGTGTCCTTGTGTCTCTCGCACCCCTGTGTTTCTCTCGGTCCTGGTGTCTCTCTTGGTCCCTGTGTCTCTCCCGGTCTCTGTCTCTCTCTCTCAGTCCCTGTGTCTCTCTCTCAGTCCCTGTGTCTCTCTCAGTCCCTGTGTCTCACTCGGTCCCTGTGTCTCTCTCTCGGTCGCTGTCTCTCTCTCTTGCTCTCTGCGTCTCTCTCGGTCCCTGTGTCTCACTTTGTCCCTGTGACTCTCTCAGTCCCTGTGTCTCTCTCAGTCCCTGTGTCTCTCTCAGTCCCTGTCTCTCTCTCAGTCCCAGTGTCTCTCTCTTGGTCCCTGTGTCTCTCTCGGTACCTGTGTCTCTCCCGGTCCCTGTCTCTGTCTCTCTCGGTCCCTGTGTCTCACTCTCGGTCCCTGTGTCTCTCTCGGTCGCTGTGTCTCACTCGGTCCCTGTGTCTCTCTCGGTCCCTGTGTCTCCCTCTCACCCCAGTGTCTCTCTCGGTCCCTGTGTCTCTCTCTCTCGGTCCCTGTGTCTCTCTCTCTCGGTCCCTGTGTCTCTCTCGGTCGCTGTTTCTCACTCAGTCCCTGTGTCTCTCTCGGTCCCTGTGTCTCTCTCTCGGTCCCTGTGTCTCTCTCTCTCAGTCCCTGTGACTCTCTCGGTCACTGTCTCTCTCTCGGTCCCTGTGTCTCTCTCGGTCACTGTGTCTCTCTCGGTCCCTGTGTCTCACTCGGTCCCTGTGTCTCTCTCACTTTCAGTGTCTCTGTCGGTCCCTGTGTCTCTCTCTCAGTCCCTGTGTCTCACTAGGTCCCTGTGTCTCTCACTCGGTCCCTGTGTCTCTCTCTCACTTTCAGTGTCTCTGTCGGTCCCTGTGTCTCTCTCTCGGTCCCGGTGTCTCTCTCGGTCCCTGTGTCTCTCTCTCTCGGTCCCTGTGTCTCTCTCTCGGTCCCGGTGTCTCTCTCGGTCCCTGTGTCACTCTCTCGGTCCCGGTGTCTCTCTTGGTCCCTGTGTCTCTCTCTCTCGGTCCCTGTGTCTCTCTCTCGGTCCCTGTGTCTCTCTCTCTCGGTCCCTGTGTCTCTCTCTCTCAGTCCCTGTGTCTCTCTCGGTCACTGTCTCTCTCTCGGTCCCTGTGTCTCTCTCGGTCACTGTGTCTCTCTCGGTCACTGTCTCTCTCTCGGTCCCTGTGTCTCTCTCGGTCACTGTGCCTCACTCGGTCCCTGTGTCTCTCTCCGTCCTTGTGTCTCTCTCTCGGTCCCTGATTCTCTCTCTCTCAGCCCCTGTGTCTCTCTCGGTCACTGTCTCTCTCTCGGTCCCTGTGTCTCTCACGGTCCCTGTGTCTCTCTCTCGGTCCCTGTGTCTCTCTCGGTCCCTGTGTCTCTCTCTCACTTTCAGTGTCTCTCTCGGTCCCTGTGTCTCTCATGGTCCCTGTGTCTCTCTCTCGCTCCCTGTGTCTCTCTCGGTCCCTGTGTCTCTCTAACGGTCCCTGTGTCTCTCTCGGGCCCTGTCTCTCTCTCGGTCGCTGTGTCTCTCTCTCGGTCCCTGTGTCTCTCTCTTGGTCACTGTGTTTCTCTCAGTCCCTGTGTCTCTCTCTCGGTCCCTGTGTCTCACTCGGTCCCTGTCAATCTCTCGGTCCGTGTGTATCACTCGGTCCCTGTGTCTCTCTCTCGGTCCCTGTCTCTCTCTCTCTCGGTCCCTGTGTCTCTCTCTGTCGGTCCCTGTGTCTCTCTCTGTCCCTGTGTATCTCTCTCGGTCCCTGTGTCTCTCTCTCTCGGTCCCTGTGTCTCTCTCTGTCCCTGTGTATCTCTCTCGGTCCCTGTGTCTCTCTCTCGGTCCCTGTCTCTCTCTCGGTCCCTGTGTCTCTCACTCGGTCCCTCTGTCTTTCTCGGTTCCTGTGTCTCTCCCGGTCCCTGTGTCTCTCTCTCTCTCTCAGACCCTGTGTCTCTCCCTCTCTCTCTCTCTCTCGATCCTTGTGTCTCTCTGTGTCCTTGTGTCTCTCGCACCCCTGTGTTTCTCTCGGTCCTGGTGTCTCTCTTGGTCCCTGTGTCTCTCCCGGTCTCTGTCTCTCTCTCTCAGTCCCTGTGTCTCTCTCTCAGTCCCTGTGTCTCTCTCAGTCCCTGTGTCTCACTCGGTCCCTGTGTCTCTCTCTCGGTCGCTGTCTCTCTCTCTTGCTCTCTGCGTCTCTCTCGGTCCCTGTGTCTCACTTTGTCCCTGTGACTCTCTCAGTCCCTGTGTCTCTCTCAGTCCCTGTGTCTCTCTCAGTCCCTGTCTCTCTCTCAGTCCCAGTGTCTCTCTCTTGGTCCCTGTGTCTCTCTCGGTACCTGTGTCTCTCCCGGTCCCTGTCTCTGTCTCTCTCGGTCCCTGTGTGTCTCTCTCGGTCCCTGTGTCTCTCTCGGTCGCTGTGTCTCACTCGGTCCCTGTGTCTCTCTCGGTCCCTGTGTCTCCCTCTCACCCCAGTGTCTCTCTCGGTCCCTGTGTCTCTCTCTCTCTCGGTCCCTGTGTCTCTCTCTCTCGGTCCCTGTGTCTCTCTCGGTCGCTGTGTCTCACTCAGTCCCTGTGTCTCTCTCGGTCCCTGTGTCTCTCTCTCGGTCCCTGTGTCTCTCTCTCTCAGTCCCTGTGACTCTCTCGGTCACTGTCTCTGTCTCGGTCCCTGTGTCTCTCTCGGTCACTGTGTCTCTCTCGGTCCCTGTGTCTCACTCGGTCCCTGTGTCTCTCTCACTTTCAGTGTCTCTGTCGGTCCCTGTGTCTCTCTCTCAGTCCCTGTGTCTCACTAGGTCCCTGTGTCTCTCACTCGGTCCCTGTGTCTCTCTCTCACTTTCAGTGTCTCTGTCGGTCCCTGTGTCTCTCTCTCGGTCCCGGTGTCTCTCTCGGTCCCTGTGTCTCTCTCTCTCGGTCCCTGTGTCTCTCTCTCGGTCCCGGTGTCTCTCTCGGTCCCTGTGTCACTCTCTCGGTCCCGGTGTCTCTCTTGGTCCCTGTGTCTCTCTCTCTCGGTCCCTGTGTCTCTCTCTCGGTCCCTGTGTCTCTCTCTCTCGGTCCCTGTGTCTCTCTCTCTCGGTCCCTGTGTCTCTCTCTCGGTCCCTGTGACTCTCTCTCGGTCCCTGTCTCTCTCTCGGTCCCTGTGTCTCTCACTCGGTCCCTGTGTCTCTCTCTCGGTCCCTGTGTCTCTCACTCGGTCCCTGTGTCTCTCAGCCGGTACCTGTCTCTGACTCGGTCCCTGTGTCTCTCTCGGTCCCTGTGTCTCTCCCGGTCCCTGTGTCTGTCTCTCTCTGTCCCTGTGTCTCTCCCGGTCCCTGTCTCTGTCTCTCTCGGTCCCTGTGTCTCTCTCTTGGTCCCTGTGTCTCTCTCGGTCCCTGTGTCTCTCTCGGTCGCTGTGTCTCACTCGGTCCATGTGTCTCTCTCGATCCCTGTGTCTCCCTCTCACCCCTGTGTCTCTCTCGGTCACTGTGTCTCTCTCGGTCCCTGTGTCTCTCTCTCGGTCCCTGTGCCTCTCTCGGTCCCTGTGTCTCTCTCTCGGTCCCTGTGTCTCTCTCGGTCGCTGTGTCTCACTCGTCCCTGTGTCTCTCTCGGTCCCTGTGTCTCCCTCTCACCCCTGTGTCTCACTCGGTCCCTGTGACTGCCTCGCTCCTTGTGTCTCTCTCTCTCGGTCCCTGTGTCTCTCTCTCTCAGTCCCTGTGTCTCTCTCGGTCACTGTCTCTCTCTCGGTCCCTGTGTCTCTCTCGGTCACTGTGTCTCTCTCGGTCACTGTCTCTCTCTCGGTCCCTGTGTCTCTCTCGGTCACTGTGCCTCACTCGGTCCCTGTGTCTCTCTCCGTCCTTGTGTCTCTCTCTCGGTCCCTGATTCTCTCTCTCTCAGCCCCTGTGTCTCTCTCGGTCACTGTCTCTCTCTCGGTCCCTGTGTCTCTCACGGTCCCTGTGTCTCTCTCTCGGTCCCTGTGTCTCTCTCGGTCCCTGTGTCTCTCTCTCACTTTCAGTGTCTCTCTCGGTCCCTGTGTCTCTCATGGTCCCTGTGTCTCTCTCTCGCTCCCTGTGTCTCTCTCGGTCCCTGTGTCTCTCTAACGGTCCCTGTGTCTCTCTCGGGCCCTGTCTCTCTCTCGGTCGCTGTGTCTCTCTCTCGGTCCCTGTGTCTCTCTCTTGGTCACTGTGTTTCTCTCAGTCCCTGTGTCTCTCTCTCGGTCCCTGTGTCTCACTCGGTCCCTGTCAATCTCTCGGTCCGTGTGTATCACTCGGTCCCTGTGTCTCTCTCTCGGTCCCTGTCTCTCTCTCTCTCGGTCCCTGTGTCTCTCTCTGTCGGTCCCTGTGTCTCTCTCTGTCCCTGTGTATCTCTCTCGGTCCCTGTGTCTCTCTCTCGGTCCCTGTCTCTCTCTCGGTCCCTGTGTCTCTCACTCGGTCCCTCTGTCTTTCTCGGTTCCTGTGTCTCTCCCGGTCCCTGTGTCTCTCTCTCTCTCTCAGACCCTGTGTCTCTCCCTCTCTCTCTCTCTCTCGATCCTTGTGTCTCTCTGTGTCCTTGTGTCTCTCGCACCCCTGTGTTTCTCTCGGTCCTGGTGTCTCTCTTGGTCCCTGTGTCTCTCCCGGTCTCTGTCTCTCTCTCTCAGTCCCTGTGTCTCTCTCTCAGTCCCTGTGTCTCTCTCAGTCCCTGTGTCTCACTCGGTCCCTGTGTCTCTCTCTCTCGGTGCCTGTGTCTCTCTCGGTCGCTGTGTCTCACTCAGTCCCTGTGTCTCTCTCGGTCCCTGTGTCTCTCACTCGGTCCCTGTGTCTCTCTCTCTCGGTCCCTGTGACTCTCTCGGTCACTGTCTCTCTCTCGGTCCCTTTGTCTCACTCGGTCCCTGTGTCTCTCTCACTTTCAGTGTCTCTGTCGGTGACTGTGTCTCTCTCTCGGTCACTGTGTCTCTCTCGGTCCCTGTGTCTCACTCGGTCCCTGTGTCTCTCTCACTTTCAGTGTCTCTGTCGGTGACTGTGTCTCTCTCTCGGTCCCTGTGTCTCTCTCGGTCCCTGTGTCTCTCAGTCCCTGTGTCTCTCTCTCGGTCCCTGTGTCTCACTCGGTCCCTGTGTCTATCTCTGGGTCCCAGTGTCTCACTCGGTCCCTGTCTCTCTCTCGGTCCCTGTGTCTCTCTCTTGGTCCCAGTGTCTCTCTCTTGGTCCCTGTGTCTCTCTCTCGGTCCCTGTCTCTCTCTCAGTCCCTGTGTCTCTCCCGGTCCCTGTCTCTGTCTCTCTCGGTCCCTGTGTCTCTCTCTCGGTCCCTGTCTCTCTCTCGGTCCCTGTGTCTCTCACTCGCTCCCTGTCACTCTCTCAGCCCCTGTGTCTCTCTCTCGGTCCCTGTGACTCTCTCGGTCCCTGTGTCTCTCTCGGTCCCTATGTCTCTCTCTGGGTCACTGTGTCTCACTCGGTCCCTGTCTCTCTGTCGGTCCCTGTGTCTCCCTCTCGGTCCCTGTGTCTCTCTCGGTCCGGGTCTCTCTCTCTCGGTCCCTGTATTTCTCACTCGGTCCCTGTTTCTGTCTCGGTCCCTGTGTCCCTCCCGGTCCCTGTATCTCTCTCGGTCCCTGTGTCTCTCTCTCGGTCCCTGTGTCTCTCTCGGTCCCTGTGTCTCACTCGGTCCCTGTGACTCTCTCAGTCACTGTGTTTCTGTCGGCCCCTGTGTCTATCTCTGGGTCTCTGTGTCTCACTCGGTCCCTGTTTCTCTCTCGGTCCCTGTGTCTCTCTCTTGGTCCCAGTGTCTCTCTCTTGGTCCCTGTGTCTCTCTCTCGGTCTCTGTGTCTCTCTCGGTCCCTGTCTCTCACTCGGTCCCTGTCTCTCTCTCAGACCCTGTGTCTCTCTCTCGGTCCCTGTGTCTCTCTCTCGGTCCCAGTGTCTCTCAGCCGGTACCTGTCTCTCTCTAGGTACCTGTGTCTCTCCCGGTCCCGGTCTCTCTCTCGGTCCCTGTCTCTCTCTCTTGCTCTCTGCGTCTCGCTCGGTCCCTGTGTCTCACTTTGTCCCTGTGACTCTCTCAGTCACAGTGTCTCTCTCAGTCCCTGTGCCTCTCTCTCGGTCTCTATGTCTCGCTTTCGGTCCCTGTGTCTGTCTCTTGGTCCCTGTGTCTCTCTCGGTCCCTGTGTCTCTCACTCGGTCCCTGTGCCTCTCTCGGCCCCTGTGACTCTCTCTCGGTCCCTGTGTCTCTCTCGATCCCTGTCTCTCTCTCTCGGTCCCTGTCTCTCTCTCTTACTCTCTGTGTCTCTCTCGGTCCCTGTCTCTCTCTCAGTCCCTGTGTCTCTTTCTCGGTCCCTTTGTCTCTCTCTCTCGGTCCCTGTGCCTCAGTCAGTCCCTGTCTCTCTCTCAGTCCCTGTGTCTCTCTCTCTCGGTCCCTGTCTCTCTCTCGTTCACTGTGTCTCTCTCGGTCCCTGAGTCTCTCTCTCGGTCCCAGTGTCTCTCTCGGTCCCGGTGTCTCTCTCGGTCCCTGTGTCTCTCTCTCGGTCGCTGTCTCTCTCTCTTGCTCTCTGCGTCTCTCTCAGTCCCTGTGTCTCTCTCAGTCCCTGTGTCTCTCTCAGTCCCTGTGTCTCTCTCAGTCCCAGTGTCTCTCTCTTGGTCTCTGTGTCTCTCTCGGTCCCGTGTCTCTCACTCGGTCCCTGTCTCTCTCTCAGTCCCTGTGACTCTCTCTTGGTCCCTGTGTCTCTCTCTCGGTCCCTGTGTCTCTCTCGGTACCTGTGTCTCTCCCGGTCCCTGTCTCTGTCTCTCTCGGTCCCTGTGTCTCTCTCTCGGTCCCTGTGTCTCTCTCGGTCGCTGTGTCTCACTCGGTCCCTGTGTCTCTCTCGGTCCCTGTGTCTCCCTCTCACCCCAGTGTCTCTCTCGGTCCCTGTGTCTCTCTCTCTCGGTCCCTGTGTCTCTCTCTCTCTGTCCCTGTGTCTCTCTCGGTCCCTGTGTCTCACTCAGTCCCTGTGTCTCTCTCGGTCCCTGTGTCTCTCTCTCGGTCCCTGTGTCTCTCTCTCTCAGTCCCTGTGACTCTCTCGGTCATTGTCTCTCACTCGGTCCCTGTGTCTCTCTCTCTCACCCCTGTGTCTCTCTCGGTTACTGTGTCTCTCTCGGTCCCTGTGTCTCACTCGGTCCCTGTGTCTCTCTCACTTTCAGTGTCTCTGTCGGTCCCTGTGTCTCTCTCTCAGTCCCTGTGTCT
Source organism: Prionace glauca (assembly GCA_037974335.1). NCBI lineage: Eukaryota > Metazoa > Chordata > Chondrichthyes > Carcharhiniformes > Carcharhinidae > Prionace > Prionace glauca. The sequence goes on from JBBMRE010000122.1 coordinate 314,163, forward strand.
CACTAGGTCCCTGTGTCTCTCACTCGGTCCCTGTGTCTCTCTCTCACTTTCAGTGTCTCTGTCGGTCCCTGTGTCTCTCTCTCGGTCCCGGTGTCTCTCGCGGTCCCTGTGTCACTCTCTCCGTCCCGGTGTCTCTCTTGGTCCCTGTGTCTCTCTCTCTCGGTCCCTGTGTCTCTCTCTCGGTCCCTGTGTCTCTCTCTCTCGGTCCCTGTGTCTCTCTCTCGGTCCCTGTGACTCTCTCTCGGTCCCTGTCTCTCTCTCGGTCCCTGTGTCTCTCACTTTGTCCCTGTGTCTCTCTCTCGGTCCCTGTGTCTCTCACTCGGTCCCTGTGTCTCTCAGCCGGTACCTGTCTCTGACTCGGTCCCTGTGTCTCTCTCGGTCCCTCTGTCTCTCCCGGTCCCTGTGTCTGTCTCTCTCGGTCCCTGTGTCTCTCCCGGTCCCTGTCTCTGTCTCTCTCGGTCCCTGTGTCTCTCTCTTGGTCCCTGTGTCTCTCTCGGTCCCTGTGTCTCTCTCGGTCGCTGTGTCTCACTCGGTCCATGTGTCTCTCTCGATCCCTGTGTCTCCCTCTCACCCCTGTGTCTCTCTCGGTCGCTGTGTCTCACTCGTCCCTGTGTCTCTCTCGGTCCCTGTGTCTCCCTCTCACCCCTGTGTCTCACTCGGTCCCTGTGACTGCCTCGCTCCTTGTGTCTCTCTCTCTCGGTCCCTGTGTCTCTCTCTCTCTCAGTCCCTGTGTCTCTCTCGGTCACTGTCTCTCTCTCGGTCCCTGTGTCTCTCTCGGTCACTGTGTCTCTCTCGGTCACTGTCTCTCTCTCGGTCCCTGTGTCTCTCTCGGTCACTGTGCCTCACTCGGTCCCTGTGTCTCTCTCCGTCCTTGTGTCTCTCTCTCGGTCCCTGATTCTCTCTCTCTCAGCCCCTGTGTCTCTCTCGGTCACTGTCTCTCTAACGGTCCCTGTGTCTCTCTCGGGCCCTGTCTCTCTCTCGGTCCCTGTGTCTCTCTCGGTCCCTGTGTCACTCTCTCTCGGTCCCTGTCTCTCTCTCGGTCCCTGTGTCTCTCTCGGTCCCTGTGTCTCTCTCGGTCGCTGTGTCTCACTCGGTCCCTGTGTCTCTCTCGGTCCCTGTGTCTCCCTCTCACCCCAGTGTCTCTCTCGGTCCCTATGTCTCTCTCTCTCGGTCCCTGTGTCTCTCTCTCTCGGTCCCTGTGTCTCTCTCGGTCGCTGTGTCTCACTCGTCCCTGTGTCTGCCTCGCTCCTTGTGTCTCTCTCTCTCGGTCCCTGTGTCTCCCTCTCACCCCAGTGTCTCTCTCGGTCCCTATGTCTCTCTCTCTCGGTCCCTGATTCTCTCTCTCTCAGCCCCTGTGTCTCTCTCGGTCACTGTCTCTCTCTCGGTCCCTGTGTCTCTCACGGTCCCTGTGTCTCTCTCTCGGTCCCTGTGTCTCTCTCGGTCCCTGTGTCTCTCTCTCACTTTCAGTGTCTCTCTCGGTCCCTGTGTCTCTCACGGTCCCTGTGTCTCTCTCTCGCTCCCTGTGTCTCTCTCGGTCACTGTGTCTCTCACTCGGTCCCTATGTCTCCCACTCGGTCCCTGTGTCTCACTCGGTCCCTGTCTCTCTCTCTCACTTTCAGTGTCTCTGTCGGTCCCTGTGTCTCTCTCTAGGTCCTTGTGTCTCTCTCGGTCCCTGTGTCACTCTCTCGGTCCCTGTGTCTCTCTCTCTCGGTCCCGGTGTCTCTCTCGGTCCCTGTGTCTCTCTAACAGTCCCTGTGTCTCTATCGGGCCCTGTCTCTCTCTCGGTCCCTGTGTCTCTCTCGGTCCCTGTGTCACTCTCTCTCGGTCCCTGTCTCTCTCTCGGTCCCTGTCTCTCTCTCGGTCCCTGTCTCTCTCTCGGTCCCTGTGTCTCTCTCTTGGTCACTGTGTTTCTCTCAGTCCCTGTGTCTCTCTCTCGGTCCCTGTGTCTCACTCGGTCCCTGTGTATCTCTCTCGGTCCCTGTGTCTCTCTCTCGGTCCCTTTGTCTCTCTCTCTCGGTCCCTGTGTCTCTCTCTGTCCCTGTGTATCTCTCTCGGTCCCTGTGTCTCTCTCTCGGTCCCTGTCTCTCTCTCGGTCCCTGTGTCTCTCACTCGGACCCTGTGTCTCTCTCTCGGTCCCTGTGTCTCTCTCTCGGTCCCTGTGTCACTCTCTCGGTCCCTGTGTCTCTCTCTCGGTCCCGGTGTCTCTCTCGGTCCCTGTGTCTCTCTAACGGTCCCTGTGTCTCTCTCGGGCCCTGTCTCTCTCTCGGTCCCTGTGTCTCTCTCGGTCCCTGTGTCACTCTCTCTCGGTCCCTGTCTCTCTCTCGGTCCCTGTGTCTCTCTCGGTCCCTGTGTCACTCTCTCTCGGTCCCTGTCTCTCTCTCTCGGTCCCTGTCTCTCTCTCGGTCCCTGTCTCTCTCTCGGTCCCTGTGTCTCTCTCTCGGTCGCTGTGTCTCTCTCTTGGTCCCTGTGTCTCTCTCTTGGTCACTGTGTTTCTCTCAGTCCCTGTGTCTCTCTCTCGGTCCCTTTGTCTCACTCGGTCCCTGTCACTCTCTCGGTCCGTTTGTATCACTCGGTCCCTGTGTCTCTCTCTCGGTCCCTGTCTCTCTCTCTCTCGGTCCCTGTGTCTCTCTCTGTCGGTCCCTGTGTCTCTCTCTGTCCCTGTGTATCTCTCTCGGTCCCTGTGTCTCTCTCTCTCGGTCCCTGTGTCTCTCTCTGTCCCTGTGTATCTCTCTCGGTCCCTGTGTCTCTCTCTCGGTCCCTGTCTCTCTCTCGGTCCCTGTGTCTCTCACTCGGTCCCTGTGTCTCTCTCTCAGTCCCTGTGTCTCTCTCGGTCCCTGTATCTCTCTCTTGCACCCTGTGTCTTTCTCGGTTCCTGTGTCTCTCCCGGTCCCTGTGTCTCTCTCTCTCTCAGACCCTGTGTCTCTCTCTCTCTCTCTCTCTCTCGATCCTTGTGTCTCTCTGTGTCCTTGTGTCTCTCGCACCCCTGTGTTTCTCTCGGTCCTGGTGTCTCTCTTGGTCCCTGTGTCTCTCCCGGTCCCTGTCTCTCTCTCTCAGTCCCTGTGTCTCTCTCTCAGTCCCTGTGACTCTCTCAGTCCCTGTGTCTCACTCGGTCCCTGTGTCTCTCTCTCTCGGTGCCTGTATCTCTCTCTCGGTCCCTGTGTCTCTCACTCGCTCCCTGTCACTCTCTCAGCCCCTGTGTCTCTCTCTCGGTCCCTGTGACTCTCTCGGTCCCTGTGTCTCTCTCTGGGTCACTGTGTCTCACTCGGTCCCTGTCTCTCTGTCGGTCCCTGTGTCTCCCTCTCGGTCCCTGTGTCTCTCTCGGTCCGGGTCTCTCTCTCTCGGTCCCTGTATTTCTCACTCGGTCCCTGTTTCTGTCTCGGTCCCTGTGTCCCTCCCGGTCCCTGTATCTCTCTCGGTCCCTGTGTCTCTCTCTCGGTGCCTGTGTCTCTCTCTCGGTCCCTGTGTCTCTCTCGGTCCCTGTGTCTCTCAGTCCCTGTGTCTCTCTCTCGGTCCCTGTGTCTCTCTCTCGGTCCCTGTGTCTCAGTCGGTCCCTGTGTCTCTCTCAGTCACTGTGTTTCTGTCGGCCCCTGTGCATATCTCTGGGTCCCTGTGTCTCACTCGGTCCCTGTCTCTCTCTCGGTCCCTGTGTCTCTCACTCGGTCCCTGTCTCTCTCTCAGTCCCTGTGACTCTCTCTTGGTCCCTGTGTCTCTCTCTCGGTCCCTGTGTCTCTCTCTCGGTCGCAGTGTCTCTCAGCCGGTACCTGTCTCTCTCTCGGTACCTGTGTCTCTCCCGGTCCCTGTCTCTGTCTCTCTCGGTCCCTGTGTCTCTCTCTCGGTCCCTGTGTCTCTCACTCGCTCCCTGTCACTCTCTCAGCCCCTGTGTCTCTCTCTCGGTCCCTGTCACTCTCTCAGCCCCTGTGTCTCTCTCTCGGTCCCTGTGACTCTCTCGGTCCCTGTGTCTCTCTCGGTCCCTATGTCTCTCTCTGGGTCACTGTGTCTCACTCGGTCCCTGTCTCTCTGTCGGTCCCTGTGTCTCCCTCTCGGTCCCTGTGTCTCTCTCGGTCCGGGTCTCTCTCTCTCGGTCCCTGTATTTCTCACTCGGTCCCTGTTTCTGTCTCGGTCCCTGTGTCCCTCCCGGTCCCTGTATCTCTCTCGGTCCCTGTGTCTCTCTCTCGGTGCCTGTGTCTCTCTCTCGGACCCTGTGTCTCTCTCGGTCCCTGTGTCTCTCAGTCCCTGTGTCTCTCTCTCGGTCCCTGTGTCTCACTCGGTCCCTGTGACTCTCTCAGTCACTGTGTTTCTGTCGGCCCCTGTGTCTATCTCTGGGTCCCTGTGTCTCACTCGGTCCCTGTCTCTCTCTCGGTCCCTGTGTCTCTCTCTTGGTCCCAGTGTCTCTCTCTTGGTCCCTGTGTCTCTCTCTCGGTCCCTGTCTCTCTCTCAGTCCCTGTGTCTCGCTCTCGGTCTCTGTGTCTCTCTCGGTCCCTATCTCTCACTCGGTCCCTGTCTCTCTCTCAGTCCCTGTGTCTCTCTCTCGGTCCCTGTGTCTCTCTCTCGGTCCCTGTGTCTCTCTCTCGGTCCCTGTGTCTCTCTCGGTCGCTGTGTCTCACTCGGTCCCTGTGTCTCTCTCTCGGTCCCTGTGTTTCTCTCTCTCAGTCCCTGTGTCTCTCTCGGTCACTGTCTCTCTCTCGGTCACTGTCTCTCTCTCGGTCCCTGTGTCTCTCTCGGTCCCTATGTCTCACTCGGTCCCTGTGTCTCTCTCCGTCCTTGTGTCTCTCTCGGTCCCTGTTTCTCTCTCTCTCAGTCCCTGTGTCTCTCTCGGTCACTATCTCTCACTCGGTCCCTGAGTCTCACTCGGTCCCTGTGTCTCTCTCTCAGTCCCTGTGTCTCTCTCTCGGTCCCTGTGTCTCTCTCTCGGTCCCTGTGTCTCTCTCGGTCCCTGTGTCTTACTCGGACCCTGTGACTCTCTCAGTCACTGTCTCTCTCTCAGTCCCTGTGTCTCTCTCTCCGTCCCTGTCTCTCTCTTGGTCCCTGTGTCTCTCTCGGTCCCTGTGTCTCTCTCGGTCCCTGTGTCTCTCTCTCGGTCCCTGTGTCTCTTTCAGTTCCGGTCTCTCTCTCGATCCCTGTATCTCGCTCTCGGTCCCTGTGTCTCTCTCTCGGTCCCTGTCTCTGTCTCAGTCCCTGTGTCTCTCTCTCTCGGTCCCTGTGTCTCTCTCGGTCGCTGTGTCTCACTCGGTCCCTGTGTCTCTCTAGGTCCCTGTGTCTCCCTCTCACCCCAGTGTCTCTCTCGGTCCCTGTGTCTCTCTCTCTCGGTCCCTGTGTCTCTCTCTCTCGGTCCCTGTGTCTCTCTCGGTCGCTGTGTCTCACTCGGTCCCTGTGACTGTCTCGCTCCTTGTGTCTCTCTCTCGGTACCTGTGTCTCTCTCTCTCAGTCCCTGTGTCTCTCTCGGTCACTGTCTCTCTCTCGGTCCCTGTGTCTCTCTCGGTCACTGTGTCTCTCTCGGTCCCTGTGTCTCACTCGGTCCCTGTCTCTCTCCGTCCTTGTGTCTCTCTCTCGGTCCCTGTTTCTCTCTCTCTCAGTCCCTGTGTCTCACTCGGTCCCTGTGTCTCTCTTTCGGTCCCTATGTTTCTCTCTCGGTCCCTGTCTCTCTCTCAGTCCCTGTGTCTCTCTCTCGGTCCCTGTGTCTCTCTCTCGGTCCCTGTGTCTCTCTCGGTCCCTGTGTCTTACTCGGACCCTGTGACTCTCTCAGTCACTGTCTCTCTCTCAGTCCCTGTGTCTCTCTCTCGGTCCCTGTCTCTCTCTTGGTCCCTGTGTCTCTCTCGGTCCCTGTGTCTCTCTCTCGGTCCCTGTGTCTCTCTCTCGGTCCCTGTGTCTCTCTCGGTCCCTGTGTCACTCTCTCTCGGTCCCTGTCTCTCTCTCGGTCCCTGTGTCTCTCTCGGTCCCTGTGTCTCTCTCGGTCCCTGTGTCTCTCTCTCGGTCCCTGTGCCTCTCTCGGTCCCTGTGTCTCTCTCTCGGTCCCTGTGTCTCTCTCGGTCGCTGTGTCTCACTCGTCCCTGTGTCTCTCTCGGTCCCTGTGTCTCCCTCTCACCCCTGTGTCTCACTCGGTCCCTGTGACTGCCTCGCTCCTTGTGTCTCTCTCTCTCGGTCCCTGTGTCTCTCTCTCTCAGTCCCTGTGTCTCTCTCGGTCACTGTCTCTCTCTCGGTCCCTGTGTCTCTCTCGGTCACTGTGTCTCTCTCGGTCACTGTCTCTCTCTCGGTCCCTGTGTCTCTCTCGGTCACTGTGCCTCACTCGGTCCCTGTGTCTCTCTCCGTCCTTGTGTCTCTCTCTCGGTCCCTGATTCTCTCTCTCTCAGCCCCTGTGTCTCTCTCGGTCACTGTCTCTCTCTCGGTCCCTGTGTCTCTCACGGTCCCTGTGTCTCTCTCTCGGTCCCTGTGTCTCTCTCGGTCCCTGTGTCTCTCTCTCACTTTCAGTGTCTCTCTCGGTCCCTGTGTCTCTCATGGTCCCTGTGTCTCTCTCTCGCTCCCTGTGTCTCTCTCGGTCCCTGTGTCTCTCTAACGGTCCCTGTGTCTCTCTCGGGCCCTGTCTCTCTCTCGGTCGCTGTGTCTCTCTCTCGGTCCCTGTGTCTCTCTCTTGGTCACTGTGTTTCTCTCAGTCCCTGTGTCTCTCTCTCGGTCCCTGTGTCTCACTCGGTCCCTGTCAATCTCTCGGTCCGTGTGTATCACTCGGTCCCTGTGTCTCTCTCTCGGTCCCTGTCTCTCTCTCTCTCGGTCCCTGTGTCTCTCTCTGTCGGTCCCTGTGTCTCTCTCTGTCCCTGTGTATCTCTCTCGGTCCCTGTGTCTCTCTCTCGGTCCCTGTCTCTCTCTCGGTCCCTGTGTCTCTCACTCGGTCCCTCTGTCTTTCTCCGTTCCTGTGTCTCTCCCGGTCCCTGTGTCTCTCTCTCTCTCTCAGACCCTGTGTCTCTCCCTCTCTCTCTCTCTCTCGATCCTTGTGTCTCTCTGTGTCCTTGTGTCTCTCGCACCCCTGTGTTTCTCTCGGTCCTGGTGTCTCTCTTGGTCCCTGTGTCTCTCCCGGTCTCTGTCTCTCTCTCTCAGTCCCTGTGTCTCTCTCTCAGTCCCTGTGTCTCTCTCAGTCCCTGTGTCTCACTCGGTCCCTGTGTCTCTCTCTCTCGGTGCCTGTGTCTCTCTCGGTCGCTGTGTCTCACTCAGTCCCTGTGTCTCTCTCGGTCCCTGTGTCTCTCTCTCGGTCCCTGTGTCTCTCTCTCTCAGTCCCTGTGACTCTCTCGGTCACTGTCTCTCTCTCGGTCCCTTTGTCTCTCTCGGTCACTGTGTCTCTCTCGGTCCCTGTGTCTCACTCGGTCCCTGTGTCTCTCTCACTTTCAGTGTCTCTGTCGGTGACTGTGTCTCTCTCTCGGTCCCTGTGTCTCTCTCGGTCCCTGTGTCTCTCAGTCCCTGTGTCTCTCTCTCGGTCCCTGTGTCTCACTCGGTCCCTGTGTCTATCTCTGGGTCCCAGTGTCTCACTCGGTCCCTGTCTCTCTCTCGGTCCCTGTGTCTCTCTCTTGGTCCCAGTGTCTCTCTCTTGGTCCCTGTGTCTCTCTCTCGGTCCCTGTCTCTCTCTCAGTCCCTGTGTCTCTCCCGGTCCCTGTCTCTGTCTCTCTCGGTCCCTGTGTCTCTCTCTCGGTCCCTGTCTCTCTCTCGGTCCCTGTGTCTCTCACTCGCTCCCTGTCACTCTCTCAGCCCCTGTGTCTCTCTCTCGGTCCCTGTGACTCTCTCGGTCCCTGTGTCTCTCTCGGTCCCTATGTCTCTCTCTGGGTCACTGTGTCTCACTCGGTCCCTGTCTCTCTGTCGGTCCCTGTGTCTCCCTCTCGGTCCCTGTGTCTCTCTCGGTCCGGGTCTCTCTCTCTCGGTCCCTGTATTTCTCACTCGGTCCCTGTTTCTGTCTCGGTCCCTGTGTCCCTCCCGGTCCCTGTATCTCTCTCGGTCCCTGTGTCTCTCTCTCGGTCCCTGTGTCTCTCTCGGTCCCTGTGTCTCACTCGGTCCCTGTGACTCTCTCAGTCACTGTGTTTCTGTCGGCCCCTGTGTCTATCTCTGGGTCCCTGTGTCTCACTCGGTCCCTGTTTCTCTCTCGGTCCCTGTGTCTCTCTCTTGGTCCCAGTGTCCCTCTCTTGGTCCCTGTGTCTCTCTCTCGGTCTCTGTGTCTCTCTCGGTCCCTGTCTCTCACTCGGTCCCTGTCTCTCTCTCAGACCCTGTGTCTCTCTCTCGGTCCCTGTGTCTCTCTCTCGGTCCCAGTGTCTCTCAGCCGGTACCTGTCTCTCTCTAGGTACCTGTGTATCTCCCGGTCCCGGTCTCTCTCTCGGTCCCTGTCTCTCTCTCTTGCTCTCTGCGTCTCGCTCGGTCCCTGTGTCTCACTTTGTCCCTGTGACTCTCTCAGTCACAGTGTCTCTCTCAGTCCCTGTGCCTCTCTCTCGGTCTCTATGTCTCGCTTTCGGTCCCTGTGTCTGTCTCTTGGTCCCTGTGTCTCTCTCGGTCCCTGTGTCTCTCACTCGGTCCCTGTGCCTCTCTCGGCCCCTGTGACTCTCTCTCGGTCCCTGTGTCTCTCTCGATCCCTGTCTCTCTCTCTCGGTCCCTGTCTCTCTCTCTTACTCTCTGTGTCTCTCTCGGTCCCTGTCTCTCTCTAAGTCCCTGTGTCTCTTTCTCAGTCCCTTTGTCTCTCTCTCGGTCCCTGTGCCTCAGTCAGTCCCTGTCTCTCTCTCAGTCCCTGTGTCTCTCTCTCTCGGTCCCTGTCTCTCTCTCGTTCACTGTGTCTCTCTCGGTCCCTGAGTCTCTCTCTCGGTCCCAGTGTCTCTCTCGGTCCCGGTGTCTCTCTCGGTCCCTGTGTCTCTCTCTCGGTCGCTGTCTCTCTCTCTTGCTCTCTGCGTCTCTCTCAGTCCCTGTGTCTCTCTCAGTCCCTGTGTCTCTCTCAGTCCCTGTGTCTCTCTCAGTCCCAGTGTCTCTCTCTTGGTCTCTGTGTCTCTCTCGGTCCCGTGTCTCTCACTCGGTCCCTGTCTCTCTCTCAGTCCCTGTGACTCTCTCTTGGTCCCTGTGTCTCTCTCTCGGTCCCTGTGTCTCTCTCGGTACCTGTGTCTCTCCCGGTCCCTGTCTCTGTCTCTCTCGGTCCCTGTGTCTCTCTCTCGGTCCCTGTGTCTCTCTCGGTCGCTGTGTCTCACTCGGTCCCTGTGTCTCTCTCGGTCCCTGTGTCTCCCTCTCACCCCAGTGTCTCTCTCGGTCCCTGTGTCTCTCTCTCTCGGTCCCTTTGTCTCTCTCTCTCTGTCCCTGTGTCTCTCTCGGTCCCTGTGTCTCACTCAGTCCCTGTGTCTCTCTCGGTCCCTGTGTCTCTCTCTCGGTCCCTGTGTCTCTCTCTCTCAGTCCCTGTGACTCTCTCGGTCACTGTCTCTCACTCGGTCCCTGTGTCTCTCTCTCTCACCCCTGTGTCTCTCTCGGTCACTGTGTCTCTCTCGGTCCCTGTGTCTCACTCGGTCCCTGTGTCTCTCTCACTTTCAGTGTCTCTGTCGGTCCCTGTGTCTCTCTCTCAGTCCCTGTGTCTCACTAGGTCCCTGTGTCTCTCACTCGGTCCCTGTGTCTCTCTCTCACTTTCAGTGTCTCTGTCGGTCCCTGTGTCTCTCTCTCGGTCCCGGTGTCTCTCGCGGTCCCTGTGTCACTCTCTCCGTCCCGGTGTCTCTCTTGGTCCCTGTGTCTCTCTCTCTCGGTCCCTGTGTCTCTCTCTCGGTCCCTGTGTCTCTCTCTCTCGGTCCCTGTGTCTCTCTCTCGGTCCCTGTGACTCTCTCTCGGTCCCTGTCTCTCTCTCGGTCCCTGTGTCTCTCACTCGGTCCCTGTGTCTCTCTCTCGGTCCCTGTGTCTCTCACTCGGTCCCTGTGTCTCTCAGCCGGTACCTGTCTCTGACTCGGTCCCTGTGTCTCTCTCGGTCCCTCTGTCTCTCCCGGTCCCTGTGTCTGTCTCTCTCGGTCCCTGTGTCTCTCCCGGTCCCTGTCTCTGTCTCTCTCGGTCCCTGTGTCTCTCTCTTGGTCCCTGTGTCTCTCTCGGTCCCTGTGTCTCTCTCGGTCGCTGTGTCTCACTCGGTCCATGTGTCTCTCTCGATCCCTGTGTCTCCCTCTCACCCCTGTGTCTCTCTCGGTCCCTGTGACTCTCTCGGTCCCTGTGTCTCTCTCTCGGTCCCTGTGCCTCTCTCGGTCCCTGTGTCTCTCTCTCGGTCCCTGTGTCTCTCTCGGTCGCTGTGTCTCACTCGTCCCTGTGTCTCTCTCGGTCCCTGTGTCTCCCTCTCACCCCTGTGTCTCACTCGGTCCCTGTGACTGCCTCGCTCCTTGTGTCTCTCTCTCTCGGTCCCTGTGACTCTCTCTCTCTCAGTCCCTGTGTCTCTCTCGGTCACTGTCTCTCTCTCGGTCCCTGTGTCTCTCTCGGTCACTGTGTCTCTCTCGGTCACTGTCTCTCTCTCGGTCCCTGTGTCTCTCTCGGTCACTGTGCCTCACTCGGTCCCTGTGTCTCTCTCCGTCCTTGTGTCTCTCTCTCGGTCCCTGATTCTCTCTCTCTCAGCCCCTGTGTCTCTCTCGGTCACTGTCTCTCTAACGGTCCCTGTGTCTCTCTCGGGCCCTGTCTCTCTCTCGGTCCCTGTGTCTCTCTCGGTCCCTGTGTCACTCTCTCTCGGTCCCTGTCTCTCTCTCGGTCCCTGTGTCTCTCTCGGTCCCTGTGTCTCTCTCGGTCGCTGTGTCTCACTCGGTCCCTGTGTCTCTCTCGGTCCCTGTGTCTCCCTCTCACCCCAGTGTCTCTCTCGGTCCCTATGTCTCTCTCTCTCGGTCCCTGTGTCTCTCTCTCTCGGTCCCTGTGTCTCTCTCGGTCGCTGTGTCTCACTCGTCCCTGTGTCTGCCTCGCTCCTTGTGTCTCTCTCTCTCGGTCCCTGTGTCTCCCTCTCACCCCAGTGTCTCTCTCGGTCCCTATGTCTCTCTCTCTCGGTCCCTGATTCTCTCTCTCTCAGCCCCTGTGTCTCTCTCGGTCACTGTCTCTCTCTCGGTCCCTGTGTCTCTCACGGTCCCTGTGTCTCTCTCTCGGTCCCTGTGTCTCTCTCGGTCCCTGTGTCTCTCTCTCACTTTCAGTGTCTCTCTCGGTCCCTGTGTCTCTCACGGTCCCTGTGTCTCTCTCTCGCTCCCTGTGTCTCTCTCGGTCACTGTGTCTCTCACTCGATCCCTATGTCTCCCACTCGGTCCCTGTGTCTCACTCGGTCCCTGTCTCTCTCTCTCACTTTCAGTGTCTCTGTCGGTCCCTGTGTCTCTCTCTAGGTCCTTGTGTCTCTCTCGGTCCCTGTGTCACTCTCTCGGTCCCTGTGTCTCTCTCTCTCGGTCCCGGTGTCTCTCTCGGTCCCTGTGTCTCTCTAACAGTCCCTGTGTCTCTATCGGGCCCTGTCTCTCTCTCGGTCCCTGTGTCTCTCTCGGTCCCTGTGTCACTCTCTCTCGGTCCCTGTCTCTCTCTCGGTCCCTGTCTCTCTCTCGGTCCCTGTCTCTCTCTCGGTCCCTGTGTCTCTCTCTTGGTCACTGTGTTTCTCTCAGTCCCTGTGTCTCTCTCTCGGTCCCTGTGTCTCACTCGGTCCCTGTGTATCTCTCTCGGTCCCTGTGTCTCTCTCTCGGTCCCTTTGTCTCTTTCTCTCGGTCCCTGTGTCTCTCTCTGTCCCTGTGTATCTCTCTCGGTCCCTGTGTCTCTCTCTCGGTCCCTGTCTCTCTCTCGGTCCCTGTGTCTCTCACTCGGACCCTGTGTCTCTCTCTCGGTCCCTGTGTCTCTCTCTCGGTCCCTGTGTCACTCTCTCGGTCCCTGTGTCTCTCTCTCGGTCCCGGTGTCTCTCTCGGTCCCTGTGTCTCTCTAACGGTCCCTGTGTCTCTCTCGGGCCCTGTCTCTCTCTCGGTCCCTGTGTCTCTCTCGGTCCCTGTGTCACTCTCTCTCGGTCCCTGTCTCTCTCTCGGTCCCTGTGTCTCTCTCGGTCCCTGTGTCACTCTCTCTCGGTCCCTGTCTCTCTCTCTCGGTCCCTGTCTCTCTCTCGGTCCCTGTCTCTCTCTCGGTCCCTGTGTCTCTCTCTCGGTCGCTGTGTCTCTCTCTTGGTCCCTGTGTCTCTCTCTTGGTCACTGTGTTTCTCTCAGTCCCTGTGTCTCTCTCTCGGTCCCTTTGTCTCACTCGGTCCCTGTCACTCTCTCGGTCCGTGTGTATCACTCGGTCCCTGTGTCTCTCTCTCGGTCCCTGTCTCTCTCTCTCTCGGTCCCTGTGTCTCTCTCTGTCGGTCCCTGTGTCTCTCTCTGTCCCTGTGTATCTCTCTCGGTCCCTGTGTCTCTCTCTCTCGGTCCCTGTGTCTCTCTCTGTCCCTGTGTATCTCTCTCGGTCCCTGTGTCTCTCTCTCGGTCCCTGTCTCTCTCTCGGTCCCTGTGTCTCTCACTCGGTCCCTGTGTCTCTCTCTCAGTCCGTGTGTCTCTCTCGGTCCCTGTATCTCTCTCTTGCACCCTGTGTCTTTCTCGGTTCCTGTGTCTCTCCCGGTCCCTGTGTCTCTCTCTCTCTCAGACCCTGTGTCTCTCTCTCTCGATCCTTGTGTCTCTCTGTGTCCTTGTGTCTCTCGCACCCCTGTGTTTCTCTCGGTCCTGGTGTCTCTCTTGGTCCCTGTGTCTCTCCCGGTCCCTGTCTCTCTCTCTCAGTCCCTGTGTCTCTCTCTCAGTCCCTGTGACTCTCTCAGTCCCTGTGTCTCACTCGGTCCCTGTGTCTCTCTCTCTCGGTGCCTGTATCTCTCTCTCGGTCCCTGTGTCTCTCACTCGCTCCCTGTCACTCTCTCAGCCCCTGTGTCTCTCTCTCGGTCCCTGTGACTCTCTCGGTCCCTGTGTCTCTCTCTGGGTCACTGTGTCTCACTCGGTCCCTGTCTCTCTGTCGGTCCCTGTGTCTCCCTCTCGGTCCCTGTGTCTCTCTCGGTCCGGGTCTCTCTCTCTCGGTCCCTGTATTTCTCACTCGGTCCCTGTTTCTGTCTCGGTCCCTGTGTCCCTCCCGGTCCCTGTATCTCTCTCGGTCCCTGTGTCTCTCTCTCGGTGCCTGTGTCTCTCTCTCGGTCCCTGTGTCTCTCTCGGTCCCTGTGTCTCTCAGTCCCTGTGTCTCTCTCTCGGTCCCTGTGTCTCTCTCTCGGTCCCTGTGTCTCAGTCGGTCCCTGTGTCTCTCTCAGTCACTGTGTTTCTGTCGGCCCCTGTGCATATCTCTGGGTCCCTGTGTCTCACTCGGTCCTGTCTCTCTCTCGGTCCCTGTGTCTCTCACTCGGTCCCTGTCTCTCTCTCAGTCCCTGTGACTCTCTCTTGGTCCCTGTGTCTCTCTCTCGGTCCCTGTGTCTCTCTCTCGGTCGCAGTGTCTCTCAGCCGGTACCTGTCTCTCTCTCGGTACCTGTGTCTCTCCCGGTCCCTGTCTCTGTCTCTCTCGGTCCCTGTGTCTCTCTCTCGGTCCCTGTGTCTCTCACTCGCTCCCTGTCACTCTCTCAGCCCCTGTGTCTCTCTCTCGGTCCCTGTCACTCTCTCAGCCCCTGTGTCTCTCTCTCGGTCCCTGTGACTCTCTCGGTCCCTGTGTCTCTCTCGGTCCCTATGTCTCTCTCTGGGTCACTGTGTCTCACTCGGTCCCTGTCTCTCTGTCGGTCCCTGTGTCTCCCTCTCGGTCCCTGTGTCTCTCTCGGTCCGGGTCTCTCTCTCTCGGTCCCTGTATTTCTCACTCGGTCCCTGTTTCTGTCTCGGTCCCTGTGTCCCTCCCGGTCCCTGTATCTCTCTCGGTCCCTGTGTCTCTCTCTCGGTGCCTGTGTCTCTCTCTCGGACCCTGTGTCTCTCTCGGTCCCTGTGTCTCTCAGTCCCTGTGTCTCTCTCTCGGTCCCTGTGTCTCACTCGGTCCCTGTGACTCTCTCAGTCACTGTGTTTCTGTCGGCCCCTGTGTCTATCTCTGGGTCCCTGTGTCTCACTCGGTCCCTGTCTCTCTCTCGGTCCCTGTGTCTCTCTCTTGGTCCCAGTGTCTCTCTCTTGGTCCCTGTGTCTCTCTCTCGGTCCCTGTCTCTCTCTCAGTCCCTGTGTCTCGCTCTCGGTCTCTGTGTCTCTCTCGGTCCCTATCTCTCACTCGGTCCCTGTCTCTCTCTCAGTCCCTGTGTCTCTCTCTCGGTCCCTGTGTCTCTCTCTCGGTCCCTGTGTCTCTCTCTCGGTCCCTGTGTCTCTCTCGGTCGCTGTGTCTCACTCGGTCCCTGTGTCTCTCTCTCGGTCCCTGTGTTTCTCTCTCTCAGTCCCTGTGTCTCTCTCGGTCACTGTCTCTCTCTCGGTCACTGTCTCTCTCTCGGTCCCTGTGTCTCTCTCGGTCCCTGTGTCTCACTCGGTCCCTGTGTCTCTCTCCGTCCTTGTGTCTCTCTCGGTCCCTGTTTCTCTCTCTCTCAGTCCCTGTGTCTCTCTCGGTCACTATCTCTCACTCGGTCCCTGAGTCTCACTCGGTCCCTGTGTCTCTCTCTCAGTCCCTGTGTCTCTCTCTCGGTCCCTGTGTCTCTCTCTCGGTCCCTGTGTCTCTCTCGGTCCCTGTGTCTTACTCGGACCCTGTGACTCTCTCAGTCACTGTCTCTCTCTCAGTCCCTGTGTCTCTCTCTCCGTCCCTGTCTCTCTCTTGGTCCCTGTGTCTCTCTCGGTCCCTGTGTCTCTCTCGGTCCCTGTGTCTCTCTCTCGGTCCCTGTGTCTCTTTCAGTTCCGGTCTCTCTCTCGATCCCTGTATCTCGCTCTCGGTCCCTGTGTCTCTCTCTCGGTCCCTGTCTCTGTCTCAGTCCCTGTGTCTCTCTCTCTCGGTCCCTGTGTCTCTCTCGGTCGCTGTGTCTCACTCGGTCCCTGTGTCTCTCTCGGTCCCTGTGTCTCCCTCTCACCCCAGTGTCTCTCTCGGTCCCTGTGTCTCTCTCTCTCGGTCCCTGTGTCTCTCTCTCTCGGTCCCTGTGTCTCTCTCGGTCGCTGTGTCTCACTCGGTCCCTGTGACTGTCTCGCTCCTTGTGTCTCTCTCTCGGTCCCTGTGTCTCTCTCTCTCAGTCCCTGTGTCTCTCTCGGTCACTGTCTCTCTCTCGGTCCCTGTGTCTCTCTCGGTCACTGTGTCTCTCTCGGTCCCTGTGTCTCACTCGGTCCCTGTCTCTCTCCGTCCTTGTGTCTCTCTCTCGGTCCCTGTTTCTCTCTCTCTCAGTCCCTGTGTCTCACTCGGTCCCTGTGTCTCTCTTTCGGTCCCTATGTTTCTCTCTCGGTCCCTGTCTCTCTCTCAGTCCCTGTGTCTCTCTCTCGGTCCCTGTGTCTCTCTCTCGGTCCCTGTGTCTCTCTCGGTCCCTGTGTCTTACTCGGACCCTGTGACTCTCTCAGTCACTGTCTCTCTCTCAGTCCCTGTGTCTCTCTCTCGGTCCCTGTCTCTCTCTTGGTCCCTGTGTCTCTCTCGGTCCCTGTGTCTCTCTCTCGGTCCCTGTGTCTCTCTCTCGGTCCCTGTGTCTCTCTCGGTCCCTGTGGCACTCTCTCTCGGTCCCTGTCTCTCTCTCGGTCCCTGTGTCTCTCTCGGTCCCTGTGTCACTTTCTCTCGGTCCCTGTCTCTCTCTCTCGGTCCCTGTCTCTCTCTCGGTCCCTGTCTCTCTCTCGGTCCCTGTGTCTCTCTCTCGGTCGCTGTGTCTCTCTCTCGGTCCCTGTGTCTCTCTCTTGGTCACTGTGTTTCTCTCAGTCCCTGTGTCTCTCTCTCGGTCCCTGTGTCTCACTCGGTTCCTGTCACTCTCTCGGTCCGTGTGTATCACTCGGTCCCTGTGTCTCTCTCTCGGTCCCTGTCTCTCTCTCTCTCGGTCCCTGTGTCTCTCTCTGTCGGTCCCTGTGTCTCACTCGGTCCCTGTCACTCTCTCGGTCCGTGTGTATCACTCGGTCCCTGTGTCTCTCTCTCGGTCCCTGTCTCTCTCTCTCTCGGTCCCTGTGTCTCTCTCTCTCGGTCCCTGTGTCTCTCTCTGTCCCTGTGTATCTCTCTCGGTCCCTGTGTCTCTCTCTCGGTCCCTGTCTCTCTCTCGGTCCCTGTGTCTCTCACTCGGTCCCTGTGTCTCTCTCTCAGTCCCTGTGTCTCTCTCGGTCCCTGTATCTCTCTCTTGCACCCTGTGTCTTTCTCGGTTCCTGTGTCTCTCCCGGTCCCTGTGTCCCTCCCGGTCCCTGTATCTCTCTCGGTCCCTGTGTCTCTCTCTCGGTCCCTGTGTCTCTCTCTTGGTCCCAGTGTCTCTCTCTTGGTCCCTGTGTCTCTCTCTCGGTCCCTGTCTCTCTCTCAGTCCCTGTGTCTCGCTCTCGGTCTCTGTGTCTCTCTCGGTCCCTGTCTCTCACTCGGTCCCTGTCTCTCTCTCAGTCCCTGTGACTCTCTCTTGGTCCCTGTGTCTCTCTCTCGGTCCCTGTGTCTCTCTCTCGGTCGCAATGTCTCTCAGCCGGTACCGGTCTCTCTCTCGGTACCTGTGTCTCTCCCGGTCCCTGTCTCTGTCTCTCTCGGTCCCTGTGTCTCTCTCTCGGTCCCTGTCTCTCTCTCGGTCCCTGTGTCTCTCACCCGCTCCCTGTCACTCTCTCAGCCCCTGTGTCTCTCTCTCGGTCCCTGTGACTCTCTCGGTCCCTGTGTCTCTCTCGGTCCCTATGTCTCTCTCTGGGTCACTGTGTCTCACTCGGTCCCTGTCTCTCTGTCGGTCCCTGTGTCTCCCTCTCGGTCCCTGTGTCTCTCTCGGTCCGGGTCTCTCTCTCTCGGTCCCTGTATTTCTCACTCGGTCCCTGTTTCTGTCTCGGTCCCTGTGTCCCTCCCGGTCCCTGTATCTCTCTCGGTCCCTGTGTCTCTCTCTCGGTGCCTGTGTCTCTCTCTCGGACCCTGTGTCTTTCTCGGTCCCTGTGTCTCTCAGTCCCTGTGTCTCTCTCTCAGTCCCTGTGTCTCCCTCGGTCCCTGTGTCTCTCAGTCCCTGTGTCTCTCTCTCGGTCCCTGTGTCTCACTCGGTCCCTGTGACTCTCTCAGTCACTGTGTTTCTGTCGGCCCCTGTGTCTATCTCTGGGTCTCACTCGGTCCCTGTCTCTCTCTCGGTCCCTGTGTCTCTCTCTTCGTCCCAGTGTCTCTCTCTTGGTCCCTGTGTCTCTCTCTCGGTCCCTGTCTCTCTCTCAGTCCCTGTGTCTCGCTCTCGGTCTCTGTGTCTCTCTCGGTCCCTGTCTCTCACTCGGTCCCTGTCTCTCTCTCAGTCCCTGTGTCTCTCTCTCGGTCCCTGTGTCTCTCTCTCGGTCCCAGTGTCTCTCAGCCGGTACCTGTCTCTCTCTCGGTACCTGTGTCTCTCCCGGTCCCTGTCTCTGTCTCTCTCGGTCCCTGTGTCTCTCTCTCGGTCCCTGTGTCTCTCTCGGTCGCTGTGTCTCACTCGGTCCCTGTGTCTCTCTCTCGGTCCCTGAGTTTCTCTCTCTCAGTCCCTGTGTCTCTCTCGGTCACTGTCTCTCTCTCGGTCACTGTCTCTCTCTCGGTCCCTGTGTCTCTCTTGGTCCCTGTGTCTCACTCGGTCCCTGTGTCTCTCTCCGTCATTGTGTCTCTCTCGGTCCCTGTTTCTCTCTCTCTCAGTCCCTGTGTCTCTCTCGGTCACTATCTCTCACTCGGTCCCTGAGTCTCACTCGGTCCCTGTGTCTCTCTCTCAGTCCCTGTGTCGCTCTCTCGGTCCCTGTCTCTCTATCAATCCCTGTGTCTCTCTCTCGGTCCCTGTGTCTCTCTCTCGGTCCCTGTGTCTCTCTCGGTCCCTGTGTCTTACTCGGACCCTGTGACTCTCTCAGTCACTGTCTCTCTCTCAGTCCCTGTGTCTCTCTCTCGGTCCCTGTCTCTCTCTTGGTCCCTGTGTCTCTCTCGGTCCCTGTGTCTCTCTCGGTCCCTGTGTCTCTCTCTCGGTCCCTGTGTCTCTTTCAGTTCCGGTCTCTCTCTCGATCCCTGTATCTCGCTCTCGGTCCCTGTGTCTCTCTCTCGGTCCCTGTCTCTCTCTCAGTCCCTGTGTCTCTCTCTCTCGGTCCCTGTGTCTCTCTCGGTCGCTGTGTCTCACTCGGTCCCTGTGTCTCTCTCGGTCCCTGTGTCTCCCTCTCACCCCAGTGTCTCTCTCGGTCCCTGTGTCTCTCTCTCTCGGTCCCTGTCTCTCTCTCGGTCCCTGTGTCTCTCTCTCGGTCCCTGTGTCTCTTTCAGTTCCGGTCTCTCTCTCGATCCCTGTATCTCGCTCTCGGTCCCTGTGTCTCTCTCTCGGTCCCTGTCTCTCTCTCAGTCCCTGTGTCTCTCTCTCTCGGTCCCTGTGTCTCTCTCGGTCGCTGTGTCTCACTCGGTCCCTGTGACTGTCTCGCTCCTTGTGTCTCTCTCTCGGTCCCTGTGTCTCTCTCTCTCAGTCCCTGTGTCTCTCTCGGTCACTGTCTCTCTCTCGGTCCCTGTGTCTCTCTCGGTCACTGTGTCTCTCTCGGTCCCTGTGTCTCACTCGGTCCCTGTGTCTCTCTCCGTCCTTGTGTCTCTCTCTCGGTCCCTGTTTCTCTCTCTCTCAGTCCCTGTGTCTCACTCGGTCCCTGTGTCTCTCTTTCGGTCCCTATGTCTCTCTCTCGGTCCCTGTGTCTCTCTCTCGGTCCCTGTGTCTCTCTCGGTCCCTGTGTCTTACTCGGACCCTGTGACTCTCTCAGTCACTGTCTCTCTCTCAGTCCCTGTGTCTCTCTCTCGGTCCCTGTCTCTCTCTTGGTCCCTGTGTCTCTCTCGGTCCCTGTGTCTCTCTCTCGGTCCCTGTGTCTCTCTCTCGGTCCCTGTCTCTCTCTCAGTCCCTGTGTCTCTCTCTCGGTCCCTGTGTCTCTCTCTGGGTCCCTGTGTCTCTCTCGGTCCCTGTGTCTCTCTCGGTCCCGGTCTCTCTCTCGGTCCCTGTCTCTCTCTCTTGCTCTCTGCGTCTCGCTCGGTCCCTGTGTTTCACTTTGTCCCTGTGACTCTCTCAGTCACAGTGTCTCTCTCAGTCCCTGTGCCTCTCTCTCGGTCTCTGTGTCTCGCTTTCGTTCCCTGTGTCTGTCTCTTGGTCCCTGTGCCTCTCTCGGCCCCTGTGTCTCTCTCTCGGTCCCTGTGTCTCTCTCGATCCCTGTGTCTCTCTCTCGTCCCTGTCACTCTCTCGGTCCCTGTGTCTCTCTCTCAGTCCCTGTGACTCTTTCTCGGTCCCTGTGTCTCTCTCTCGGTCCCTGTGCCTCTGTCAGTCCCTGTCTCTCTCTCAGTCCCTGTGTCTCTCTTTCGGTCCCTGTGCCTCTCTCGTCCCTGTCTCTCTCTCGTTCACGGTGTCTCTCTTGGTCCCTGTGTCTCTCTCGGTCCCTGAGTCTCTCTCTCGGTCCCTGTGCCTCTCTCAGCCCCTGTGTCTCTCTCTCGGGTCCTGTGTCTCTCTCGATCCCTGTGTCTCTCTCTCGGTCTCTGTGTCTCTCTCGGTCCCTGTCTCTCTCTCTTACTCTCTGTGTCTCTCTCGGTCCCTGTCTCTCTCTCACGTCCCTGTGTCTCTTTCTCGGTCCCTGTGTCTCTCTCTCGGTCCCTGTGCCTCTGTCAGTCCCTGTCTCTCTCTCAGTCCCTGTGTCTCTCTCTCGGTCCCTGTCTCTCTCTCGTTCACGGTGTCTCTCTTGGTCCCTCTGTCTCTCTCGGTCCCTGAGTCTCTCTCTCGGTCCCAGTGTCTCTCTCGGTCCCGGTGTCTCTCTCGGTCGCTGTCTCTCTCTCTTGCTCTCTGCGTCTCTCTCGGTCCCTGTGTCTCACTTTGTCCCTGTGACTCTCTCAGTCACTATGTCTCTCTCGGTCCCTGTCTCTATCTCAGTCCCTGTGTCTCTCTCAGTCCCTGTGTCTCTCTCAGTCCCTGTCTCTCTCTCAGTCCCTGTGTCTCGCTCTCGCTCCCCCTGTCTCTCTCTCGGTCCCTGTCTCTCTCTCTTGTCTCTGTGTCTCTCTCGGTCCCTGTGTCTCACTTTGTCCCTGTGACTCTCTGTCACTGTGTCTCTTTCGGTTCATGTCTCTCTCTCTGTCCCTGTGTCTCTCTCTCGGTCCCTGTGTCTCTCTCGGTCCCTGTGTCCTCTCACTCGGTCCTTGTGTCTCCCTCTCGGTCCCGGTGTCTCTCTCGGTCCCGGTGTCTCACTCGGTCCCTGTGTTTCCCTCTCGATCCCTGTGTCTCTCTCGGTCCCTGTCTCTCTCTCTCGGTCCCTGTCTCTCTCGCGGTCCCTGTGTCTCTCTCGGCCCTGTCTCTCTCTCGGTCCCTGTGTCTCTCTCGGTCCCTGTGTCTCTCTCGGTCTGTCTCTCTCTCGGTCCCGCTGTCTCTCTCTCTCAGTCCCTGTGTCTCTCTCGGTCCCTTTATATCTCTCTCGGTCCCTGTGTCTCTCTCGGTCCCTGTGTCCTCTCTCGGTCCCTGTGTCTCTCTCGATCCCACTGTCTCTCTCTCGCTCCCTGTCTTTATCTGTCGGTCGATTGTGTCTCTCTCGGTCCCTGTGTCTCACTCGGTCCCTGTGTCTCTCTCGGTCCCTGTGTCTCCCTCGGTCCCTGTGTCTCTCTCGGTCCCTGTGTCCCTCTCGATCCCTCTGTCTCTCTCTCATAAGAACATAAGAACATAAGAAATAGGAGCAGGAGTAGGCCATCTGGCCCCTCGAGCCTGCCCCGCCATTCAATAAGATCATGGCTGATCTGTCGTGACTCAGCTCCACCTTCCCGCCCTCTCCCCATAACCCTTAATCCCTTCTCTTATCAAAAACCCATCAACCTGTTTCTTAAAAATATTTAGCGAGGCAGCCTCCACCACTTCAACGGGCAGAGAATTCCAGAGATTCACCACCCTTTGAGTGAAGAAGTTCCTCCTCAACTCTGTTCTAAACCGCCCCCCCCTTTATCTTGAGGCTGTGCCCCTAGTCCTACTGTCTTTTTTGAGCAGGAACAGTCTCTCCACCTCTATCCTATCCATCCCATTCATCATCTTATACGTCTCAATGAGATCTCCCCTCATTCTTCTAAACTCTAACGAGTACAGGCCTAGTTTATTCAGCCTCTCCTCATAGCTCAATCCCCTCAACTCCGGTATCAGCCGAGTAAACCTCCTCTGCACTCCCTCCAGGGCCAAAATATCCTTGTGCAGGTGCGGCGCCCAAAACTGCACACAGTACTCCAGCTGCGGCCTCACCAATGCCCTATACAGCTGCAGCAAGACCTCCCTACTTTTATATTCAATCCCCTTCGCTATGAAGGCCAGCATCCCATTAGCCTTCCTGACCACCTGCTGCACCTGCAAGCTGGGTTTTTGCGACTCATGCACAAGGACCCCGAGGGTCCCTCTGCACCGTCGCCTGCTGCAGTTTTTCGCCCCGTAAGTAATAGTCCTTCCTACCATTCCTCCTACCAAAGTGGACCACCTCACACTTGCCAACATTAAATTCCATTTGCCATTTCCTGGCCCATTCGCCCAGCCTATCTAGATCCTTCTGCAGACTCTCCACACCCTCCGCACAATTTGCCGTTCCCCCAATCTTAGTGTCATCAGCAAATTTCGACACCCTGCACTCGTTCCCTCCTCCAGATCATCTATATAAATGGTAAATAGCTGAGGCCCCAGCACCGACCCCTGGGGCACCCCACTAGTCACCAACCGCCAATCCGAATAGCATCCATTGACCCCCACTCTCTGCCTCCTATTTGACAACCAATCCTCTATCTCTCGCTCCCTGTCTTTATCTGTCGGTCGATTGTGTCTCTCTCGGTCCCTGTGTCTCACTCGGTCCCTGTGTCTCTCTCGGTCCCCTGTGTCTCTCTCGGTCCCTGTGTCTCACTCGGTCCCTGTGTCTCTCTCTCTCGGTGCCTGTATCTCTCTCTCGGTCCCTGTCTCTCTCGGTCCCTGTGTCTCTCACTCGCTCCCTGTCACTCTCTCAGCCCCTGTGTCTCTCTCTCGGTCCCTGTGACTCTCTCGGTCCCTGTGTCTCTCTCGGTCCCTATGTCTCTCTCTGGGTCACTGTGTCTCACTCGGTCCCTGTCTCTCTGTCGGTCCCTGTGTCTCCCTCTCGGTCCCTGTGTCTCTCTCGGTCCGGGTCTCTCTCTCTCGGTCCCTGTATTTCTCACTCGGTCCCTGTTTCTGTCTCGGTCCCTGTGTCCCTCCCGGTCCCTGTATCTCTCTCGGTCCCTGTGTCTCTCTCTCGGTGCCTGTGTCTCTCTCTCGGTCCCTGTGTCTCTCTCGGTCCCTGTGTCTCTCAGTCCCTGTGTCTCTCTCTCGGTCCCTGTGTCTCACTCGGTCCCTGTGACTCTCTCAGTCACTGTGTTTCTGTCGGTCCCTGTGTCTATCTCTGGGTCCCTGTGTCTCACTCGGTCCCTGTCTCTCTCTCGGTCCCTGTGTCTCTCTCTTGGTCCCAGTGTCTCTCTCTTGGTCCCTGTGTCTCTCTCTCGGTCCCTGTCTCTCTCTCAGTCCCTGTGTCTCGCTCTCGGTCTCTGTGTCTCTCTCGGTCCCTGTCTCTCACTCGGTCCCTGTCTCTCTCTCAGTCCCTGTGACTCTCTCTTGGTCCCTGTGTCTCACTCGGTCCCTGTGTCTCTCTCTCAGACCCTGTCTCTCTCTCTCGGTCCCTGTGTCTCACTCGGTCCCTGTGACTCTCTCAGTCACTGTGTTTCTGTCGGCCCCTGTGTCTATCTCTGGGTCCCTGTGTCTCACTCGGTCCCTGTCTCTCTCTCGGTCCCTGTGTCTCTCTCTTGGTCCCAGTGTCTCTCTCTTGGTCCCTGTGTCTCTCTCTCGGTCCCTGTCTCTCTCTCAGTCCCTGTGTCTCGCTCTCGGTCTCTGTGTCTCTCTCGGTCCCTGTCTCTCACTCGGTCCCTGTCTCTCTCTCAGTCCCTGTGTCTCTCTCTCGGTCCCTGTGTCTCTCTGTCGGTCCCAGTATCTCTCAGCCGGTACCTGTCTCTCTCTCGGTACCTGTGTCTCTCCCGGTCCCTGTCTCTGTCTCTCTCGGTCCCTGTGTCTCTCTCTCGGTCCCTGTGTCTCTCTCGGTCGCTGTGTCTCACTCGGTCCCTGTGTCTCTCTCTCGGTCCCTGTGTCTCTCTCGGTCCCTGATTCTCTCTCTCTCAGTCCCTGTGTCTCTCTCGGTCACTGTCTCTCTCTCGGTCACTGTCTCTCTCTCGGTCCCTGTGTCTCTCTCGGTCCCTGTGTCTCACTCGGTCCCTGTGTCTCTCTCCGTCCTTGTGTCTCTCTCGGTCCCTGTTTCTCTCTCTCTCAGTCCCTGTGTCTCTCTCGGTCACTATCTCTCACTCGGTCCCTGAGTCTCAGTCAGTCCCTGTGTCTCTCTCTCAGTCCCTGTGTCTCTCTCTCGGTCCCTGTCTCTCTATCAGTCCCTGTGTCTCTCTCTCGGTCCCTGTGTCTCTCTCTCGGTCCCTGTGTCTCTCTCGGTCCCTGTGTCTTACTCGGACCCTGTGACTC
Organism: Prionace glauca; assembly: GCA_037974335.1. NCBI lineage: Eukaryota > Metazoa > Chordata > Chondrichthyes > Carcharhiniformes > Carcharhinidae > Prionace > Prionace glauca. The sequence continues at coordinate 337,615 of JBBMRE010000122.1, forward strand.
TCTCAGTCACTGTCTCTCTCTCAGTCCCTGTGTCTCTCTCTCGGTCCCTGTCTCTCTCTTGGTCCCTGTGTCTCTCTCGGTCCCTGTGTCTCTCTCGGTCCCTGTGTCTCTCTCTCGGTCCCTGTGTCTCTTTCAGTTCCGGTCTCTCTCTCGATCCCTGTATCTAGCTCTCGGTCCCTGTGTCTCTCTCTCGGTCCCTGTCTCTCTCTCAGTCCCTGTGTCTCTCTCTCTCGGTCCCTGTGTCTCTCTCGGTCGCTGTGTCTCACTCGGTCCCTGTGTCTCTCTCGGTCCCTGTGTCTCCCTCTCACCCCAGTGTCTCTCTCGGTCCCTGTGTCTCTCTCTCTCGGTCCCTGTGTCTCTCTCTCTCGGTCCCTGTGTCTCTCTCTCTCAGTCCCTGTGTCTCTCTCGGTCACTGTCTCTCTCTCGGTCCCTGTGTCCTCTCTCGGTCACTGTGTCTCTCTCGGTCCCTGTGTCTCATTCGGTCCCTGTGTCTCTCTCCGTCCTTGTGTCTCTCTCTCGGTCCCTGTTTCTCTCTCTCTCAGTCCCTGTGTCTCACTCGGTCCCTGTGTCTCTCTCTCAGTCCCTGTGTCTCTCTCTCAGTCCCTGTGTCTCTCTCTCGGTCCCTGTGTCTCTCTCGGTCCCTGTGTCTTACTCGGACCCTGTGACTCTCTCAGTCACTGTCTCTCTCTCAGTCCCTGTGTCTCTCTCTCGGTCCCTGTCTCTCTCTTGGTCCCTGTGTCTCTCTCGGTCCCTGTGTCTCTCTCGGTCCCTGTGTCTCTCTCTCGGTCCCTGTGTCTCTCTCTCGGTCCCTGTCTCTCTCTCAGTCCCTGTGTCTCTCTCTCGGTCCCTGTGTCTCTCTCTGGGTCCCTGTGTCTCTCTCGGTCCCTGTGTCTCTCTCGGTCCGGTCTCTCTCTCGGTCCCTGTCTCTCTCTCTTGCTCTCTGCGTCTCGCTCGGTCCCTGTGTCTCACTTTGTCCCTGTGACTCTCTCAGTCACAGTGTCTCTCTCAGTCCCTGTGCCTCTATCTCGGTCTCTGTGTCTCGCTTTCGGTCCCTGTGTCTGTCTCTTGGTCCCTGTGTCTCTCTCGATCCCTGTGTCTCTCTCGGTCCCTGTGTCTCTCTCTCGGTCCCTGTGTCTCTCTCGATCCCTGTGTCTCTCTCGGTCCCTGTCTCTCTCTCTTACTCTCTGTGTCTCTCTCGGTCCATGTCTCTCTCTCAGTCCCTGTGACTCTTTCTCGATCCCTGTGTCTCTCTCTCGGTCCCTGTGCCTCTGTCAGTCCCTGTCTCTCTCTCAGTCCCTGTGTCTCTCTCTCGGTCCCTGTGCCTCTCTCGGTCCCTGTCTCTCTCTCGTTCACGGTGTCTCTCTTGGTCCCTGTGTCTCTCTCGGTCCCTGTGTCTCTCTCGGTCCCTGTGTCTCTCTCGGTCCCTGAGTCTCTCTCTCGGTCCCAGTGTCTCTCTCGGTCCCGGTGTCTCTCTCGGTCCCTGTGCCTCTCTCTTGGTCCCTGTGTCTCTCTCGGTCCCTGTGTCTCTCACTCGGTCCCTGTGCCTCTCTCAGCCCCTGTGTCTCTCTCTCTCGGTCCCTGTGTCTCTCTCGATCCCTGTGTCTCTCTCTCGGTCCCTGTGTCTCTCTCGGTCCCTGTCTCTCTCTATTACTCCCTGTGTCTCTCTCAGTCCCTGTGTCTCTTTCTCGGTCCCTGTGTCTCTCTCTCGGTCCCTGTGCCTCTGTCAGTCCCTGTCTCTCTCTCAGTCCCTGAGTCTCTCTCTCGGTCCCAGTGTCTCTCTCGGTCCCGGTGTCTCTCTCGGTCGCTGTCTCTCTCTCTTGCTCTCTGCGTCTCTCTGGGTCCCTGTGTCTCACTTTGTCCCTGTGACTCTCTCAGTCACTATGCCTCTCTCGGTCCCTGTCTCTCTCTCAGTCCCTGTGTCTCTCTCAGTCCCCTGTGTCTCTCTCAGTCCGTGTCTCTCTCTCAGTCCCTGTGTCTCGCTCTCGCTCCCTGTGTCTCTCTCTCGGTCCCTGTCTCTCTCTCGGTCCCGGTCTCTCTCTCTTGCTCTCTGTGTCTCTCTCGGTCCCTGTGTCTCACTTTGTCCCTGTGACTCTCTCAGTCACTGTGTCTCTCTCGGTTCATGTCTCTCTCTCTGTCCCTGTGTCTCTCTCTCGGTCCCTGTGTCTCTCTCGGTCCCTGTGTCTCTCACTCGGTCCTTGTGTCTCCCTCTAGGTCCCGGTGTCTCTCTCGGTCCCGGTGTCTCACTCGGTCCCTGTCTCTCTCTCTCGGTCCCTGTCTCTCTCGCGGTCCCTGTGTCTCTCTCGCCCTGTCTCTCTCTCGGTCCCTGTGTCTCTCTCGGTCCCTGTCTCTCTCTCGGTCCCTGTGTCTCTCTCTCTCGGTCTCTGTCTCTCTCTCGGTCCCGCTGTCTCTCTCTCTCAGTCCCTGTGTCTCTCTCGGTCCCTTTATATCTCTCTCGGTCCCTGTGTCTCTCTCGGTCCCTGTGTCTCTCTCGGTCCCTGTGTCTCTCTCGATCCCACACAGTGAGCACGTGA